>JAGTXR010000015.1:4200000-4659374 GCA_022606575.1 Glossosoma conforme
CAGATATATCTGCACTTGAAAGTCCATCTGGATATATTTAAGGTTTCCAACGACCCTCAAGGCAGAAGCCCAGAAACTTAAAACAGGCGGCCGCTTTAGTATTCAAGACATATTTTGGGCGATTTGATAATGGGATTTTTTATCGGATGATTAGCCCGATGCTCGCGAGGCCTAGACCATTTGGTCATAAGAGGCGGCTTAACCCAAACAGTAACACGCGCTTAACAGATGGCCCATACAAATTGTGGTCTGCTTCCAATGTTGCTTAACTTAAGTGTTCTAATAAGAACCGCGCTAACAATGCGCACTTGTCACTGTAATTTCAATACGTATGAAATATTAATATAAGAGGTAGATCTAACACATATATATCTGGAGGATAATAAAAAAAAATATTTTCAAGTGAATTATTGAGGAAGTGCACAGAGTCACGAAACCGCGGTCACATTTTTGTGAATAACAGTTGCATCGCGATATCCATTTAAAAGCAAAATTAAACAACATTACCTTTTAAAATACAATTTGCGTTTATTTCTCATAATAAATATTGGCACACTCACGTCTAATCTTCAATCTATGAAACTAGTTCGGCTGGTTCTTTAACGAACGGCAACCCACCCCCATCTTATATACCAATAGTAGTATTTTAATTTATTTTTTCCTATAAATAAAATAAATTTATTTTATATTGCTTGCCTATTCAAATATGACTTAATGTTTAGGTAATTGATCATTAATCGTTGATAAACAGAATGGTTCTTTACTTAATTTTGTTACAAATTAATAATATCGATTCACAAAATCGAATTCGTCTGCCTATACTTTTACCTGCAAACAGTGAAAGTAATTTTTCCGAGGTAAACGATTAATCTCATCATCATCAGCCTGTGTCCGTCCACTGTTGAACGTAGGTCACTCCCGCTGTTCTTCTTATATCGTCAGTCCATCTTGTAGGGGGTCGGCCAATGCTTCGTTTGCCAGTTCTTGGGTGCCATTCCAGTACTTTTCTTCCCCATCGACCGTCGTCTCTTCGACAGATATGTCCTGCCCATTGCCACTTGAGTGTGCCTATTCGTTGGGTAGCATCCACTACTTGAGTTCTTCTGCGTATTTCCTCGTTTCGGATTCTATCTTTTAGCGACACTCCGAGCATGGATCTCTCCATCGCAAGCTGGGTGACTTTTATTTTATGGGTAAGACTTGCTGTCAGATTCCACGTCTCTGCGCCATAAGTTAATACAGGGAGGATGCATTGGTTAAACGCCTTAGTTTTAAGGCAATTTTCGCTTTAAAAACGATTAATCTCACACCATCTGAATTATGTGACTTTATGGCCTTACTTGGGGCTCAAAATATTCAATTAGATTATTTTTATTTTACCTGTCGAACTCAGATCATTCGTTTCGCACGTGAGTGCATTGTCCACTACACCATGTGGTCAATTAAATGTTTTGTATGCGACTTGTCAGTGCCACTGGCCGAGTGACCAAGTGGGACAGAGAAATACTGAATAATAATTTTCTATACAAATAGACATATGTGTTGATTATATTATACATAGTATGTACTTATATTACTCGTAAATTTTACTATTATTAGTATATATTAACCTCAAATAAGATACATAAAACATAATTGATATATTAATTGTGTTTTAGATGAGTACTAGAAAAACTTATATAAATATAAACAATAGATTATTTTCATATTAGAAACGAGTAGATGTAATATCTGTCGATTAAGTAAACAGCTGAAAAATATTGAATTCTTGAAAGAATCTACGATTTTGGGTTATCCAATTTTTTCAATCGAATTAGTTGAAAAATTATCTTATCTTTAATCTATAATAACAATTAAGTAGTTTGTATATAATAATAATAGTTTTAAAAATATATACATAATTGTTTATTTTTTTACATCATCGTTCAAAAATAGTCTGTTAAAATAACAGCAAAAATGATTTTACCAACAAAATCTTGCATCTCAACGTCCACTGTGCTCTATCATCTGCAGATTTCTTCAACTCAAGTTCATATCCTGGATCATTTTATACAAATACTCTCATCTAGGGCAACCTCTGCAAAATATAACCACAACCATCCCTTCAATCAAGTCTTGTAAGAGACCGTCATGACGCATAATCTGACCAATCCATTAGGTTGCCATTGAGTGATGGTATTTATTAGGTAGCTTTCCTTTGAAACTAATGAAAGCCTCGTCATTCGTTAGGTGTTCTTTCCGAAGAAATCCTAAAATTCCTCTAAAGCACCACATTTCAAAGACCTTCAGTCTTTTACCGTCACTTTCGTTTAAATAAGTATATCCTAGATAAAATAAACAAAAATATTTTTTAATAATAAAGCAAATAATTTAATATGTGAAGAATACCAAATCATACTATTTCTTTTCATTATTGCAAAAAAAACGCTAATAATAAGTTGTTTATTTTACATTGTATTGATCATTTTCTTAGAAGTATTTTGTTCGAGAAGTTGACATGTTGATTCGATTTGCTGACAACATCGTCTTCGATGATGAATCATCATTTATACAATTTATGTATTTAGCCTACAAATGGGCATATAAAGTTACAGTACTAACGTTATTGTATTGTATTGCACATCTTACGTACAATGATAAGCACACGAGAAGAGAAATATCAGTGGCTGTAAACCTTTCCACTAGAGAAAATTTTAATTATTTTCAATGCAGTATGTATTAAAAATATATCTTTTAGTTTTATTAAAATAGTAAAAAAGGATAACAATTATTGCACAAAATGTAATCAAATAAATAAAATAAATTACTATTTCAAACAAAGGCGATTTTTTTTACAAAGTTTAAAGTCATCCAAGTAAATTTAATGTAATATTTTTTCATAAAAACTGAAAATTAAGAAAAAAAACAGACTTAACATCAACTAAACATGTATTTTCATTAATTTAATCCACCTTGATTAAGTTAATAAAAATACAATACAGGCTACTTATTCTTAATTTATTATTGTTGATGTCATAATAAAATTTAACCTTTTGACTGCGGCGGCACATTTATGGTAGATGTGGATTAATCGATTAATAGTAAACAAATATGTTAGTTTTCATTCAATAATAGTATCTGATGAATTACCTATGGATATCAGACCTCCAGAAAGTCCACATAACAGATGGTGCGACAGCTGTCCATCAGCGTGGCAGGAACAACCTCCGAGAAGTAAGAATACTGTCATAGAGAAAACAAAAAAGAGATAAATATACATCATTAGCTAATTTTGAACTTTAAATAACAGTGGCGGTAGATTAGTTTATGACGACTATAAATATCAACCACGGTAAAAGGATTAATGTTTCATATAAGTTAGAAGTCAGTGAACTCATTTTCCAATACTTTTCTTCCCCATCGACCGTCGTCTCTTCGACAGATATGTCCTGCCCATTGCCACTTGAGTGTGCCTATTCGTTGGGTAGCATCCACTACTTGAGTTCTTCTGCGTATTTCCTCGTTTCGGATTCTATCTAGATTTAGCGATATATATATTTAGCTATGGCGCCCAAGAACTGGCAAACGAAGCATTGGCCGACCCCCTGCAAGATGGACTGACGACATAAGAAGAATAGCGGGAGTGACCTGGATGCGGAAGGCGGAGGATCGAAGAGGATGGAGACTCATGCGGGAGGCCTACGTTCAACAGTGGGCGGACACAGGCTGATGATGATGATGATGATGAACTCATTTTAACAGCGAATTTTTAAATTAGTATATTTTACTGAATATTTTCGTAATTCATCTTATTTTCAGTGATTATAACTGTTATATACTGTTTTAAGAGTCATTAATAAGTGTATGAACGTCATTGAATAGTTTGGAACAGATTCTACATGGATTTTTTCTAAATTTACTATATCTATCTAGCTTACTTTTGGTTGTGAATCGCTGCCATATAGCTCAATAGCTCAATAGGTCAGCAGCAAAACAAATAAATCCTCTACATTGTATTGGATTATCTGCACATTTGTCACGTATTTATGTGGCATGGGAAATGCAATATGAAGACGCGCTACACGCCGTAGTCCGAAGGTTATTTGAAAAGTTTCCTGTCCTATCCACACAGAGTCCGAGATAAAAAAAACTTTCACCGTTTAAAGTGTTGACAAGTATAAATCGTATTTTTTTAAATCATTCATATATACTTTTTTTTCTAGACTCTTTCAATGCTTGCATCTCCCGCACGCACTTTTGGTTAATCGTTAACAAGAGCGGCATCCTGCTCGCGAATAATTTTCTCAGTTTTAGTCTTTGATACAAAATCTTGAAGACTCATTCAGATACTCGTATTACGAAAAATACATCAAAAAAATTATAGCTATGATCAAAAAGCTTTGAAACTTTTAGAATATTAATGCCACTTTATAAAAGTAAACGTACGCCGCATAGTATAACCACATGAGTGAGTCTTGTGGATGCTCTGAATTCAGAAAATATGAAGTATGTTTAGGAACGAGGGTCGGGGAGATTGCAAGAATACATTTATATGTTTCTTGAAGAGATCAACATTGTTTGATTGACAATGTTGCCTTTTCTTGGACAATTGAACGTGTAAAAGTGTTCAGCAAGTATGAAATGAGTTATTTTATTGCAGAAGGAATTAATTATTTGAGTTAAGAGGAGCAACGTCTATGGTAATAACAGTTAAAGAAATAATCAACCTTACGACTCCATTCCTTGGAATATAGTTGCCATCTTTATAATGCGATATTCTCCTTTTTGAAAGCAGCAACAGTAAAATGTATTTTTCTTTAGTTGATATTGATGAGACCGGAAACTTTCCAAATAATCCTCAGGTAGAATAGCAGAAGAATAGTTGCGTTGTTTTGTGGCATAGTCAATAGTGGTCTTGCGGTAGAGTGGTATATGACAGGATGCAGCTTCGAAGGCCGTGGAGTCACCTGCAGTGGTCAGTTTATGTGTTACATCGCTGCAAATGCGAATTCCTTGGCCTCCACACCCACTGGGCCAGTGGGGAAGGAGGTGTGTACATGCCACATCACTCTGCAACTACTACCGGTCCGAGACGTCAATGCTTGTTGTTTGCCAAACACTAGATTCTAATGAATGAATACAATGGCAAACAGGAAAGACTTATTATAATTGATAAGCTCGTTAGACAATTTAATGTTGTTATTTCCGTTTCGGATAACTGTGTTCTATTTACTGAATAATTAATATTTACATAAAATCAGAATCTGTTTCATTAATAAATAATGTTTTTATAGTGCTTTTTTAGTACAATCTGCGCTCGATGAGGAATTTTTTTGGAAAAATTTCAGTGTTAAAACATGGTATGGTCGTTGGTCAAATAGGCAATGCAATGTAATGTAAGATTAAGTTCAGTATTCTTATTATTTACTAATTTCATATATTTGAACATCATAATACTTCAAAGGTGATTTTTTTGAGTACTTTAATATATTTTATTGCATTATTTTCTTCCCATATTCGTTACATATTTAAAGAATTAGACACAATTCTCACAACTACCATTATTTATGTACCATTGTCACAAGACATTTGAGCCTGAAGAACCATATATATGGATAGTTCCAACGGCTTGACAAGAAGACAGCTGTAATAAAAGGCGCTTCTTTATCGTCATTTTAATGATTTAGAGAATGATAACCTCAATGCTTTCCCAAAGGCTTGACGATTACTAAGTACATTCTACGTTAAATAATGCTTAACTTTGAATATAGAATCAGTTCTTGTTTTACACAATTACGAGTAGACGGTCATAGCTCTAAAACAGATTTAAGTTGTTTGTATTAACATAGCAGATAAATATAGCTATTGGATTTAAAAAATATTTAAAAACATTAATTACAATTCAATATTTGCAACTCAGTTGAAATAAAGCTAACCTTTATATAGTCCTAACGTAACTTACCTAAAAAAGTAAGAAGCACTTTTTTGGATTTAAGTCGTTGAATTGTTTTGACTTTGATAGTGAAAGCCTAATCAATCATTTAACATACACTCCAATGTGTCAAAAGCTAATGGTAATGTTGAGAAATATATCAATTAAATGGAGGTACAATTTACTTATAAATTAGAAATTACTCCACAACTACTCCGACGCATGAAAACATGATTGGTATTCGTGGGTGAGCTGCTCATATCACAAACTTCATTAATCCTGCACAGACAGTGAACCTGTATAGAAATGCGGAACTTATCAACATACGTCAATATTCGATGTTTTTACTCTAGATTTCCATCACAAAACGAGGACAAAATTAAACGTATTTATTGTATCGACATATACTTGTACTTTAATTTACTATATAAATAAGAGAGCTGAAAACGGAGGCATCTGTGGCAGACTCAAGACCCACCTTCTTGCTTAGGGAGACAAATAAGCAATTTTGGAATGACCACCAATGACAATAAGAAAACCCTCTATAAATTCTGATATAATAATAATAAATGTAATAATTCTATAATATTTCAAAAAATTCTCCAGCTGTATATTCAATGCCAAATTGCCACCTTAATTTGTTGTCAACTGCCATGAAATTTGCTTCATGCCATGATAACATACCTTTGAGAACTCCACCAAGCATATTGTATATAAGTATATTCTCGACGATCAGGTTGAAGAAAAGCCGGGGGCTGGTGAAAAGGCTGCTTCTTTAGCTTACGCTCTCCTGTGGCATCCCAAGCCTGTAACATATTCATCTCTATCCTATAGAATGGAAAGCTGCTGGAATAGACTAGTTAGTTTTATTGCCATTATCCATGCCTTGTCCCGAGATATCTCTGCAAGTTCACGTGAGAACATATATGATTTTTGATAACCTTTAAAACAGGAGTAAGAGGATTTAAATAAATGGGAGCTTAAAATCTGAGTCATATTTTGCGTGATTTTTTAATAAAAAAATTTGATCAAAACTTGCTCGGATGATGACACAGTCCTTCTTGAGATCCTTACTATTTTATCTTACGGAGCAGTTCAGCACAAAATGTACATTATAGGAATGTAAATAAAGGCTATGAGAATTTTTGCATAAGTGAAGATTGACTGTGTATAACTATGAATATTAGATGGATATTACTCATAAATTGTTCTACGGCTTTAGTAGAAAATTTCACGCAGTAAAAATGCTTTTAACTTCTAATACATACTTTTCGTTTATAAGCCGAACATTTCGATGGAGTAAATCCCTTTTCTTATTGGCCGTGAACGAGACTATGCCGCGGTAGTTTAGCAAAGCACATAATTGAGCAAAGTCAGAAATGAGTTCCAGCTAAGCTGAATGTGGACGAAGAAAGTGGAGGAAGAAGGTGAAACGAGGGGAGGCTAAAGCTAATTACGACCCAGCTTTGCTAGACGCGTCGGCACCAGATATAATGGACTAATCACTTTTGCATGTACCCTATCCTATCATTAGCACTGCTTCCACTTCATTTGCTGCAGATTGGACCTGAGATCTCGACCAACGCACTAATCGCTGAACCTCTTGCTTCAAAAATGGCGTCTTCTCACACGAAGAATGTCGCTCTTTGTGTTTGTAGAAAATCGTACTTTTCGACCAAAACAAAGTACATTTACATGTTTATTGTAAATGCGCGTTCAAATGAGTTTTTCAACTACAAGACATTTCACAATCGAAAGAGCAATAAAAATAAAACTTTAGCGATGATTATCAATCTTCGATAATAAAACAAACTTAAAGTAAACATACTGAATGACTTTGTAACCTTATTTTGCACAAAGAAATAACATATATTTTATTATGGACATGTACTTTATAAAAAGCAAATTTCTACTGTTACGATTATGTGAAAATTATACATTTTAAATTACAATTATTATTTTTTTTCTTCTTTAAGTGAAAAAATCATAGCGATGTGGTATTTAAATTCTTGCAAAATGTATAATTGTAAATTAACTTTAATGAAAAATTTTGTGTTTGATTTCACTTTTTATTTTAAAAAAACCGTACGCCTTTTGTCTCTAAACAAGGCATTCTCAGCAGTTGATTTTTTTATACAACAATTGATTATGTAAGTAAAAGTCATATACATGTATTTTTAATTACATTTATTCATATGTATTTATACATTTTATAAGTGTCAAAATGCAAGCTTGAATCTATGTTCTTTGTTTAATGGTGTTTTGAATTGTGTTTGAATACTATTTTGAATTATATTTGTAAAATCATATTTTGTAAATGTTGCAAAAATCATAGCTGTGGACCAGAACTAGATAAACAATGTTTTTTTTACAATAAAATCAATAATTAGTTTAAAAGTATTTAAATGATCCACTTAAACATTATTAATTCACGAATGAGGCTTCTTAAAAATACCTGCTGACGCCATTTGTGCTATAATAGAAACGTGCAAACATTAATATTATCTGATGCAAAAGTGGTTCTACAAATGGCCATGTAAATAGTAGAAAATGAATGTGAATTGCTTTGTTGATTATGTTGTTATGGCCGCCGTCTGGGACCAAAACTGCTCGGCGGTAGCAGAACTAGAAACTGAAAGAGCATCGTTTATTATTATATTACTGACAAGATCCAAGTGTCGCTATTTCTATAGGATGACACGCTCCATATCGAGCAAATAACTGCGACCGAAACCAGTTAAGAGCCTGAGCATTCAGCGCCCATACCAATGTAACGCTATAAAGTTACAGATTATTGTACTTTCGGTACAGATAGATACAACACTGAGTAATGAAAGTAACAAATGTTAGATTATATCTCCTCTCGCTCGCTTTCTCACTTTAGTAACGTATCGAATCGTGAGGTGGCAATTAAATTCAGATATCTTTCTTACTATTGTGGACCTGACTGCGCCGCGGAAGGTATCAAAAGATTTTGATCGGTCCGGGCAAAGTGATACAAATGGTTTTGGTTGTTTGACTAATAACATAATACGCAACCAGAGAGACCGTGGCCGATGTTTCTCGAACCATTGAAGATTATATCAAGTTTTTGATTGGATACGTATCTAATACTTTCCAGAATTATTACTTTGATAAACAATATATTCAAAAATCGACGAAATGGATTTTCTTTCAGTAATTATATACACACATACAATTATACATCAAATTTTAGACGCATCAACTCATTCAGAAAAAATATCGGCAGACCTGGGAACCGAACCACGAGCCTTGCTACCTTTGCTCTATTCTTTTACACATTGTCTAAAGAATTATTCTATATATGAATTTTTTAATTTTTATTAGAATATTATTTTATTATTTCAATATTCTAATCTACTTTTATAGATCATTGACTATATTACAATATTATTATTACTTAAATATACATATACTATACATAAAATTCTTTTTTCAACGTGTCAATCCAAGCACAAAAATAACGGCAGAAGCGGGATGCGAACCGCGGACCTTGGAAACCAACTATGCCCAGGTATTCATACCGCTCGGCGAACTGCGCCATTGCTATGCCTAGACTGACTTGCGTTGAAACTAGTATTTATATCATTGTTATCATCGTACGATAGATGTCGCTATAGTATATATTCAAAGTATGTATATTTTTATTATTATTCTATCAGTCTTCATTTATTCACAAGCTTAATATTATTACTTTCCGGCAGTCTATTTATTTTAGTAAGTACCACTCGGATCTCGAACCAAACTATAGACTGAATGGATGAGAAACGACTACTTATAGTTCCGACTCGGACTTTATAACCAATCATTTACCTGTGTTACTGATGGATAATTTTACCTTCTTGATATTGTCTCAAGGAGACATTATTATATGAATTTTTTAATTTTATTAGAATATTATTTTATTATTTCAATATTCTAATCTACTTTTATAGATCATTGACTATATTACAATATTATTATTACTTAAATATACATAAAATTCTTTTTTCAACGTGTCAATCCAAGCACAAAAATAACATTGAACGTTGAGATTGACACGTTGAAAAAAGAATTTTATGTATAGTATATGTATATTTAAGTAATAATTATTCTATATTTAAGTTTGAGTATCTTCAACAAGTGTTTTCGTAAAATAAAGAGATACCATCTCTACCGTCTTTGTAAGAAAAAACGAGACGAAGGTGTACCTCCCTGGGACATGTACAATAGTTTGGATACCTTAGGAGAGCATAAACTACAAACCCACGTCGTCAGGAAATCCACATAGAATGTATTCAGCGGAGCTACAGCAGACAGGGCTGACATAGGATGAGACGAGAAACATGACTAAAGATCGTGACGAACATATGTTCCAGTTAAGGAAGTGGACATGGAATAATGATAATATTTGTACATTATTAACAGCGTCATTAATTTAACCGTTGTAACAAATGTAACCTTAAAATTAATAATAGCCCACGTTGACCTTAGTACATCTGCGCCCATTAACACAAGACCCCCCTCGGAACACAATGTTACTGCGGATGTTATAACTCAGAACTTTCTCTTCCCATCACATTAATATCTCCAATCACACACTAATGGCTATCCTTACCCAAGGAACGAATGAGAGTCTCAAAATACAACATCAAGTATGGTCTTATATACGCCTTCACAAACAACTACAGCAGGTTTGGTGTTTACCCATTCATTCATGTAATCATAGAGAAATATGATTACCATACATTAAACACGTAGAAATGATTTACGTGCAATCATGGCCAACTGAAATCAACTACTTACTAAAGGTACTGGATTCGAAATGGTCTTAATTGTATTCCTGCGACGGAAAAATGTATATTATTATAAGAAATTGTGACACAAATATTTGACGATACGAAGAGGCACTCATTTTATTTTGAATAATTTACCTATGACCTATTTCAAGTAACGTTTTTTTTTTAATAGTTTCGTATATTGCAGCTAAATAAATGGAGCAAAAATATTTTAGCATTTAAAAAAAATGGCTATTGTCAACAATGAAAAATTGAAAAATCAACCGGTTTTAGCTCAAGATTTTTTATTTCCTTATCTGATGTCAAATATTAATATATAAAGATACTTAAACTTTCATTTACAGGTAGTTTTATTTATTTTAATATCATCATAATTATCTGATTTTCTTCTTTTTCTTCAGATCACAGATTAAACAGCATCGCAAAGTCCAAATAAATATAATAACGTTTCATATTCTCCATACTCCATGATTTTTACCTTATGTTTATGATCTCTGTATTTATTTACGTCTGATTCTTAATATTCACAGGACGTATTTAAAAACGGCTACGTTGACAGTCTTAAAATTTATTAAGAAAAATATGTTATTTAATCTAAATCCCCAAGAGAGTTTGTTTGAAGTGAAATAGACGACATGCATCCTTAATCAGTTGACCGATAATTTAGTTTTAGAAATACAAATGCTCACTACTTATCCGTGAAGAAGTTTTGTTTTGTTTATAATATGTGAAAGCCGCTTTGTAGTTTTAGATTAACTGTATGAAAATAACTATAACTGTGCGTACGTTAATGGTGAATGAATAATTTTTAAGCTTTTGTAATAATTTAATTAATCATTATTTATATTATACCAATCAAATTGAATAGTCTTGGTTATTACAACTAATTTGAAGTTTTCCTTTATATCAGCAATGAAAAGTGCAATTTACAAATTTAAATGTTAACGTTTCAATGTGTCATATTATAAATATGAGCAACTTCTCCCAACTACTCCCAATTTATATGAGTTTTTTTTTCTTTATTTCTTTCCTTACCCGTTTCACATACTATATATAGTCACCAGATATTGCCGTCACACAGTTCTATTAGCAGTAATGTACATGTTTTCTATCAAGATATCTCTGATATTGGATGTTTAACTAGGAACATATACGATTCCCGTTGACCTTGTGGTAGAAATTCAGAAACTTGGAGAGAATGTAGCTATAGTTTTCGAGATATATTCATAGATGATCTTTTAATAAAAATTTTAATAAGAACGGATAATTAGCCGTCGAGGGACGGCTCAACAAGGGTATGTTGATCCGCCCTTTTGGAACAATTTAGTTGAAAAAATTTAAATACTATTTTTTTGGACATAGGTTGTTATTTTTTTACTTAGAAGCATACTATTTGTGATCTTATTTGAGGAGAATATAAAAGAAATGTCGATTTTTAATTTAACCTTAGTGACAAATAAGATGACTACAGAATGTCAAAATAAATATTAAATACATAATAACCGCAATCGGTTTTTTTTTAAATAACAAACAATCAATAATAAAAGTATTCCATGCGCTCCAAAGAGAGCGAATATGGAAAAAGAAGGAAAATATAAGAATAATAAAAATTGTACTTGAATCACTAACATATTCACTGTTTAACTGAATAACATTTAATAAAATATTGATATTGAGCTGTGAAATGAAGTTATCAAATCCGCCTTTCAGAATTAGATATGATCTATCACTTCTAGCGGCTATTAATCCGTATTAAGAGTGGAAGCTTTTAGCATTTGAAATATTCAAATCCAGCCGATGGAAGCTGATAACCTTTTATAATAAAACTGGCCTCTGGAAGAGCAGCGGGAAATCAACAGTAGGCTCACATCTTCATAGACATCGATTGCTATAATACTAATATATCAATCACTCACAATATTCAAATGTATTATATGTATGTGATATTATTGATACAAAAAATAATACATACTGACAGTACTGGAAGGTGTTTTTAGCTTGTATGGTACAGTCGTTACTTTTTATTTGGATCATAAAATATAATTTAATAAATTGATTTTTATGTCATAATAATTTTTTACCATGAATAACATATCATTTTTTCGTATCTGTAACATATGTTCATCACAAACTGCCAACATTCTGTTGGTTCTATTGGTACTAGACATGCATAGTTTCTAGATATGAATCCGTCCACCTGGAACATGGCTCTTGCGACCTACAGGGTAGGAGTCCAGGGACTCGAAGAGATGGCAGCTTTAGTATTCGAAGCATATTTTGTTAATCAGACTTTTTAAGGATTACAGACGATTCTCCTGAAGTTCTCGAGGGCAGGACTAATTTTTCTTAAAAGGCGAAACAACCGAATAAAACATATTATATGTCTAATTTAAATGATAAAATGTATTTTTGGTTCAAAACAAATTTCTGTATATACAGCGCCTGCATTACTCGCATTCCTATAAACTCATACTTATAAAATACCAATGCCAATGCAATCAAACCTATTAAACGGCAATCCGTTTAATAGGTTTGAGAACAGGATCTAACTTTGAGTGTATGATGGTTGAGAAATGACGTCGTCGTCAATATTTCGTCTCT
The DNA here is from genome assembly GCA_022606575.1 of Glossosoma conforme. Taxonomy (NCBI): domain Eukaryota; kingdom Metazoa; phylum Arthropoda; class Insecta; order Trichoptera; family Glossosomatidae; genus Glossosoma; species Glossosoma conforme. The sequence continues at coordinate 4,213,312 of JAGTXR010000015.1, forward strand.
TGATCGAATGATCAAGAGACGAAAGTTGACCTGACTGGGAGATGTTTTAAAGTTGCTGCAGTATAGCATAAACCACAGCAGCATATCCTACATGCCTCTAGGTCAGCGGTCGGGGAACCGGGGTAAATTACCCCAAATGGGGTAAAAATATGTTTTTGGGGTAGTAAGGAATTTTTTCTAGTTCGCTATTTCATAAAACTTACTATGTTCATGTAACTTTTTTGTTATTTTCCGTGTAAATAAATTCAATAAATAATGTTTATTTAAATAAACATTGATTGTCTCCTTTTCAAAATGGGGAGAAGGGGTAATATCGACTTATGCAAAAATATTTTGGGGTAATATCGACTTACGCAAAAATGTTTTGGGGTAATGGTAAAAAACGTTCCCCGACCGCTGCTCTAGGCTCTTTTCGTCCTGGAAAGCCGTCAAAAACTAAACATAAAATAACCTATGAGCAGGTCTGGGACAGAGCTGACATACAATGAGGCAAGAATCATGGCTACTGACATTGTGACGATAATTTGTTCTACTTAGGAAGCGGATATAAAATGGTGATTATTTTATGAGTAGAATATACTATTAATTGTTATATCAATGCAATACTGAGCGACATGTAAAGTATAATACGTTATTTTCTTACACCGCCATTTTAGACGATGTACTCGTTAATTTTCCGCTCAAAAATCACTTGCGCGATTCGACACGATCGGATACGTCTACTGTGTAGTCTAGATAAACGTCCGCTTTTTCTGCACACAGTATACAACAGTACCAGTGGTCTCTCGACAGCCGCGATCCCCGCCACAAGGATGCGATCGAGTGACCACCGAGGGGACACTTGTTGGTTCTGGGCGGCGACCGTTGTTTCTCGGAATATGGCCGAGTTACTGTCGCCGGATCGCGGCCAGGCGCGCAGAGACAAGTGGTCGAGCGATCAGCGATCAATGAAGCGATAATTTTCACATTCTTTAGGTTTTTCTTATCTTCCCATGTCGTTGCGCGCGCATACCGGCAAGTTCAAAAGAGCGCCGACAAACGCAGAATAATTTATGAACTATTTGATGATGGTTGAACGCCAGTTCAACACTTCCTAATCAATCAAGCTTTGTGTCTAAAAAATGGGCATTTTTATTTATTAATGAGCGACATTTTTTCATAAACGTGTACTAACTATATTCAGAGTACAAACTTACCCATTTGTGGATACGACTGCTATCTTTAGACAATCCCCAAATTATCTGTTGAATTCGATCGATTTAATTCGAAAAAGAGTAGTTGGTATGATGAGACATATTGAGAGAGTACGATAAAAAAACTGTTAATTTTCTTTATAAAGATAACGTATTTTTTTCATCAACGTGCAACTACTTACTCTATACAAAGCCTTTACTCGCCCATTTACCAAATATAACACTTACTTCAAGATAGGAGCACCAAATTATCTGTTGAATTCGATTGAATCAATTTATATAAGAGTACTGTGTATGATAAAACAATTCATCCGAATGATAAAAAAACTTGTTTTCATTTTTAATAAAGTATGTATTTTACTCGGTGATCTGCAACTGCTTAATATATATATACAGCCTAAATTCTCTCACTTTTCTAATATCGCAGCCACTTGCAGATAGGTAAGATAGCCTCAAGATAAGTGTTACACTCGATTGATTCGATTCAAAGGAAGAACCGTGCATTTGTTAAAATAATGGCACATTTGATCTGAAATCCATTGACTTACACGTTACGTCGATTTACTAAGCCTTTATCGCCACTATCATGGACACTGCTCTTCTGAACTTTCTCACTGAATCCCACCTGCATATATTCATCAACACCCGACCCGTCGAAGCCTTTATCGCCACTATCATGGACACTGCTCTTCTGAACTTTCTCACTGAATCCCACCTGCATATATTCATCAACACCCGACCCGTCGAAGCCTTCATCGCCACTATCATGGACACTGCTCTTCTGAACTTTCTCACTGAATCCCACCTGCATATATTCATCAACACCCGACCCGTCGAAGCCTTCATCGCCACTATCATGGACACTGCTCTTCTGAACTTTCTCACTGAATCCCACCTGCATATATTCATCAACACCCGACCCGTCGAAGCCTTTATCGCCACTATCATGGACACTGCTCTTCTGAACTTTCTCACTGAATCCCACCTGCATATATTCATCAACACCCGACCCGTCGAAGCCTTTATCGCCACTATCATGGACACTGCTCTTCTGAACTTTCTCACTGAATCCCACCTGCATATATTCATCAACACCCGACCCGTCGAAGCCTTTATCGCCACTATCATGGACACTGCTCTTCTGAACTTTCTCACTGAATCCCACCTGCATATATTCATCAACACCCGACCCGTCGAAGCCTTTATCGCCACTATCATGGACACTGCTCTTCTGAACTTTCTCACTGAATCCCACCTGCATATATTCATCAACACCCGACCCGTCGAAGCCTTTATCGCCACTATCATGGACACTGCTCTTCTGAACTTTCTCACTGAATCCCACCTGCATATATTCATCAACACCCGACCCGTCGAAGCCTTCATCGCCACTATCATGGACACTGCTCTTCTGAACTTTCTCACTGAATCCCACCTGCATATATTCATCAACACCCGACCCGTCGAAGCCTTCATCGCCACTATCATGGACACTGCTCTTCTGAACTTTCTCACTGAATCCCACCTGCATATATTCATCAACACCCGACCCGTCGAAGCCTTTATCGCCACTATCATGGACACTGCTCTTCTGAACTTTCTCAATGAATCCCACCTGCATATATTCATCAACACCCGACCCGTCGAATCCTTTCCAAGTATCCCTAGACGATGGACATACTCGCATATCGACTTAAGAATGCACTGCGCAGTGGTTTTATTTATACGCTACCCTAAGTTGCCAGATATAATTCCCTTAGGATCTCTAATATTGGACAACACACGGGCCATTAATGTTGCCAGATTTTTATGAATCTTTTTAACGTCACTGACACGAAAATAAAATAGCTATTCTTGTTAAATTTACATTAAACTAATCAAAACAGATACATTAATTTGATGATCAGTTGTATCATAGTTTATTAATTATTTATTAAGTTGCGTAGTTTTTTTATTGCCAAATATCGGGTCTCAGTTTCAGTATTTTTTTTTGATATTGTGATTTAATTTTCAGTTGTACTTATTAGTTGTTATTTTTAAATAACCCATAATCATTACAAGTTTTAAGATTATTCGCTATTTTGACAGTTGACACAGTTAGCTACGACCTCATTGCAAATAAGACAAGAATCGAATAGTAAAGCAACAATCGATAAATGTATTCACGTCGAGGGTCAACTCGAATAGCGACCAAACGATCACCGACATGATAAGTACTAATCAGGCACTTAGAAGTAGATGGCCAGCAGTCAAGGTAATATCATCGTGAATTGGTTCCTCATAACGCTATGTTTACTTAACTGCCCATAACAACAGAATATAGCATACTACAGCAGTTGTTATATTAAAACAACACGATGTAAAACTATTAGTTCGATTACAATCGATTCTAAATCTCTCTTTTATACCATTTTAATAGAATTATTACAGCACAAAGCACTTAATACTCGTATGTACAAAGTTTCTTTTAAATGTATGCCAATCAACAGTTGTCACATTAAAACAACAAGCACGATGTAAAAAAAACTATAAGCGCAATTGTAATCGATTCTAAATAACAACATCACCCTTTTATACTATTTTTAACAGTAGTTTAAGAACTATTAATGTTTGCAATGTTTTGCTTAAAATTTATAACGATCATCAGATGTTACATGTCTTAATTAACCGGTATGAAAATTTCATCTCAAGGGCCTCGGTCACATCTGAGAGATCAGTATCACTCAATTCTGGAAAATATGTATTTACAAATGTCAATCAGACTTAAAAAGGTTATCAATGGTACTAGTATAAGATGGCATTAGATTTATTTCCATGTTTGGGGGGGGGTTCAGCTTCTGTGGTTACGCCAGTGGTCAAGATTCTCGTCTCCAAGTCGCAGGTCAGCTGCAGAGAGAAGTCGCCGCTAACAGTAAAGCCTGACATAGAAACTAGAAGTCGCGGATGTTTCAGACGGCTACCTGTCATGGCCGTAAAGCCTCCCATCAGAAACCGTATTACCTCAAAATAATGCCACGACTGGAGACCATAGGACGTCGGCGAGGAATCAGGGTCTTATACTAGTAATTTGTTCCGCATGTGGCTATATTACCCCATACTATTTAAAGCTCATCACCCTTAAAGATAATGCTACAGTAAATGGGACAAAAATAGATCATGCGACATTAACGCAATGAAGACAAATTGTCATGCAACGGCGCCTGTCAAGATGCAGATAGCAATGGGGGAATCAGCGGAGATCAGAGTATTGAGAGGGACGAGCATTTCAGATATCTATGTGTATAGGTCAATAAGATAGGTGACTTGCTAAAAGAATTCACTAACGATGCATCATTAATTTCGATTAGTTTTTACTATCTGGGACACGCAGCTATACTAGATCAAAACATCGTGCCGCTTACCCTCTACATGTTTCTATATTGCGTCTATATATATAAGAGTCTTGACACCTCATCAAAAGCTGATACAACTATATAATAGTGAGAGTACGATGGTTTTACTTTGTAAGAAATGGCTAGGTAAGGGAACAGACACGGCAGCCTTCCATCTTACAGTCGGTCGAGAGACAAAGCTGAACCTGTCTGAGATATGTTTTTTGGATACCGCAAGAGAACATAAAGTACAGGTGCATTTTCTTAAGACTCCGAGCTTTCATCATCCGCGAAGGCCGTCAAAAACAATACATATGAGATATACTCGGTAGAGCTTCGGAAGGCAGAACTGATACGGGTTGAAGGTAAAACTATGGCTGTTGACATACTTTTATGGCGAAAATTTGCGAGGACAAGACTTGAGACCATTCTAGTTATGAATTTGAATTGTAAGAAATTGTAATAATAACATCAGAAAGCAATGTCTTAAATAAGTGTTTTACTCATCACTGAAACTTACTTGTAAATTAAACTACTACTTACTTAGATAAATGTCTAACTACAATATTTAATTTAATCGGTTGTTATATTTTGCGGGAAAAAAGGTGTAAAGTAGATTTTTCTCTTGCCTAAATTTTAAGTCAGCTTTAATTTTGGTTTAAAATGTAGATTTATTATAACTGAATTCAAGCCTTAGGTTTGATTGAAGTCCAAGTGGTCATTGGACACTTTTATCAACTGACATAAAAGTGTGTTACGGCAATAAACATATTATCAGCGGTAGTGTTTTATAGCTCTTGATTTTATTTGAACCAATTAAATTTAAAATCTCGGTCACATAAAAAGTAACATTTTTTCATTAGTGGGTCGAATTATTCCGCTTTTAAAACAAATAAAACAAATGCGTTACTAACTGCCGTTTAAACCTTAAATGAAACGGAAAACGAAGCTAATTCAATTTTACGGCTTAAACCGCTTCAATTGTAAAAAAGTGATCACCAAACATCCATGAAAAAACGCATTTCAAGATATTCGTGCAATAAGTTTCAATCTAAATCTCTCAACGAAATCTTATTTATGTCTATTTTCGCCAAGTTTTCGGTTGATATTTATATTTCATGGACATATTTAATATCAAGTTTTAATTGAGAATATATTTTTTATCCATAATATATGAAAATATTATCGATTTGCTGCTATAATGTTCTGAAAGTTGCCATGATCTTCGCCTCACCCTATGTCAGATTCACATCCCGGAGCTCCGCCTAGTACACTTTAAGAATATAGTTCCCACAGAGTTTTAGGACGATAAACCTCATGAGGGCATAAAAATGCTGCAATTTATAACCTTGTTGTTACAAGGAAAAATAGATGATAATAAAATAACTGTAGTTTGTATTAATATTTCAAGTAATTCTTAAAAATTAAAAATAATATGGGCATTTATTTATTATTTGTATTTCTCTTGTCTTAACTCCTTAGACATATAATTCCCTAATTTACTACTAAAAGGCAGAATTCATTTATCAATAAGAAGCTTTTCCTATGATGTGCTAAAAATAAATTTATAGTTATGTTTCCTAATCTAAATAGAATTTCGGAACTAATTACCCATATGACTAAAAGTAAAAGTACCCGGCAAAAATATTTGAGTAGCAGCAAAAATATGCCATTAAAAAAATAACATAAATATCATGTTTATATATCAGCATACATGTACATATCGCACGTTATTTTCATTTAAATATCTCTACGTAAAATAGCATATCAATATGATTTTATATTTTTTCTGGAACATGAATAGTCTGTTCTGACCACAAGAAATAACGCCGTAAAGTAGAACAATGGAATTCCCTTGGTCGGTAAACGTAAGCTATTTTAACACAGGTAGTAAGTAGTGAAACTTTATAATAGAGGGTTCTGTCAGGAAGTTTGCCTGTCATACAGAAGTAGGCGTCTCAGTCATTCACAGCCATTCTACAAATACTACTAGCTTACTACTAATCCAGAGAACGTCAACCTTTTCCTATAAATTTATAAATAAGCGCATGTGTAAGACCTCAACTGGTTGAACTCTAACATTAAAGATCATTCTTCGGCTAACTTTTTAACACATCCTATTACTCGTATTTCCACTCACGACACAGACTGGTATTTTACGAGGGTTATCCGTAAAATAAGGTTCCCATGGCGCCACAGTCCTGAAAAGCGCTGTTATGGTGGATCCCGCGATTCTGTAGTGTACCTTGGTTCCCCCACTCCAGATCCCTTCCCATGCGACCTGCCTGCGGAGCTTAGTCTTGGCTTGGCAGCCGTACGTGATGGATCTCCCCCTCGCTTCCCCCGCCAGGCGTTTCCTGTCTGCAATTTTTTTTACGGATAACCATCGTATTATACCGGTCAATAAATCCTATTTTTTTAAGCATGTTTTTTTAATTTTAAAGCAAACTCACGTAAGAGAGTACAATCAACAGAAGCCAGTGCTTATATTAGGCTCAACTAGAGCAGCTGGACTTAGCAAGTAAAAAAAATTTTGTTTTGTTTGTGTATTGACTTGGATATTACAAGTGTTTAGTAATATTTTTCATGGTAAATTCAGATTATATGAAGCAAGAAACATAATAACTGGAAAACATTTTGGAGCTTATCGGTAGAGCTTAGAAGAAGGAACTTTTGAAATATCCTGTTCTTGGTTGAGATACAATTAGTTTATATAAGTTTTCAGCAATTGTAAGATTGTATCATTTGTAAGGCGAGAGATAAATTATTTGAATTCAAAACAGTAGCGGTTAAGGTAACAACAGTAGAAAAAAGTTAGTTAATCAACTTTACGTCTTTGTTGCAATTATTATAAGCTACGTAAGTGTGTCATTATTTTATAAACGAAGTGCTCTGTTTTAAACAGAATCGATTAAATCTAAAACGCTTTTCATAGCTCCTTTCCAAAAGTTACTGTCATATTTGAGAACTAGGCAAATTTGCATTTTATATAGAAGTAGTAGATGTGTAGAATTTAGTGGATTACGATGTTCCCTAGTATGCTATTAAGTAAATGATATTAACAAGCAACCTAATAATTATATTTTCTTCCCAAATCTTTTCCATATCTAGAACATTTAGTTATCACAAAATATCATCACTCAGTTCTGTCATTTGTCACGGTCTGTTCCTCTTTCTCAGATATCTCTGCACCAGAAATTCCACCTACGAATACATATGTTTCCCAACGACCTCCATGGCAAAACCCGGAGACTTGATGAGACAGCAGCTACAGTATCCTAGGCATAATTTGGGCAATTTGTTAATCAAGTACTAAGGAGTGGCTTTCGGGAAGATGGAGGAAAGAAGAAGGAACGGCTTAACCCAAGATTTAAGTTTAATAAGATTTAAAAAAAACTTAACGTTCACGACCGCTGTCCTAAGCAGCATCCACACTGGTCCGATCAGTGATCACTCTCATTCATGAGCGACTCCAGCTCCGGCAGGTCGTGATGGCCATAACAAGTGGAGTTGTTTGAACCGTTGTTGACCTCATTATTAACACCACACCTCACACACTCACACACTCACACACGCCTGGCCTGAAACAATGTGCGTCATCAGTGGAGTTACGAACAAGCCTACCTGATTTAAAATTCGTAACAAATGTACGCCAAATATGTAGTGAGTTTTATATAAATCTTTAACATTCAAGACAGCTGAGAACGTAGGTATCCTTCAGAGGCAGACTAAAGTGCCACATTTTTACCTAGAGAGGCAAAGAAACATTTTTGGAATAAAAATTATCAAGTATAAAAACAGGTGTTTGCGTAGAAGACTAGGGGTAAGATGGTTTAATTTTGAGAGAAATGACGAAGTGAAGGAACGGTTAAGACCTTTCATCCTTAGTCGGTTAAGATAAAAGTTAGATATGCCTAAGATTATTCAGATGTTATATGAGAGCATAAACTGAAGCTTACCCTTTTCAGGCCATCGATAACTGTACATAATAATAATAATTTTATTTATTCAGCCACCACAGCCATAAAAATTAGAATTTCATACATATAAAAAGAAAATACAAGGTAATATATAACATTTAACAATTTTAACAACTACTAGTCATGAGTGGAGCACCGGATCCCCGCTAGGTGGCCACGTGAAGGCCCCTCCAGTGCCCCTCAAAGAAAATTCAAGTAAATATAAATTATAATAGAAATTTTATTAAATTAAATTAGGGAATTATAGTAGAATTATAATATAAAGGACAAGTAGCAAGTTAAAATCAAGTACATAGAAAGTACTCGTCGGATCTCCAAGATGTAGAGTTGACATATGATGAGACGAGGACCATGGTGGCTGAGTTTTGTCGCAGTATTTTCTGTCGACACAATTAGAGGTCGATATTTGACGTGAAAAAACATGATTCCGAGCAGAGCATTTAACCCCTATTTGGAGTTTAGTTACGTCCATGTCTGCATAGTATTCGGGGGCCCAGTCAAGGCGGAGGACAACCGATGGATTAGATTTTATATGAACCTGTCGTCCAGTGGACGGACACAGGGCTGATGGACCGTGCGGATGGCAGTATTTTCTGTCCGCCATGAGCTAGAATGCCGCTCTTCCATTGCCGACAACCGATGGATTTTTGTCGTCCTTCCTCCCATAAAACCAATCATGCGCCGTGTATTAATTAACGATATTTTCGGAAAGAACAGCAAAAAACATTAGATGGTAATGAATCTTTCTCGTAAGTGGGCAACTACGCTTTTTGTGTTAATGCCATTAATAACGTTAACTGATGAATATAATCATATCCGTTGTCGTATTTTTAATACAGAATACGTGATCGTCATTATGTACATGTATGTAATAGGCACTATTTTTACAAATTATGCTTATGATTAACATCTTAATATTGTAGATAAGACGTCTAAGATTTTGGTTCTTTTTATTTCTCATGTTTTCATTGTAGATTGAATAATCGGGTGATATTAATTGTTTAAATAACGTGCAGGTAAAGGACCAAGAATATTAATTATTTATTTTTGTATAAAGGAGTTGATTTATTGTTGTTATAAGTAGTTTGAGCGAACATTTAATAAAAAAATACAGGGGGAATTAATATCTGTATTTTAAGTAAATAATATTGCAAACGGAGAATACTAAAATACTTTGATTTAATATAAGTCACTTAGATAAAAGTGAAATGTTGTAGATACGTACATTCATATGATTTTACGGTCACATTTATTTGTAAATTTAAGGTTTTTCGTCATTTAAAGACGGTACTTTACACCATTTTCACAAGCTCTGCATAAGTATAACTTCGAAATCGACGAAAATCAACGCCCATGTGATCCAACGACCTTTATTATCTCGTAATAATATAACTTAGTTTACATTTATGTGTAGGGAAATATTTCTATAGTTCGATTTATAGTAATAAAATATGTTTATATTTAATTAAAAGATCTATTTATTCTACCTTGAGTGCATGACTTGATAGCTGTCATTATCAACCCAGATGGTTATTATCACATGAAATAAAAATATGGGAATAATACATCTAGCAAAAAATACTGTAATATCCTTTTGTACAAAACTCATATAAGTCACATATTTAAGCGATGATTTCAAAATGGTATTTCATAAATTCACGCATAGGATCATCCATCTTGTGGTTTTCTTGTGTGGCCTAAACCCATCGTAAATAAATACAATAAATACATCATAGCAGACAATAAATACATCATGGATGTACAATAAACCGAATATTAACAACCCATACCTACCTGTCTACCACTCCCTAAAAAATATAATATAAAACCTTTATAATATGATCCGAGCGCCTCTCGCTCCACAGCCATAAAAATATTGATATTGTAATATTATCGTGGTCATTAAAAAGGTTGTGAATCACGATTACGTTGGATCGTGAGTATCAGGTGTTTTGGTTGTGTTGGTTTTGAATAACGTCGAGAGTGGACCATGCAGCAATCAACAACGTTCTTACTTTTTATTATATTAAATATAATACATTTTCATCATTTTATTTTAAACAGAAAATAATGATTAAAACATTCAAGAATCCAGCATCAACGAGTACAATAGTTTACAAATTGTCATTTTTTAGGGTATATAAACAATATGGAAAATCTCAAGAGATCGTATCTGAAACAATCACATCCGGGATACATGTGATTTCCAAGACAGGAAAGAGCTTGAAAATAATCAACGCTCCCATTAAGAGTATTATAGAAAGTTCTATTACAGCAGAATTCTTCAATTAATATGGTTAAACTTAGTCGGGAAATGTGATGAGAAGATCAGTTAGCAGTCAACATCAATAAACTATAATATATTTGAAGACCATATTAAATTGGTTAACAATAACGTAAAGATTTCATATAAGTCCCCCTTAGTATGCGCAATACGTGATAATGTATTGGACAATATTATTTTAGTCTTCGTATTAGACATTTTATTTTTACCGTTGGTATTGTAGTTTCGTCGTAGCATTTAGGATATTATAATGACACACAATGATAAACTATTCCAGTATTTTTTTAGTGTTGACGTGTTATCGCTCATTTTTTACGTGTTTATCTCAATTTTTAACGTCTAATTACACATATTGCTTTCACACTCGCTTAGAGTTGCTCAACAAATTCTAACACATATAGCAAGAAAGTCTTCCGTAAACAATGGCTCGCTTTGCTTTTGAAGGTGACAGGACAAAAAACCCAAAAAAATTGCTCTTCAGAGGTCCACTGTTTTTTGACCTCTGAACAAAAGGCAGAATAGTCTTGTGTCTGTTCTCGTGAACGTCTCTCTGACCTATTATGTCCGTGCTGTTGCCCCATTGCCTTCCATCCGAGTCGCATCCACTGTTTACCTATTTATTCAAACACTCGGATGATGGCCGGACCGGAATTTCTACGGACCCGCTCGAGAAAGCATCAGAAAATTGTTTTGAGAGATACGATGAAAGAAGGAGATAACGCAGACTCTGAACACGGCAACGAATAAAGATACAGTTAATAAATTGTCCGGAGTCGTACAAGAAGCAGTGATTTAACCTTACCCATATCTTATACAATAAATAGAGGCGGGAGATCTGATGATAAGGTTTATTGATTTCATTAATTTGTCCGAAGATGGTGTAGTCAAAATAATATGAACGGACTTGGAAAACCAGTGATGAGGAATTATTAGAATCTTCATACACATAACCTGTGCATCTACAGGGCATAAATTTTATTCCATTACGGTGTAGTATACGAGGACTATTTTTTGTTGTTGCTATGTATTTTGAGGAATAAACAAAGATAATATTAGTTAATTAAAACAACATCTTCTCTCGTCATGTCAAGGAGCTTGTTTCCGATGTCCAGCTGAGACGTCATCTTACGAGTCAACTGGACATCCGTATATGTGGTCATCTAATTTTGTAAACTTAAATGGTAATGTGATAGCTAGAACTTAACTTTGCTTAATTGTACTTCTAATTGTCGTTGTAAGATCGCTAACGTTTAATTTTTCTCCTTCCAGTTGGCCGGATCCCTCGGAGAGGACACGGAGGCAGCTGACGCATCAGCCGGGCAGGACGATGGCGGTCAGCTGATGGATGGAGAGCGCCGCAGCGGACTGCAGGAGCGCGAGGACAAGGAGATCCCCAATCCTGACCAACTGGCTCTGGAGTCCAACGACCAAGAGGGCAATGGCGGCGGAGGCGGAGGCGCGGGAGAACCTCCCCAGCATAACTTCGGAGGACCACCACACCCTAACAGAGGACATCCACTAGGTCAGATTAAATGTCGATATAAAATTAGACTTTCATTTTTTTATCTTAACTAAATAATAATGTATACGTTTGTTTTGTATGCTCTACAGGTATGCTTCGTGTTCCCAATGGTCATCACTACACTATGTTCAGTAAGCAACACGGCCCACTAGGAACCAAGCCTCTGTTCGAGCATGGCGGCTATCATGGACCCCCTCCACCCCCACCCCCACCGCCGCCAAAGCAACAAGATGCCATGGACAAGCTGTTCCAGACTGGCAATGACATCTGGCCGGCCCCCGCTCCCGAGATGCCCAAGATCATCTCTCTCGATGTCAAGTGCGAGAAGAACGCGATGAAAGTCTTCTTAGGCTTCGACAAACCTTTCTACGGCATCGTCTTCTCCAAGGGACATTACTCTAACATTAACTGCGTCCACCTACCAGCTGGTCTCGGACGGACGTCTGCAAACTTTGAAATCAGCATCCACGCTTGCGGCACGGCCGGCAACACTGAGAACGGACTGTACGGATACGGAGCCGATTCCGGGTCAGGCACCTACTTTGAAAACATCATAGTCATCCAATACGATCCTCAAGTCCAAGAAGTGTGGGATCAAGCGAGAAAACTGAGGTGCACGTGGCATGACCAGTACGAAAAGTCAGTAACTTTCAGACCTTTCCCCGTCGACATGCTCGATGTCGTCAGAGCAGACTTCGCCGGCGACAATGTCGGATGCTGGATGCAAATTCAAGTCGGAAAGGGTCCCTGGGCTTCCGAAGTGTCAGGTCTCGTTAAGATAGGACAAACGATGACAATGGTTCTAGCGATCAAGGATGACGACTCCAAGTTTGATATGCTGGTCAGGAACTGCATGGCTCATGACGGAAAGCGCGCGCCAATTCAACTTGTGGACCAAAAGGGCTGCGTTACAAGGCCGAAGCTGATGTCCAGGTTTACTAAAATAAAGAACTTTGGTGCGAGCGCTTCTGTTTTGTCATACGCTCACTTCCAAGCTTTTAAGTTCCCCGATTCAATGGAAGTTCACTTCCAGTGTACGATTCAAATCTGCAGACACCAATGTCCCGATCAATGCTCCGAAGGTAACCTCATCGCCGGCCCCGAGGTCAGGAGACCCGGACCTGAATACGGCCCTCCTCCTCCTCTGCCTCTCGAAGCTTTCCTGCACGGAGGCCGCCCAAGAGACGAGCGCAGAGTCAGGCGCACGAGGGAGGTCCAGCCCGAGAAAGAAGTCGGCTTGAACAGGGTCATCAGGGTAGTCTCCACAGGGGATCTGACATTCACTTTGGACGAAAGCACAAACTCTACCTCTTCTGAGACGATGATATTCCCCGCTAAGGAAGAGCTCCCTCCTGGCGGGATGATCTGCATGACCACCCCCGGCTTCGCAGCTACTCTCATCGTGCTTCTGGCCATCTTGGTGGTATCCTGCCTCGTTTCGGCTTTCCTCTGCGTGAGATTGAGGCCCTTCTCCGGTCTTCACGAAAAGACTATGGCGGCCACGTACGGAGATCCCCAACTATCAAAAAAGAAAGCGTCAAAAAGTTGTTTTTACTCATAAAAGCTAGATTCAGTTAGAAACATTCCAAATGTACTTATTAAACCTAGAAAATTTCAAGTCGACACGTCACATTACATACAAAATGACATTTCACAAATTAATACGCTGCAATATTTTTATAATAATTCATACGTTCAATCGTCCCGTTATTAAAGTCAAAATACCTAATTATTAACTAAGGTTGTCATTTTTGAGTCTGCGGATTATGGACTCCGGAGTTAAAAAATTGTTGATCCATTTGTTATTTTAAATTATTTATTTATTTCGGGAAGGTGTCGGGTAAGAAATATAAATAGCTAGTAACTTGGCAGCCATAATTTACTCCTTTTTTAAAAATTATAGTAATTTATATTTTTTAGAAGCTTGTCAGTGCTCAAATATAATCGTATTGTGTTCATCTTATTCAATAATATTTACGTATTAGATTTATCATTACGAGAGAAAACACCGTTCGAGTAAACTTCAAAGCATTAATTAAATTTCATAAAATAATAATAAACGTATTATCCAAAGATCAAAATATTTGAACAGATCAAGAGTATACTAACAATTAATTCATTCATTAATTCCAGACAACCACAGTACATAAAGTCATTTCCAACGATGCACAATAATGGTAGATTTAGACAAATCTAGTATTAAAAAATTTAAATGCTCAATTTTTTTAATTACATATTTATTTGAAGTTATTTAAAAAAGGCTTTTGTTTGATGTAAGCATTTTCGTATGGACTTATGTGTTTGTATAATTTATTATAGTTTATTAGAAATAATTACTAAGGAATTTAAAACTCTAATCGGCATTCAAAGATCGATGAAATTATTGCCAGTAGAGTTGAAAATATTTTGGTAGATGTCGATGGTAATCGATGTTATGTTAGGTATTTAGTTTTAAGCACTACTTATTAAAATAAATTGTATTATTTTTACCAAGCATGGGTGTTACATAGTCAAGAAAAATAAACAAATATCTGTTATGTTTTATGGTTATTACTTTATTTCAATAATTCGTTTTGAAACAATAATAATTTTAAAATATTCTTTTATTAAATGCTTAATTTTATTTTTATTGATTTAGTGATAGATCTTAATGCTCACTTATTTATTCTTCGATTCGATTTAACATAATTTATTTTTAAAGAGCATATGTTATATTGGTGCCTTCTTTATTTTTAAGACAGGGGATTTCGGGAACAGTCGACGTAACTTGCTTACGCCGCAAAAATGTAACTCTATTTTGAGAATTATTATATAATATTTTATTTTTAATAAAAATATATTTAAATATTTTTAATTATTTATTCTTCGTTAAGTTTACAAATCAAATAAGTTTAAATGTAATGATAATGACCAGTGCATTATTAATAAATGAATGAATGTAGTTTCGGTCCGTAAAGTAAATCTTTCGAACAATAAAAAACCTTGTACGTTATACGAGTATATTTTTTATGTGCCCACTGAATAACATATTGGCATAACTGTCAAACTAGATGATTTATATAATACTTACAATATTAAAATTCAAAACATTTTTATACTTATTAAATTTAATAATTTGTGTTTTTTACTAAATAATGTCGTAAAATAATAAAGAACTTGAAAAACTTTGCTGTTGATATTTTATATTGGAGGACCGAAACATATAATGCTGAACTGAATGCATGTGTTGTATTTATTTATTTTATTTATTATTGTTATTAGTGATGGTCTCAATGATCATGTTGTATTTATTGGTCATGTTGATCATTGATTATTGAAATGATTATGAAGCCGGGAATGAAAATATCGATATTTTACGAACACGAGACAAAACAACTTTTCGAACACAACGGTTATTTAACAGATATTTAGATATTTAAAGATTATTGACGTAAATTTCTTTATGTTATGTTAAATTCCTTAATGTTTTATCATTTAAACATCATTTTATATCCATAAAATACCCTAATAATAAATGTTCAGATATTAATCACGAAACGATTATTTAAAATATGAAATCGATTATTTTTTTGTATGCCAATATGTACGTTTTATTGGAACAATATGTTTTTAAAAATATTTTTAGAAATTTGTGCTTACAATACAATAAATTATGTATTTTCAGTACATATATCCAAACATCTTAGGTCAGGAAAAATAATAAATATAAATATAAATGTAAATATACATACCAATTACATTGTTTTGATACATAAATTGTGATATTTTCATACATAAATTGTGTTTATTAATTTAACTTGGCATTTTACTCGTATTTCGATATTTTTTATTCTTGGCTCATTGTGACATATTATTTAGTTTTTTATTTTAATCACTAAAGTTATAATTATGTTCATATCAGAAATATACAATTAATCAATCATCTGCATATTAAATATATATTATTAAAGTATTTTTTCATATCTTTGCTCCAACTTAAATAAAAACAATAATCAAAAAAATTACAAAATATTTTATACTTATCGTTATACTTGCGTTAAATTATTTTCTTATTTAATTTCATTCTGGGAGCAAACCGATATGATGTTATATGTTATTAATTTTAAGTTCGACGTAATATTTATTTAAAGCATTATTTATAAGGTTTTATTATTTATTATGAATAAACTTGTCGTGTATTTATTGAGCTCAAAAAATAAATGACAAATCTACAGCTGGTTTGTGTAATTATCATACGTTTATTTATTTAAAAAATGTTTGGTAGTTTTATCAACAACAAAAAATATAAATAAGGTAAAATGATTGGTACATATAACTGATTGATGTTAATAACACAAACATATATTTTTGTAAATTAAAATAAACAACTTCTCAATAAAAAAATAAGTAAATCTCTAATTGTTGAACGAAGTTACATCATAAAATCGACAAAAATGGTAATATTCATTGCAAAATAATTATATTCGTAATAAAAACGAATGCATCGCTTAGTTGTATTATGTAAATGTTATTAAATCAATGCATTATCAAACATTATGAATATAATAAAAACCATTCGTTTTAAAAAGTGCGCCACACAATGATATTCTTCTATGGGCATGCGCACAATCATTGAACGCTCAGCTATTGACGCTAGTTTACTTTTAACTCGAGAGATGGCAGCACTGTGGGTAAAACTCGCACGCGCTACGCGGCGCTCACAGTATATAAGCCGTAGAAACCGTTGGTAACGTATCGCTTCTCGGCCTGTTGGCTAAGATCAAAGTGTAGTATCTGTTCTTATCAGCTTAATATCTGATAGTTCCCGCATTGCGGGACCAGTATATTAAACTGATTTTTGGAAGTTGACGGGATGTTCGGGGCTTGCTCCACTCCTGTCACGGGTTGGCCCGGCATTGCAGTGCCGCCGGGATCGGCCCATCTAATAATAATTCTTACTCCGATTCGCTTACTCAAGCTCCTATACAATCTCTGATGATTTCGTAAATTACCATTCATCACGCTCCATGGTATAGCAGTGGTCATCGCAATGAGTGAAGCATAACAATATGTACCATATATGTCTATATAATATATATATATTTTCCAAACAATCTCCAGTGCATAAATTCCCGAGACTGCGTGCTTTTATTAAAATTATTTTTTGTAAGAAGATGGTGTGATAGCCCGAGGCCTGTACCATTGAATTCTAAAAGGCGACTCGACCCAATAAATAACTAACGATGAAGTGTTGAGAATGAATGCGAGAGTCGAATAAGTTGAAAGGGTTGCAGGAAGCCTATCGATACTGTCACAATAGTTTTGTCTATTACTCTGGATACTTCCGTTGTAAAATTCCATTGCAAAATTGTAATATAGGGTCTGCCAAATAACTTTTTTTTTAAAACATCGAGTGTAGCTTCGGCTGTGTGGCACGTAGCGCCGTCCTGTTGAAATCAAATGTTGCACAATATCCTCCTCTTCAATTTTTGTGAACAAAAAAGGCCCGATAACGATCGCCATTGACTGTAACGGCCACTCCTTGCTCATTTTCGAAGAAAAATGGCCTGATTTTCAAAGTAATGTCGCAATATTTCCCAGCGTTGTTCAAGCGTATACACAACCATATTCGTTCAGCGGAAGGATAAAACTAATTATGTATCAAATCAGACATGAGCTAAGTGTTACCATTCACGAAATAAGCACTAGTTGAAAAAAAAACGTTAGATGGCCAACCCTATATAATTCGAAGCTGAACTGAAACGACATAAAATCAATAGATATGTTCATTTCCTCCTTTTTACCTGTCGCTGGGAGTCACTGTTGTGCTACTGTGTACAAGCTGCACTTTCCAAGACCTAATGCTGGGCAACACACTGGCTATCGATGTTGCCACACACTGGGCAGAAATAATTTGACGTCGCTGATACGAAGAAGAAGTTAATTTCCTAGAAGTTTATGGTGGGTGATTGCTCTAATTAGGAAGCAAATAGATGGGCATAAAGAGAGATTTAAGAATAATTATTTCTACATAATGGAATAGTAATTAATACCAATGAGAGGAAGATTTAATAAATAGTATACTACTTATTACTCTTCCCATATTGTAATATGTATTACATTGAGCACTGTTTATTTACTTATGTAGTTGAAGAGCGTGTGTCGTTTTTAATAAGAGCTTCCGCTGATCATTGTAATCCATATTAAAACAGATTAAATGGATCTCTAGAAAATTAAAAAATATAAACAACATGCTTGGATGTCTAAAATGTAAAGAAAGAATGTAAATCGTCTCCGAAAATTCCTGTAGCATTATCGTATAATTTGATTCAAATAAATTTAATATTCTAAAATTAAATATGCAATGAGTTAATTGTTTATTCCAGTGAAATGTTGGTTTATTATCAGTTATGATTATAAAACGAAGGCGCTAATCTGTACAGGACATCCTCCTGACTTGGTGTTGACGCATTCCAGACATTTAAAGCACTGACAGATAACATCACTACCGCAAAATAAACTTGGGCAATCAAATTATTACTCATATGTATCATTTATAAATATGTACAATAATTTATAAATAAACGTGATTAATATTGAATGTATACATTCCATACAAAATTCCAATCGACTTCTGACATCAGTGGTAGATTAAGGACAAAAAAAGGCCCTAAAATGTACCAAATTAATATCATAAAATGTCACTGATTTGTTAGAATTTATTCGATATTTATTGTTTTAGAATTTAAGCTTGGATCGCCCCTTAATTTCAAATGGCCCCTGCTTAGGGAGCGTCGGGCTAAGCATCTGATCTACTTAAGTTTATGAGTAACAAATCATCCAAATAATGCTTCGTATTCTGTCGTCTATTCAAGTATCTAGGATTCTGCCCTTGAGGTCGTCTTACACCATATAGCTTTCAGATGTACTTTTGGGTGCAAAGATATACTTGGGACTGAGGAAACTGAGTAGCTACAGTTATGTGCTGTCATAAGCTCCAGATACCATGCGGATATGAGAAGAAGAATTATATTTCATCACGACACACTTGATTCAATTCAGTTAAATAATAAATGATAATATGCGCCGCCGACAAAAAATACCTTTCATTACGTATTTTTGTATTAATAGCTGCCAGAAAGTTATAATTTCTCTAAGCTGGAAACGACTATGACATAAAAAGTGACCTACGATCTATTTATGTTGTGTCTCTATATAAAAATATGTAAGTCTATTTTTATGGTCCCCAATATTTCGAGACCCCAAGCGCCCCTATTATGCCATTGGGATGATCCGCTACTGGCAGCCATTTTCCTGTTTTAAATGCGTAGTAAGTCGGTGTATATTTAGAAATAATATCCTGTATAATATGAGTACAATACATTCTTTGTTCTTTTAGGTCGCTTAATAGTTATGGCTATTTTAAGTAGAATGCAATAAAACAATATCAATAACGGTTTTTTAAAACGAAAATTTGAATAGGCAGATGTTTTCATTTTTGTACATAAATAAGAAGTGTAAATAAGTAAATTTGTGTTCTTCTTCCCTGTATACACAACCTTTTTAAAAATATATGGTCACCACTTATAGCTGACATATTTCTCTAACAGCTCTCATGTTATTTTCTTCATACCAAGAAATCTCTGCACCAGAAGCTCCACCGGCTGCATCATAAATGTAAAAAAACTTAGTAAATTCCTGTAATAATTAGATCATGCGTAATTTTCGGGCAATAGTCTATGTTGTTGGCGGATGAACACTCCACATACTGCGTTTAACCATATGTAACATGGTAAGCGTCATAGCATCCGCAGATGAGACTTCAGCATCATTCTCACCATCTGTCGGTATTCTTCTGTATATGTTTACATAAAAATAAAAATAGTCGTAAGCTTAACGTCTGATAATTATAAATAATGGTCGATGGATTTTAGAATGAAATATCTAAATAATAATTAATATTTTATTTTGTATTTTTATTATCGCAAATATACTACTTCAATTAAAAAATTGGCGTTTTATTAAAGTCAAAATAAAACCTACTGTAAGATATTTAATTATTACATTTTACTTTTGCAGAATTTCTGCGAGCTTAATGCATAACGAGTAAAATGATAGATTCATTGTTTATTATTAAAGATAAATGTAATTATTTAAATGGTATTAAAAATACATTAACAAAAATATTCATTTGAAAAATAAAGTACAGCAATCGCTTGAAAGCTTCTGCTTGTAGTATTAATCACAACATTGACAGTTGTCGAGTAAATTTATTCATATTTAGTCATTTACTGCTCAGTAGTGGTTAAGGATAGTTAACCAAACGAAGAAAGTAATTGATCGAGTGATCAATAAAGTCACATATCTATAGAATAATTTATTTAAATAATTATAATTGAACTAAGTATATTAAGTGAACAAAATACAGTTGAAAGATGTCTCGTCTAAAGTTCAATGTTCGTGTTCTTCTCGGTGTGTTCATGATAAGTTCAGTGTTTGGTTACTATATAAGAGATCATGAAGATAAAACCAAATGCCCAAAAGTCAAGGCAATGAGAAACTTTGATCTTTCATCGGTAATGTTCTAACATTATTTTTTGTTAAATTATTTTCAAATATTAAATTATTACTGCTTTTCCAAAATTGTTTTACAATTCAAAATTTAATTTATTATAATTTATAGTAAAAGATAAAAAAAGGTCGAAAATATTCATTATTTTTAACATAATAATGTTTTTTATTGTACCTGCTCCATTGCGATAAGTCTCGAAGACAAGCGAATGAGTATATAGATAAAATACAAAAATATAATATTTGTTTTGAAATGAACAAAATCGCTTCCGAATGCTTTTAAGTTGGTGTATTTCAGTGTTGGCTAGCGGCAAAAATTCAAACGAAACCCTGTAGGTGGTAACTACTAAGAACTCTGATAAATTATATTGCTTAAAAATAAGGATATTAATTTATATAAAGTGTAAGTCTATTAATAAAACATATTAATGTGTACCTTAACATTTTTTTTTTAATAACACAAATACTTTACCGTTCATTTTTTTTATTATTATTATGAACTTGTATTAAAAGCAAACCCTTGACATTAGACAAGCTTGACATTATAATTATGCATAGGAAACATATAAAATTGTCTAAATTAAAACAGACTTTTTAAATTCAAACTTGACTGGCTTTTTTTAGGTTAGATCAAGGCAGGTTTGATTGGGTTAGTTTTAAATGGGTTAGATTGAGTTGGGTTGGGTCAGTAATATGAAAGATTACTTATTTTATTAGTAAGGAAACATTAACAGTGAACATAAAGTATACTTAACGATGATTGTCTTTACTTCCGATGACCTTCCACTTTTCAATTAACACACTCTCTAATTATATTTGCGCATGTTAATTTATCAGACTTCAGATTTAATGGAATATTATCATTTAATAGAACGCATTGCACGCAATTTCAGTTATTAGATGTGTTTAAGACGTCGATTTGATTCATCGTCCCTATGATGAAATTGTTGGTTAATTATATTAAGCTGCACGGAAAGTACTTTAATTTTTAAAGGAATAAAAAATTCCGATGGCTTGTAACTTCTGGGCGATCTCACCAGTTGTTCTCCGGCTTTATTGTGTCTTGATAGCTTCAACTGATCATGCAGAACGTGGTGTATCTTCAACACAAAAATACCGATAGAAATTTTGAAAACCAGTTTTGGTACTGCATTTCTATCAATACACATCGGATATGTTTTGCCTTGCTTGAACAGCATTAGTAAAAAAAATAAAGAAAATGCTATATTTTATATTCCATATTTGAAAGGTTACTAATGATAAACTACTGCATAAAATCAATCGAACTTTTTTACTAGGAAAGCTACTGTTTCTATCAGCTGTCACAATATATAATGACTTTGCGGCTTATGTGTGATATTTGGTTACTTATATTTTTAGTATTCAGTTTGATATCCATTTCAATATTAAATAGAATAAAAATTTCGTACCTTTTTTAACATGGATTAAACTGAGCAACTGTATCATCGCTTGCTGGATGACCGCAGTTTCGCCCTCACTGAAAGCTTCATTAATACCTACATACATAGTATGCTTATACAATATTTACTGTGTGGGGAAGAAACGAAATTACTTTCCGGATGGCCTAAAATTTGATTTGTTGCGTTTTAGCTACTTGGCAAATGGTTCGTTCTCCAGTACTTTGCGAGTTCAGAGGAAGCGCTTTCATACAAATGCATGCGGGCGGATTTCACTGATGAAGTCAAAATACTATCAAACTGTAAGTATTTGTTGAATTATTTTATCGCCAAGTTGTATGCGTAACCTAATATGTAATTTTTACTACGCAAAATTGTCGAATTTGGCACGATACCAATCCACATGATTTAGTACAACGGCCTAGAAGCACACCTCGATCCTTTGCCAATGGTATTGTTCTCCTAGATCTCTGTGATCTTTAATACTTGTCATCTTCTTCTTCTTTTATACTCTATGTTTCTTATTCTTTATTATTCTATGTACCTTGGAACTGAGGTTCTGTTATTATTTTATATTAATACATACAGGAGAATACCGTGATAGTAATTTGTTAATTATATGACGCTTACCATGTTAAATAAATAAATAAATATTAAAGAAGTATACAGGAGTATCTAAATTGATGTTTTTAGCAAAACCCGAAGTTCAGATGACGATGAACTTCACATATGCTTTTATTAACGATCCCCTGCACGAGCAACTTCTGGGGAACATCACCTGGCAGGTTCCTGACGGACACACACCTGCCCACTGGGTGCACGCCGAGGATACCTGTAAGTCAATCATACTTCATATTGTTAATAATACCATCATCTTCATGTATTATCTTAGTTCAAGTAAAAATTATATTTTTCCCTAATTTACGAGTATTATTTGACCTAACAACCGCCTAGGAACTGAACAATTGTTGTTGTTCCCAATCACAAACGATAATTTAATTATATCTAGACTTCTGAAATGAAAAACATTTAAAGATGTTTTTCATTTCAGAATCATCGTGTTATAAACTAATGTAAGCATGATTGTAATATTGTTTCGTTAAATAAATTAATTTTATCAGTAACTATGTGCAGAAAAATGATAAGGCTCGTTTATATCCACATAGTGGGCGTACAAATTCTACATAAACAATACAAATGTGAAATCGTAATAGTGCGATGTTTTATTCATTTTATAACTTTGACTTGTTACTTAAATCAACCTTATGCTTACAGATGAGGGTATCTACAACACCTACGTCCTGGATACAGACTATGTGAGCTGGACACTGCTCATGCACTGCGCTGAGAAAGAAGACAGCCCACGTTATCTATCAGCTTTTATTATGTCCAGGTTTGTTAAATACTATATTTTGGAATGACATTGTAAAGAATTTCAGTCAGAAAAGGTCGACGCACTTTTTATCCATCAGTTTATTGACAGAACATAACCAAATTGTCGTAGAAAACGTTCATAAAGATACAAATTGGGCAGGAATTTGAAACACACAGGAGACAAAGCAAATATTCAAAATGTTGGCAAAAGTGCACCGAAGATAAATTGTTATCATATATTTTGTTAGTATTCTTCTTAGTTATTTAATTTGAGGTTCATTTTGAACATTAAATAATAACCAATTTGAAATTAATTGTACTAGGATCACGTTGAACAACTATTTTATGATAAATTAGGCCATAGTTTTATCTATATTGTACAGTTCATCATCATATCAGTATCGTAAGCTCTATTTTTTTTAATGTTAAATATAATGTACACGAAACTATGATTTTTAAAAACGTAAACAGTCTTACTTATTTAACCATAACAATTTAAATTCTAATTGAAGATCACTATTCTTTAAATATTAAGAAAGCTCTGCGAATATTTGTTCTCTTTTCTGTTAACGACTGTCAGTGAGATCCTGGTAAACATCATAAGTACTTTAATTTATTATTTCATACTGCACTGCATCATCCATGAAACTTTGAGACCTTCCAGAGCTATTGCTTTCTTTGCTGCATTAAAAAATATCGTCGGAATCATGCGGCTAACTAGACTGAAATTGGATAATGAAGTGAATGGCTGTCATTTAGTCTAACCTAGCTTAAGGTAAATAATTATATCTTATTTATTAAGAAAAAAAAAACGTTTTTTAGGGGTGAGTCTCTTGGTGTCAACGTCATCAACTTCCTGCGCGACAAGTTGCCCCGCTACGACATCGATCTCAACTACATGTTCGAGATGTCGCAGACAGACTGCGAACCGGAGACGAGCGGCTCCCGGGAAGCGGCTGCTCCTCCTCTCATCCGCCTGGCTCTGGCTTCCAGACGCCGCAACGCGCGTCGCCGACACCCCATGAAAAGACACCATAAGAGCACCATCACATCCAGCAGCACCACAACACCAAGCAGCACCGCGATACACAACAGCATCAGCAGCAGCAGCAGCAGCAGCAGCTCTGCTGAAGACGCCTAAACAGTACATGCTTCCAAGAAGCACATGCTTCTTCCACTTAGCCTTGATGCGTTACAACAACGGCCGCAGACAAGATACGTGCACCCGTATGCAGTAAATTCTTTGTTTAAAATAATCAATTTAAAACTCGTATACAGAAACATTTCTTAAGGTAATCACAACCTATAATGTCTATATTTCATTAGAATGATTTAAGTGAAGAAGCCTCAGCGCTCCGCTCACCTCAAATCTTAAAAACATCTCTCGAAACGGATGTTAAATAGGCTATGTTATGTGTAAGTCAAGGAATATCTCTGCATATGGGTGCCAATGGCAGATTAAACACTTTGGGATCCCTATTCAAATCGTGTATGCCGACTTTTTCGAATGATAAAAAACCGGCTATAAATATTTATAAAACAATATAGTTTGGAACTTATTCTTCATTAAACATTAAGTTTTTCACATTTTACGATGAACTCCTAGTATTTTTTGTTTTACTCTTGATTCAATTCAGTTAAAAAAATATTATGTCATTACAATTAATATATGTGCATATTACGTCAAGCATTTGTTCATATTATTAGCCAAATTTTAACATGTAGTTAACTCAGTCGTATTAACTGGTTATTCGTTCTTTGATTTGATATCCATCAATAGACATAATTTTTTTTGTATTTTAAATATATAATAATTCCTGTGAATTGATTATCTTTTAAGTATATCGACAATTCTTCAATTGTAAATGTAAGGGAAATACTTCCAAATCTAGTCGACCGCTATTCAATTATTCTGCAACTAAATCTACACTAGAGTAACATTCTTTAGTTCCTGCATCCCATACCTACAGCTCAAATCTCCATACAATACAATTTATTTATTTATCATTTTTCGTATTGTGCTTAGTAAGGGTTTGATTACATTATAACCTTGTTATCAAACATATTATGACTATCGAAGCATTTGGCTTTAACAGTAATTAACATTGAAATGTGTTTATATTCTTACAAATTCAATTAAGCGAATTAATGTAGTTTTTTTTACGAATTAAATATAATATAATATTGTTTAATGCAAATGCATTTTACTTATACATAATAAAGTCACTAATTTTACATCAACCATTGTATTAAACACACACGTAAGTAATTTCTAAAACAATTATTTTTATCTTCAAACTGAATACATGTGCAGCAAATCTTTAAAATGCCTCCTGAAATGCGAGTATCATACATTTTCTAAAAAAATTGAGAGAGAGAAAACAAAATATAATTTTAACATGTTTTAGAGGTGCGTAATCAATGATCAAACCACGACAAGAAGCGGATAACTCGTAAATATTATCTGCAAGTCTTGAATTGAAATCAGAGATTTCTAAAGACGATTTCTACTGTCAACCTTAGATCTTGATCTCTTGCAACATCTACTGAGTCGTAGTAGGTATAGTAGTTGTCGCATCAGTGGTCTTCGGTTTGGACGTGGACTGGTTGACCTGAAGGATGATGACCGTGTAAGTGGCCACGGCGCCCACCAGAGAGTAAACAAACGTGAAGTCGAAGGGGAAGAAGTTACAGGCTGTGATGGTGAACCTGCGACATGACATCAGCTGCGAGAACCGCTCCAACAACTCCTGGCGTCTGGGATCTGAAACACAATCATTTGTATTCAGCGTCACTCTCACATTCAAAGCTTGCTTTTTAATGTAAACACATACAGGAGAATACCGACAAATGGTGATGGTGATGCTGAAGTCTCATCTGTGGATTATTGCGCTTAGCATGTTACATGTGGTTAAGCGCTGTGTGTGGTGAGTTAATTAGCCAACATAATAGACAATTCCGTATCATCCAATTATTACAGGAATTTACTATGAATGGGTGGTCTTCACGGGACGACTTTCGTCTACCACCAATTGAAAAAGCCGAAACGTCAAATAACTATAGAATTAATTCTAAGAAATATAGAACGCAAGAATAATAATAATACAATAATTAAATTTAAAATTAAGTTGTGGTTATCGTAAGCTATAGCTTTTTTATACTCTTGTTTTTTCCAACAACAAAAAAATGGAATAAATCGTAAATATGTTTTAAAATAATCATTGACGAGTTATTCCATAAGTTTATTGAGGTTTTAAAGCATTATACATATAAATACTGGGATTTTTTATTATATATATGTATATTTAATTCTTACCCATTTTTGAACTAATGGACAGCTTGTTGACGATGTTTGAAGTCTTCTTAACCCTACTTTGCAATGTCTCACAGCATATTGTCACCATGGCAACGAAGACCAGGTCTCTCAAGCACCATCCTACAATACTTCCAGTCACCAGCTCGGTCTGGAATTGAGTTTTTACATTCAAAAACATTGCAATCATGAATAAACTGAGCTTGATTTATTTCATTTTCATAAAACTTACATCTTCAACAGTTTCTTTACTCCACCTCACAATCAAATCGCTTACAGTCGACAGTATATTGACAAAAACAGCAATTGCAGCACACAGAAGCTGAAAAAATACTTATTATAGATCATTATAATTATATAATAATTTACAAAATACATCATTTATCTTTGTAGTACATACCGGTATACCAAAACAAGAATTTACAATATTTGCGTTGTCTGCAAGTCTATCAAATATACGCATCAATCTGGTCAAATCATCGACTTGTTCTTCACCGTCTCCTATTTTATGTTCCGGCTTTTCAGCGAAGCCTAACTTGTCCGAAACCTTCATCAAAATGGCGTCCGTCCGCTTACAATTCGTAACCATTTCAGCTTTAAACAACTTGGAAACATCATACTTTGTGCTTTCCAATTGTTCATTCAGCACATCCAACCTAATAGTGACGATGTATATCATCAACGACAACTCCAGCAAGTTTAATTCTTTGATTATTGATACTATGGGCATCGCTGATATTTCTAATTCACCTTGCATCATATAGTAATCATACAAATACTGCGCCATCGTTCCGATAATGATGCAAGCCATAATTGAGACTGTTTTTATGCGAAGTGGCATGTATATGTTGTTTGATTGGATGCTCAGTTGTTTGTCGATGATTTGAAAATTATTCAGAGTTCTAAGGATCATTCTTTGATTACAAGTTGCGGACATAATCAACGAAATCACTGATGCCAAAGTGGTCGGTATTAAGCTCAATAGATCTATTACCGTGTCGGCAGGATTAGTAGCAGAATAAAAGCTTAGAAACTTTTGGCTTATGACAAACGTTTGGATGCCCAAAATTGCCAAAACTACTATAAAAGAGTACAGCTTCGGCAATATCGATGTCAAAGTTACATCATTGTTGACAAACGACACCTTTTGCAAGCCAATCAAATGCAAGATCATATAAAATGGTTTGACTGCAAAAAGAATGTTGTAATTATTTGAAGGATTGGCTTTCTTATTGTCGACATCTTGAGGCGCAACTTTTGTTATTTTTGCAAATTTGTTTTGAAGTACAACGTTTATCTCCTTTTCTTTCATTTTTCAAAAAAGAATCCTTAAAATTACTTTTATATGCAGTCTACAGTACAATTTGATTAATAATGTACAATTTCCACAAAATTTCCTATGAAAAATGAATTCACTGCTGCACAATACACTTCCCATCACATTCTAGTATTGAACATTTATTAAGACAAAGTGGAACATGTTACTTTGATATCACTTATCGATGGGTACCAATCACTTTATTACTTTAGTGCGACGACCAATAAACACTCACTATAATTGATAACCTTTTTAAATATTACTTTCTCATTTAGTCGATTACTTTGTGCGAGTTCTTAAAATAATTGTTTTGTAACAATGAGATATATATTTATTATAGTATGAGCATTGATTGACACTAATTTACACTATATGCGTACCTCATGTATTGAAAAAAATATTACTGCTCATTTAAGTAACATTATTGTACTTCATTCTAAATAATAAAGATTACGTTATTAAAGATCCACTAATTACTTAATTTGATTTTAAAAATTAATTAAGGCATACTTGCAAAGCACTTTACACTACAGGTATACCTGTTATTATAACAAGTTAACCGAAGATTTATATTAAACTTACACGTAGACCCTTAACCTATGAAAGTCTTCAGTCAACAATTACATTGAATTGACAAAAACAATGACAATTGATGTACATATATAACCACACATAAATATTTTTTTTTTCCTTGTTTTTTCAATACTTACGTTATTTACGTAGTACTTTGGAGAATTTCGACGTGTCTTTACAAGTGACTTGACAACATATACCTAACGTATGCAATGTTAAGTGTATAAGATTGCTTAAGGTAAAAAATACACATGATAACAAAGACAAATAATAAGTAATCATATCAAACTTAAAAGCAACAGTGGGTATTGTTAGGATACATAAATCTCTAATGTATTCAAATATAATATGGTTGCAAATTTATCAATACAAAACATTATTCAATATATTATTAAATTCAATTACAATATAATAAAAAAAATCTAATATTCTCTATTAGTTAAATAAATTATTGAATTTTTATAGACATATTAAATTACTGAAACAGATAAAAATCTAAATGAATATATTATATATTACAAATTTAGAGAAGAATACTTAAAATTCGAACCCCAGACAGAATGCCTATCATTACTGTCCCGTCATTACATTTGAACCCCAGACAGAATGCCTATCATTACTGTCCCGTCATTACATTTGAACCCCAGACAGAATGCCTATCATTACTGTCCCGTCATTACATTTGAACCCCAGACAGAATGCCTATCCTGAGTGTCCTGTCATTACATTTCACGCTAACGTCATCATCGAGTTGAGAAATTAATACAAAATAAATACTTATAATATATATTTTCCAAAGATATTACAATACATACCATAAATGTATTAAGATTTCATTGTCAAGTTAAATTTATATTTTATTAACAGCATTTACCCAATAATGGCTGATGAATGAATAACGAACTTAATTTGAAATATTGTCAGACAATGTTATAACAAAAAAATGTATTATTTCAGGACCACGTGTGTAAATTATTTATTAAGTCTTACACATTATGAAGTAATTCATGTAAACATCGAAATTAATATTTTCTCCGCAATATTTCAAAAATCACAGAAACTTCTCGTTTTAAACTACTTCATTTGTATGAGAATGATTGTGTAGGTACAAAATGTTGCAACGAAACTAGCAGCTAAAGAAAAGTCCAGTTCGAAGAAGTTGAAAGCCGATAAACTCATGGGTCGAGCCACCAGCTGCTTTGACAGAATATGTAAATCCAAGCGTTGACTATCGTCTACCAAATACAAAGTAAAGACAGCTTAAGATATTTTAGATATTAAGAATTATAGATTTGGAATAGAAATATAGGATTATACTATTATATGTGATAGAAAATGATCCAACTATACTCACTCAAGTTTTCGTTCACCAATAGTTTGTTAATCAGAACTAGCGTGCGGCTGCATTGGCATTTTAGTGCCTCAGAAGCGCAAACAATTAATATTATTAATAGCAATGCATGAATACTCCAGATTAGAGTCACTGCAACCGTAAAAATGCCCTGAAATTTCATACAAAAATTATTATTGCATCATCTAAAATCATTAAAAATACAATTTTATGTCTTAGAATTATTTATTTTACTTGCATTATTAAGATTTTCCGAGCCCGCCATCCGAACAAACGCATTACAGCCGGTTAATACGCTGATAAAACTGAACATGCTTATGAAGATCATCTAAAAATATAAGTAGTTTAGTTGTAAATGAAAGTGAAATTTTAGAATCGGGATAAAACGGTAATCTGAGTCTCACTTTAGGATATTCATTATTTCCAAAATTGTAAATTACAAAGGAGATTATTTTTTTAACAACAATTTGTGTTTTTTATTTCATATAGTACATTAAAAAAAATGTGATTCGTAAAACTTCGGAAAACGATTTTGATATATATAATCGTGTCGGAAACAACAGGGTCAGATCCTGTCTGCCCAGAAGTGGGCGACGTCGATGGCGTTACTTCTGGCCATCATCAGGTCTTCCTGGGTGCAGCCACTCGGGCACAGCGCACACTCCAGAAGGTGTGACAGGGTCTGCTCCACGCCGCAGTCACATTCAGTCGATTTTGATGAAAAATATCAAAGCAAATCATTTTCGGTATCTACATGTTAAAGTAAAAAATACCTATTGTACCTCACCTGTATTCCATAAGTAGAATTTATGATTTCTACATTATCAGCTATCTTCTCATACACATGTGAATAGTCGTGATGTTTAGTTTCATATTTGAAACTATATTTAATAAGGTCATCGGGTAGAGCTCTGAAGTCTTTATTGGACCATACATTCATAATGATGCTATTTGACACATACAGCTTGTTTTCTTCCCCATCTTTCGAGTAATTTTTCACAATTACTGTATTTAATATTGTGAGTCGAATTATTAAAGCACTTACGTCCATCACATACTGAATAATCAAAGTATTTACTAAGTACATTGTCAAATAGCCCGGAATCAGCATATAGTTACTGCTATCATACCAAATCCAACCGTCTGCGGTGCACACAAAAGTTAGATAAAACAACCAAAAGCTTAACAATACGATTGTATTCTTCCTCATATTCAAATAACAGACATCCGGTATCTGCAAAATCTTATCGACGGAATCAACATTTTTGAAAAATCTCACATTCATAGCGGAATTGTGATAAGTTGTCAAGTAAGTAGAAAATACCGCTACACAAATGGCACAGACATTGACAAATGAATCTGTAATTGCAAGTAACAAATTAGCCCGCGGAAAATAATAGAGAGAGTTTAAATAAAAACCGCATCCATTGTAAGCAGTTAATGTTATTAAAATTAACCACGAATACAATTTTTGACCGTTAGTCATGTGCGTGATAGCACCTTGGCTAAACGAAACTTTTCCCATTCCAAATAAATGTGATACATAATGCAAAGGCTTAATGCTGAAGTAAACATCATACACAACCTTGTCAATAGTTGACTTCTCCATACTAGCAAATTACAATAATGAATGAGATCTTGTGTATTCTCTACAAAATGATAAACAAAATAGGAGTTTGAAGGTAGTTTTACACCTACTCTTGAAATCGAATAATTATACAATTAATTTAATGAAGCAACCTTTGTATTAAAAGTACAATTTCGGAAAACCATTTAAATGATAATGATCAATCAACTTTTAATTAGACTATATAAATATATTGATATCGACAGAAACGCTAAGTTTATTTGAAGTATTAATTTATGTGACGACCAAGTGGAACTAAACATACTTAATATTCCATTTGGTGAATTCATTCCATTTTTAGGGCGTATTGATTAAAGTGAAATAATGATGTATTTGTTTTCTTTTAAAATTATGTTTATTTTAATTATCGTATAACACTTCAATTACTGTGTATGTAGCACTTTTTTATATGAATGTCCAATGATCGGTGTGACGATAGCTAACATATTTGCTAGAAAAAATTATGGTGAAAATATTCTTTGATTTTATTTTACGTGGATTCAAGAATAACTATATTTAAAATATTTAATAAACTATTTTTATTATTCGTTATAATTTATAAAATCTATCAACATTTCATTCCATCTGCACTGAAATGTTGGCATATGTCATATAGGTTCCGATATGGTGATAGATCAAGGTAAAATCCACCAAGAAGAAATTGCGCGTTGTTAGATTCATTATAAACTACTGGGAAATAAGAAGAAGCTGTGATCTCTTGACATTGTCTGTATTAAAAATATATATTATTCAGCTTACATTATTAAATTAAATTCCATCCATAAAAGTCATAAAAAACAAATGTTTTTTTTTTTGTTTTATTGCGTACATTTAAATGTTTTAGCGTACATATTATAAATAAATACATGAAATATCATATTAAATTAATAAATACGCCGAAAATTATTATTACTTCGGCTTATTTATTAACATTTTCTATATCTCTAGAAACTCCATATTTTGATCTACTTCGTCTGTATGAGAATCATTGTATAGGTTGTGAATGTTCCAACAAAACTAAGAGCCAGAGAGAAGTCCACTTCGAAAAAGTTGAAAGCCGATAGACTTAAAGGCCTCGCCAACAGCTGTTTTGACAGGATGGATAAATCCAAACGTTGCCGATCACCTGCCAAATACAAAATAAAGGTCCATGTATAAGATGTTTCAGATAATAAATTATTTATAACATTGACACCGAATGAACGATTTGAAAAATATGCTATCATCGACGACGAAAAAAGTTCTCCAAAGGAATATATTGTTCAGTGGAAAGCTCTCATCTCTCAACAGCTGTTCTCGCAAGTGGATCGGAGTTGGGGTTCTTTTCTGAACTTCTTCGACCGATAGTGGAATTGACCTCGAAGGACTTTTCGAATACAAACTTAGTTGGTTGTTTATTATTGAATACTTCAATAATTTATATTTTAAGTATAAATGTGTATTGAATTCATATTTATGTGGTTTTAAATAGGATTTAAGGAATTTGATGATTTTGTCGTACGATAAAGATTGATCAGTATTGATTATATATAAAAAAAGGTAAAATGATATTATTAAACTTACTCAAGATCTCGTTCACCAAAAGCTTATTAATCAGAACCAGCGTTCGACTGTATTGGCATTTCAGTGCCTCAGAAGTACAAACAATCAATATCACTAATATCACCGAATGAAAACTCCAGTTTAGAGTCACTGCAACCGTAAGAACGCTCTGAAATTTATACGAAACATTTTTTAAATATTTTCAAAAAATTCGAAATTCAATGTACATTTTTCTAGATTTGTAACGAATTCATATAAGTATTAATTTGACGTACTTTTTCAACATTCTTCAACCCAGCCATTTGAACAAATGTATTGCAGCCGGTTAATACGCTGATAAAACTGAACATGCTTATGAAGATCATCTAAAAAAAGTTTTCAATTATTATTTTTTATAGACAAATATGCATAACAAAGATAAATTACAGTTAAACTAGTATGTGTTTTTCATATAATACAGGTAATTATTTTTTTTTCGATACACTATCCTCGCCAATTAGGAAAAATATGTTTGTGTGTGGCGAGAGACTCTCTTGGTATCATAATATATTATTATACCACTAGTTACAAAAATATATAGTCCGCAATCTTTCAATACAATATATTACTACATGTTTTAACAAACACACCATAATAATTAAAGTCACATAAATAAAAAAATACCATAGCAGGTTTTATGTAATCATTGCATGTAACTGAATTTAATTTTTGTACCTCACCTGTATTCCATAAGTAGAATTCATGATTTCAACATTATCAGCTATCTTCTCATACACATGTGAATGGTCGTGATGTTTATTACAATCTTTTGATCTCGATTTGACAAAATCATCAGGTAGAAGTTTAATATCTTCATTTAACCACATATTCATAATGATGCTATTTGACACGTAATCCTCGTTTCCTGCACCAGTTTCCGAGTATTTTTTCACCATTGCCGAGTTCAATATTGTGAGTCGGATAATTAAAACAATTACGTCTATCGCGTATTGAATAACCAAAGTATCTACTAAGTACAGTGTCAAGTAGCACGGAACCATCAAATAGTTACCAAAATCATACCAAATCCATCCGTCTGTAGTGCACATAAAAGTTAAGTAAAACAGCCAAACGCCCAATAAAACAATTGTATACTTCCTCATTTTCACAAAACAAATATCCGGAATCATCAAAGTCTTATCAATGGAATCAACATTTTTGAGGAACCTCACATTCATACCGGAATTGTGATACGTTGTCAAGTAAATAGAAAAAGCCGCGACACAAATGGCACAGACATTGACAAATGAATCTGTAATTGCAAGTAACAAATTAGCCCTCGGAAAATAAAAGAGAGAGTTTAAATAAAAACCGCATCCATTGTAAGCAGTTAATGTTATTAAAATTAACCACGAATATACTTTTTGGCCGTTAGACATGTTTGTAATTGCACCTTGGTAAAACGAAACTTTTCCCATTCCAAATAAATGTGATACATAATGCAAAGGCTTCATACTGTAGTAAGCATCATACATATTAACTTTGTTAATATTAGACTTCTGTATACTGACAATATACAATAATGAATGATGTCGCGATCAAGGGTAGGTGTATCCTCGACATTCTAATAACACGTTGCGCTAACTACTTATGAATTCGAATAATTGTTCAATCAATTTAGTGTAGGTACAATCTTGTTAAAGCTCAATTTCCATTGACCATTTTAACGATAATAATCAATAGTCATATATTTTAAAGAATTAATTATGTTGATATTGGCAGAGGCAATGGCTTTACTATATGTATTAATTTATTTGACGATACCATGGAACTAAATAGTAAATGCTCTCCTAAGGCGGATGAACCTTTATGGTCAACGGCATTAGGATGTGGAAATAAAGGTGAAAAAACCACATTAAAGGTCTAAAAGACATCCCATGTATCAGCAAAAAAATGATTGCTTGGAGATCGAGATGAAAGATTCTGTTGCTGCAAACCAATCCACCGGATTGATACTACGAAGAAGAAGACCATGGAACTAAACACACCTAATAATTCATTAAGTCACTACATATTATTTTTCATGAATTGATTTAATTTTGATAATTATTAATGTATTTATTTTTAAATACTATCTATTTTATAAATCGTAAGTTAGTAGCTTTAAGTAGAATGAATATCCGATGACGCTCATACATTAACTAGATGACATTACAGTGAAGATCTTCTTTGCCTTTTTTCAAAAGGATAGTTATTGACCATATTCATTTTTATTTTTATTCTTGGCATTTATCACCCTTTTATCCCATCTGTACTAAAATGATGGCATATGTCGTATAGGTTCCAATATAATTGTAGATCATTGTGAAGTCCACTGGGAAGAAATTACGTGCTGTTAGACGCATTGGTCGCGTGATCAAGTGCTGGGAAATAAGAAGCAACTTGGATCTCTGGACAGCATCTGCTTAAATAAAGATTACATTAATTAGAATCATTCATGATTCTGCATAACTGTATGTAAAATATGTAGGAGTAGATTAGAACTAAGCCTGACTGTCTTACTGGAACTTATATATTTAAGTTAAGTTTCATACAAAACAATGTTCCTTTATTAATGAAATAAAAATATACAGAATGATCAGTGCCACATTTACCTAACTAGTGTCTAACGGTTTTTAACCCATGCAATATTCCAATAAGGTATTGCATGTATCTGAAAATAATGTCAGAAAGCATACGACTATTAAAAAATGCTACATGTGTTAACAATTACCTTAATATTTAAGTATATTAAGAGTACATTTTTTTAAAATGTTTTCATATTTTTAAGTATAAATTGTAGGATTTTTTTAAGAACAAGTTAAATGTTAGATGGTCAACTCTCAAGAGATCGCGATTCACTGATATTTGTTACGTTTTTCGATTTATAATTCTTGATGGAATTTCATAATTACAATGTGTAAAGTAAATTGAAGCAATTTGTTAGTTTACAAATCCACGATTTTATTTACATGTTTCGGCTTTGTCAAGAAGCCATTAAAACCTTCACTAAGCATTTGGGAATACCTTGACGATCAAGTGGAAACGTGTCATAAATAAGATCGCGGAAGTTAATTACATCACTTATTTAATTGTGACAAATGGATATCTTACTTAGATCCTCCTGGACCAACAATTTGTTGACCACAACCAGGGCTCTGTTTGCTTCACATTGCAATGTCTCACCAACACTCGCCTTTATTGCAAATATTATCACAAAATGAAAAAACCAGTTAAGCATTATTCCCATTGCGTAGCCATCCTAAAAATCAATCATAAACATTAACATAAACATCTTATTTTACGATCTTTTTCAATTAAAAAAATAAGTTTTTTCTCATACCTCCAAGGAATTTAATGAATTAATTGTGTTTAAATCATCCTTCCCGTTATTCAATTGTAGCATATTATAAGACCCCAATAGAAGAGATATAAAATTACATGTCGTCATTGAAATCATCTGAAATAGTTCAATCAATGCAATCAAAAATGAGAGATTGATATATTTTTTATTGATAAATAAGTTAATAATAATATTACCTGTATACCGTAAGTAGTGTTAATTATTTCAACATTGTCAGCTAATTTATCGAGAACCTTTATCAAATCAAAAATTCCCACTGTTAAAAACCTCCATCTAGATTTATTCTCTGATACAATCGTCTTGATCTGTTTATTACATGAATTAATGATCACGTTATTTGAGGCGTACTCTTCAATATTATGTTCAAATACAACATTTGTGATTATCAATTGTTCTGTTAAGAGTTGCAGTCTAAATATGACCATTGAAACATCGACCACAAACTGAATAATCAAGAAATCCATCATAACTAACATTATGTAAAATGTTAGCTGCATTTCATTGCCACTCGAACAGAAATTCCAACAATCTGTAGCAACCAAAGTAGTGATGTATATCAACCATGCAATAATTAAAGCCACTAAATATTTATGTAGACTACTATAATATTCTATAGGAATTTCTAGAATTCCATCTATATATTCTATATTACGCAGAAATAGTACATTATTCTTGGTATTAAATGTAGTAGAAGACAATATTGAATAGGTTGTGATAAAGTGTAAGCAAACGGTCAAAAGGAAATCTCCGATTACAGTAAGCAGTTTAAATCTAACGAAGTATCCAGTAACGTTGAGATAAAATCCATATATCGAATAGGATCCCATCCATAATAAATTAAGCCAGGCGTACAGTTTACTTTTAATATTCAGTTCATCGGCTACTACTTCGTTACAATACGATACTTTTTGCATTCCAAAAATTATTGAAATAAACTGAATTGATCTCAAACTCTTGTAAAAGTACTTATGACATTTATTAAAGCCCGTTGATGTATCCATCTTGAATTCTGAATAGATAGTGAAATTAATTGTTTTTATAATGGGAATTCTATAGTACTTGTACATCATTCTAAGTAATTGTTAATCTTGATAAGGTGTTTCATTATAAATCAGTGGTCGACAAACTTTGTGACGCGTATGATTCGAATTGTGTCATGAAAGAAAAACTTCAAGATTTTGTCAGAAAAAAAACTTATTTTAATTAGTTTGCCTCACAATGTAAATTTCTTTAGGATTTCACGAAATAAATAAAAATATGTTATTAAATTATGTATACATTTTATATATATGTTATATTTTATACTAGCGTGTACCCGGCATGCGTTGCAATGCCACTAAAAAAATAAACCGCGAGTTTGTATGGAAGCACCTCGTCGGGAGCCTCTCGCCTTCTGATTGGATAAGTCGGACTTGAGGCGTGACCGGAGCCAATTAGAAACAATAAACTTAGGTTATTTTGTTCTTACCTAAATTTGACAGTGGCGCCCGTATGTGTTTTTATTTATTGGAGTGCTTTTGGATACACAATGTTTTTTTGTTTTTCAGCCATCATTTACAACTGCATCGCGTATATGAATATACTCTGCGGAACGAAACTCTGTTTGATTTAATCAAATGTAAAAGAGTCGTTCAGTTTCTATTTTCGCGTACATGTATTGATGGAACAAATGTCAACCTTTTAGGATATGATTTTCAGCGTTTTCACGAATCATCAATCGATATGAATAGTAATTCATGGCACTGACTTTCTTAGTCGTTTCCTCATCTGTTTGTGGATTTCTCAACGGGATGTTGAAATGGTATCCGTCTTCTCCTTGCCAAAATAAAATCGGATATTGCAATCCATCGTACGATCAATGCGTTTCTGAGACTTGCTGAACATGATCATTTGTACGATGAAGAATGATTTGCGTTCGGCAGTGGTAGTGATAAGAATTGTACTTTCGTATGTTTGCCAAGAAATGTTTTGATTCACTTGTATCACCCGATACTAACGTTAATAAAGGTTCGGGTGGTGAATGTAATTCTGGCAATTTAAATTTTCCACTCGCGCAACACATTCCTAGTGTTTCATTTTTAAATTTAAAGGCACTACAATACACGCATAATTTTTAATTTTTCCA
This sequence comes from Glossosoma conforme, assembly GCA_022606575.1. Taxonomy (NCBI): domain Eukaryota; kingdom Metazoa; phylum Arthropoda; class Insecta; order Trichoptera; family Glossosomatidae; genus Glossosoma; species Glossosoma conforme. The sequence goes on from JAGTXR010000015.1 coordinate 4,252,235, forward strand.
TTAACAATACTTGGGTGCAGACTGTAATCATAATTAGGATCGTAATGGCACTATGATTTAAATCAGCACGCAGAGTACGTCTGGTACGATCTACGCGTACTCGATCTGTTTCCAATCTTGCTTCCCGTTGCTCATCTGTTTCAGATAAACCGGTGTGAGCAGTGTGTACTCTAACTGTTTCCAATCCTGCTTCCCGTTGCTCATCTGTTTCAGATGAACGGGTTTGAGCAGTGTGTACTCTAACTGTTTCCAATCCTGCTTCCCGTTGCTCATCTGTTTTAGATGAACGGGTTTAAGCAGTGTGTACTCTGTTTCCAATCTTGCTTCCCGTTGCTCATCTGTCCAGATGAACGGGTTTGAGCAGCGTGTACTCGATCTGTTTCCAATCTTGCTCTCCTTTGCTCGACTGTTTCTGAAGCTCGAGATGCCCTTTTCATTCGTGCTTGAGTTGTACTCTTGACCTATTGCTTTTCGTTTGGGTGGCATAATTGATTTCACAGTGAATGTTACGTTTTGAAATTCACTTTTGAAAAATAAAAATAAATTGATTGATATAATACTAACATTAAGGTTATCAACTGACAATACTTGGTGAATTAATTATAATTTTAGAATTAATTTTAATTAAAAAATTATATTACCTAGTATTTTATAATATCTTTTTAAATTGAAAGCAAAAAAAATATTATTGTATAATGTCTTAATACATTACAACTAATCACATACCAATTAATTTTTACAATAACCTTTTTCAATTGTTGTACCCGCACACATATACAACCTATAAATATGTGTGTACTAATATAGGATCTTGTCCATACCTATATAGGCCACGGCCTGATTTTATTTTTTCATTATTGAAGATGGTCTTCAGGAAGGCCGAAACATGTAATCATTAAAATAAATTGTGAATCAAAACTAAATATTTTTAATTTATTAATTTTTTAATTAAAATTAATTCTAAAATTATTATATAATACTATTCGAAGCCGACCAGCAATTGGAATTCCAAAACTAACTCTTTCTATTGTATATCACACAAAATTTATACGTAATATTTATTTTAATTCGTTCTGTCATGCGATATAAAACATAAACAAAAAAGTCATCGAAAATTGAAATATCGAAATAGTTTATTCGAAAATCGAATTTTGTTTCCAAATTTTCAGTACCTTACGTTAGTACCTACTTAAAATACCTACTTAAAATACCTACTTAAAATACCTATTTAAAATACCTACTTAAAATACCTACTTAAAATACCTACTTAAAATACCTACTTAAAATACCTACTTAAAATACCTACTTAAAATACCTACTTAAAATACCTACTAAAATAACTTCAGGTGAGTGAATTTTTGTTTACGGCGTTGCTATGGAAACACAATATTTTAAATTGGCCGTTCTGTATTACAATAGTCTTGTATGAAAATATGTTTTACATAAATTTTCAATTAATTTTTCTAATTAAATCAAATTTTGAGTATCCTATCTTTTTTCTGCTAGTCTAAGCAATAATTCGACAAAGTATTATCCCAATCGGGTTAATAGCTTAGAAATGCATAAAAGACAGACAGACAGACATTCATTTTTATATTTATAGATGTAGTTTATTTATATGATAAGATATCTGAAGCAGCTGTTCAGCAGGTCATTAAAACTGAATCAGGATAATAATGTAGGTTTTGATAGTTCCGATAAAGCTGGAAATTAGCGTAAAACCCAATGGGAAGAACTTGCATGCCGTGAGTGATGGAAAGAGTTTAAATAAAAACCTCATCCAGTGTAAGCAGTTAATGTTATTAAAATTAACCACGAATACATTTTTTGGCCGTGAGTCATGTTCGTGATTTCCCCCTGGCAAAACGAAACTTTTCCCTTTCCAAATAAATGTGATGCATTATGCAAAGGCTTAATGTTGTTGTAAACATCAACACAACCTTGTCAATATTTGACTTCTGCATACTGACAAATTACAATAATGTACAGGGGCTTGTACTCGTATATTCTTAAGAAAATTATAAACAAAGTTGGTAGGTAATTCTACACCTACTCTTGAAATCAAATAATTGTAAAATTAATATAGTGAAGTAACCTTTGTATTAAAAGCACAATTTCGGAAAACCATTTAAATGATAATGATAAATCAATTTTTAATTAGACTATATAAATATATTGATATCGACAGAAACGCTAAGTTTATTTGAAGTATTAATTTATTAGACGACGACGTGGAACTAAACATATCTAATATTCCATTTGGAGAATATATACTATTTTTGACGTATTGATTAAAGTAAAATAATAATGTATTTAATATTGTTTTAAAATTATGTTTATATTACAAATCGTATAATACATATATCTCTGATTTTATTTTACGTGGATTCAAGAATAAATATACTTAAATATTTAATAAACTATTTTTATTATTAGTTATAATTCTTAAAATCTATCAACCTTAAATTGCATCTGCACTGAAATGTTGGCATATGTCATTAAGGTTCCGATATGATTGTAGATCATGGTAAAATCCACCAAGGAGAAATTCCGCGTTGTTAAATGCATTATAAACTACTGGGAAATAAGAACAAGCTGTCTTTTTATACAGACAATCTCTTGGCATTATCTGTATTAAAAAAAAATCATTCAGCTTGCATTATCAAATTAAATTCTATCCATAAAAATCATAAAAAACAAATGGTTTATTTTTATTTTATTGCGTCCATTTACATGTTTTAGAGTACATAAAAAATAAAAATAATCGTATTTATTTGTTATATGTGCCGAAAATGGTTATTACTCTGGGTTATTCAGAAAGTTTTTCTTATTCTCTGGAAACTACTTAAAAGGTACAATCTTGTTAAAGCTCAATTTCGATTGATTATTTTAACGATAATAATCAATAGGCATATATTTTAAGTAATTAATTATATTGATATTGGCAGAGGCAATGAACTTACTCTAAGTATTAATTTATTTGACGACACCATGGAACTAAACAAACCTAATAATTCATTAAGTGATTACATATTATTTTTCATGAATTGATTTAACTTTGATACTTATCAATGTATTTATCTTTATCATTATCTATTTTTTATAAATCTTAAGTTAGTAGCTTTAAGTAGAATGAATATCCGATGACGCTCATACATTAACTAGATGACATTACAGTGAAGATCTTCTTTGCCCTTTTTCACAAGGATAGTTATTGACCATATTCATTTTTATTTTTATTCTTGGCATTTATCACCGTTTTATCCCATCTGCACTAAAATGATGGCGTATGTCGTATAGGTTCCAATATAATTGTAGAACATTATGAAGTCCACTGGGAAGACATTGCTTGCTGTTAGACGCATTGGTCGCGTGATCAAGTGCTGCGAAATAAGAAGCAACTTGGATCTCTGGACAGCATCTGCATAAAGAAAGATTACATCAATTAGAATCATTCACATTTCTGCATAACGGCTTAAATGATTTTTTATACAATTAAATATGTAGAAGAGATTAGAACTAAGCTTAACTATCCCACAAAAATTTAAAATTTCTTTATAATGTGAATAGATCGAGATGAAAGATTCTGTTGCTGCAAACCAATCCACCGGATTGATACTACGAAGAAGAATAATGTGATTTTGACTAAGAATTATATTCAAAAGTTACGTAACATTTTTTAAATTAATTTAATTTTCTAATACTTATAGATTTTAGTTAAATTTCGTTCAAAACAATGTTCCTTTATTAATGTACAGAATGATCAGTGCCACAATTACCTAACTATTGTCTAATGGTTTTTAACCCATCCAATAAAGTATTGCATGTATCTGAGAATAATCTCTGAAAGCATATGACTATTAATATTGCTATATGTATTAACAATAACCTTTTCGCGGAAGTATATTTTTTTTACTTTAAAATGTATATTTATCAAAAATTACAAACTAAGTACATATTAAATAGAAAATAACGATATTTTTGCTTCTATGGATATATGAGCATGTTGATTACAACAGACTGTTGGAATTTCTGCTTTAGCTGTAATGCCATGCAACTACCAATGTATTTCCTGATGATATTAATAGTCATAGTAATAATTTAATATGTATAGGCGGACCTCGACTTTCGTACACGATTGGTTACTGAAAATGTGTACGAAAGTTAAATGTCCGAAAGTAGAGGATCATCATCATCATCATCATCAGCCTGTGTCCGTCCACTGTTGAACGTAGGCCTCCCGCATTAGTCTCCATCCTCTTCGATCCTCCGCCTTCCGTATCCAGATCAATCCTGCTATTCTTCTTATATCGTCAGTTCATCTTGTAGGGGGTCGGCCAATGCTTCGTTTGCCAGCTCGTAAGTAGAGGGATATACAAAACAAAAACTCCAAAAATTGTACTTTAAAATGTTTATTTATCAAAAATTACAAACTAAGTACATATTAAATAAAAATTATATTCTCTTAATAAACTTGTCAAGGGTTAATTGTATTTTACTAGTTTTTTCTTTTCTTCATATAGAGTTCTGTAACATGCAGTACTATTATGGATCGCCCTACGCACTTGAGATATGCGTTCTCCATTGGGATCACATTTTTCCATAATATTCAAAAATGTCTCAAGATGCGTAAAAGCTTCGTTCATGTTTTTTATTGTTAAGGTCTTGGTGATTTTTTCTGGTTCTTCTTCCTCACTTTCAATTTGTATACTATTTTCGTTCTCTTGTCGGTCCATTAGAAATTCATTAGTCAAGGGTTCAGAATGAGATTCAATCATCTCATTAACATCTTCACTGTTAACATCTAGATTTAGTTCGTTCATTAGGTGAACTATTTCAAGTGTGATGGTTTCCGGAGTTTCATCAAAATTTATGAAATCACTCATCATTTGTGGGCATAGTTTCTTCCACGAACCTTTCATTGTTGACTCTTTTATTTCAGCCCATGCGTCTCTAATATTGTTTATTGCGTTCCATATGCTATAATTCTTCCAGAAATCTTTTAATATGGGCCCACCTTCCATGTCAGTTGCCTAGATGGCCTGATTCATTATCGACCGCATATAATATCGTTTAAACGTAGCTATCACCGTTTGGTCCATGGAGTGTATGAGACACGTAGTATTAAGGGGAAGAAACACAACATTTGATTTTGGATGTCTTGGAGCATTATCTAAGATTAATAATAATTAAATAATTTAAATGGTAAATTATTAACTTCACAATAATGTATTACTGCTGGTGCGAAATGTGAAGTGAACCAATCTTTAAATATTAAAGCAGTAACCCAGGCTTTTTTATTGGATTTCCAACTGACTGGAAGCAATTTTTTATCTTACCCTTTCAATGCTCTAGGATTTTCTGCTGGATAAACTAACATTGGCTTCAATTTCAAATCACCAGCTAACTTTCCACCAAGAACCAATGTCAATTGGTTTTTAGAAGGTTTATGGCCAGGGGCAACTGATTCGTACTTTGATAAGAATGTACGATTAGGCATCTTCTTCCAAAATAAACCAGTCGCAGCTGCATTGAATATTTGACTAGAGGTATATTCTCCATTTTCAATAATTTTGGACAATGACGAAATAAAGTCTTTTGCAGCTTCTTCATCCGCATCAGCTAATTCTCCAGTGAATTTAATATTGTGTAAAGAATACCTTGTTTTAAATTTTGAAAACCAGCCGTTACTTGCATGAAACACCGTGTTAGAATCTTCGTTTAGCCTTCCAATCTTTATGCAAACCAAGTGCCTTAGCTTGAATCATTGAAGTACTCATATGGATGTTTTCCTGATTTTGATTTCTTATCCAATAACACAAAGATTTCTCCATTTCATCCATCACTATGCCGTGCCTTTTGGAAATAATTTTTGATGTTATATTTCCATTTTTTTTTACTTATTCTTTAATTTTATCTTTATTCTTTAATATCGAACATATCGTAGACCTTCTTATGTCATGCGAACGGCCGATTGAAGCATAAGACTCTCCATTTTCAGACCGTTTTATTATATCCATCTTCGTTTCTATTGTATGAAGTTTATGGGTTCTTGACTTTTTTTAGCAATATCTACTTCGCAGTTTCTTCGTTTCTCACTCATGTTAAAACGGGTAGGAAATATTTAAAACAAAACTCGCATAACAATGTACCCGTACGTGCGCTGGTCTGACCTCGATACGCAAGACTAAACGTATCGAGGTCAGACGGGAGTGTGTACAAATTAGTACATACAAACGCACGTTCGGACTCGCTCGCGCTCTTATGTTAATACATATGTGCGAACACAACGTAACATTTTTCACAGTACGGACCTCGTTCATATTCATTACACAGGAAAACAACTGCACGAAAGCAAAACATTTTTGAATTTTCCCAAAAAAAAAAAAAAATATTTTTCAAAAATGTTAGAAATAGCGAATTGTACGAAAGTCGAATGTCCGAAAGTCGGAGTCCGCCTGTATATTATAAGATCCCGATAGAAGGGATACAAAATGACAAATTATCATCAAAAGTATCTGTAAATTTGTAAGACACGGTCATTTATATTCAGTTTTTTATTTATCAGAAAAATGAAAATATGAATACAAATACTAAGTATTACTGTAAAATGGAGATACTTTCATTATCTTCAGAATACTCGTGCACATTTAATTATTTATTCATTGCATTATAATATTTTATCAATAACAATTTTATGTTTTCAAAAGATTAAGTATTCCTAAACTTATTTTTAAGAATCGTTCTAGAAATGAATGTCTGTCAGAATGACAAACTGTTATAATGCAATTACTCATATAGCATGATTTTCAGATACTGCGTACGATGTTTTATTTTTGTTATTTCCATTGGGTACTTTAAGTTGGACAGTATTATTGTTCATAATTGGGCGCAGCGGCCAAAAACAAATTTCTAATTATCGTAAAATAAAATAATAATTTGTAATTTAGACTATAAAATGTCGAAGTAATTAGGTAATTTTTAAATACCTTTACGCCGAAGCTGGAGTTGATAATTTCAATATTATCCGTTAACTTATCATAGACTTTCAAAAGTTCTAATGTTTCTACATTAAAGTTCCTCTGCGCATCTTTATCATTTAGAATAATCTCATCCACTTGGTTCAAAATTCTACTTATCAAAAAGTTATTTGATAAACATTCTTCTAGTTGTGTATGTGGACCAGCATTCGCAAAAATCAATCGCTCAATCAGCAATTGCAATCTGAATACTATCGTCAATAAGTCAAATACAGGCGGACCTCGACTTTCGTACGTTCGACTTTCGTACAATTCGCTATTTCTAACATTTTTGAAAAAATGATATTATTTTTTGCGAAAATTCATTTTTTTTTTTGTTTTCGTGCAGTTGTTTCCCTGTCGCACTATGTAATGAATATGAACGAGGTCCGTACTGTGAAAAATGTTACGTTCTGCTCGCACATATGCATTAACATACGAGTGCGAGCGAGTCCGAACGTGCGTTCGTATGTAATAATTTGTACACACTCCCGTCTGACCTCGATACGTTTAGTCTTGCGTATCGTCAGACCAGCGTACGTAAGGGTACATTGTTATGCGAGTTTTGTTTTAAATATTTCCTACCCGTTTTAACATGAGTGAGAAACGAAGAAACTGCGAAGTAGATATTGCTAAAAAAAGTCAAGAACCCATAAACTTCATACAATAGAAACGAAGATGGATATAATAAAACGGTCTGAAAATGGAGAGTCTTATGCTTCAATCGGCCGTTCGCATGACATAAGAAGGTCTACGATATGTTCGATATTAAAGAATAAAGATAAAATTAAAGAATATTTAAAAAAAATGGAAATATAACATCAAAAATTATTTCCAAAGGGCACGGCATAGTGATGGATGAAATGGAGAAATCTTTGTGTTATTGGATAAGTAATCAAAACCAAGAAAACATCCCTATGGGTACTTCAATGATTCAAGCTTAGGCACTTGGTTTGCATAAAGATTGGAAGGCTAGACTTAACGAAGATTCTAGCACGGTGTTTCATGCAAGTAACGGCTGGTTTTTTAAATTTAAAACAAGGTATTATTTACACAATATTAAATTCACTGGAGAATCAGCTGATGCGGATGAAGATGCTGCAAAAGACTTTATTTCGTCATTGTCCAAAATGATTGAGGATGGAGAATAAACCTCTAGTCAAATATTCAATGCAGATGAGACTGGTTTATTTTGGAAGAAGATGCCTAATCGTACATTTTTATCAAGGGACGAATGAGTTGCCTCGGGTCATAAACCGCAGTAAAAATCGATTGACATTGCTTCTTAGTGGAAATATAGCTGGTGATTTAAAATTGAAGCCAATGTTAGTTTATCAAGCAGAAAATCCTAGAGAATTGAAAGGGAAAGATAAAAAATTGCTTCCAGTCATTTGGAATCCAATAAAAAAGCCTGGGTTACTGCTTCAATATTTAAAGATTAGTTCACTCCACATTTCGCACCAGCAGTAAAACATTATTGTGAAGTAAATAATTTACCATTTAAAGCATTATTAATCTTAGATAATGCTCCAGGACACCCAAAATCTCTAGAAAATTTATACCCAGAAATCAATGTTGTTTTTCTTCCCCCCAATACTACGTGTCTCATACAACCCATGGACCAAACGGTGATATCTACGTTTAAAAGATATCATATTTATTTATTTATTTATTTATATACAGAATCGAAATTAATTTTTTTACAAATATTTAGAAACAGAGCAATCATAAATATACAATAAATAGAGAAAATAATAAAAAATAATAAAAAATAAAAATAACACAAAAGAATAAGAAGATGACACGTGTCAAAAATCACAGAGATCAAGTAGAACAATACCATCAACCAACAATACCATAAACATAGAGTATACATAAATATAAAATAAATAGAGAAAATAATAAAAAATAACACAAAAGAATAAGAAGATGACACGTGTCAAAGATCACAGAGATCAAGTAGAACAATACCATCGACAAAAGAGGAAAAGGATGTAAGAAAAGGATCGAGGTGTGCTGGTAGGCCATTTAGGAGCGACATTGCCGTTGTAGCAAATTGAGTGCTTGAAGCTCCACAAGCATCGACTGGGATCAAAAACAATGGATGGCTACAAGCACGGGTGTACCTATCTGGAACATAGAAGTTAAAACATTCAAGAATCCCAGGGTTGTGAATTGAACCGCGAAGAAGAAGGAATGAATGTTTGAGTGCAGCAATTTTCCTCCGTTACTCTAGCGAATGGAAAGAAAGCATCCCTAGAAGAAAAAGAGTTGGGTAATGTTCGGAATTAAATGAATTGAATGGATAGTTACCGTAAATATGCGGTCGATAATGAATCAGGCCATCAAGGCAACTAACATAGAAGGTGGGCCCGCATTAAAACATTTCTGGAAGAATTATAACATATGGAACGCAATAAACAATATTGGAGACGCATGGGCTGAAATAAAAGCGTCAACAATGAAAGGTTCATGGAAGCAACTATGCCCACAAATGAAGAGTGATTTCATAAATTTTGATGAAACTCCGGAAACCATCACACTTGAAATAGTTCACCTAATGAACGAACTAAACCTAGATGTTAACAGTGAAGAAGTTAATGAGATGATTGAATCTCAAGAGAACGAAAATAGTATACAAATTGAAAGTGAGGAAGAAGAACCAGAAATAATCATCAAGACCTTAACAATAAAAAACATGAACGAAGCTTTTACGCATCTTGAGACATTTTTGAATATTATGAAAAAATGTGATCCCAATGGAGAACGCATATCTCAAGTGCGTAGGGCGATTCATAATAGTACTGCATGTTACAGAACTCTCTATGAAGAAAAGAAAAAAATAGTAAAATACAATTAACCCTTGACAAGTTTATTAAGAGAATATAATTTTTATTTAATATGTACTTTTTTTTTTTTTTTTTATTTAATCAAATATAATAGGATACATTTAAGATTTTTTTGATAGTATTACATTCATTTTTTTTTTTTTTTGGAATTCGCTTTCCACGCCACTTAAAGGTAGATCTTGTGTGTGGCGTGGGATTCATCTTTGATTTAAGTGTTGTTTAATTTATATTATTATTTTTTTACATTTTTTACATAATAACATATTTTATTTTTTTTTAGAATATAAAATAATATCATTCATATTTATAAATTTTTTATAATCGAAGTGACAATTTCAGCATCATTTACATATATATTTCGATTCTTTAATAGCCTCGACCCATGTAAGTCTCAATTTCCACCAGACACATTGTAATGAACTTAATATAATCAATACCTTTTTAACAATATAAATATTTTATACAATTTATATAAATTCTATACTTATTATGCTTGGATCATATACATACTACTTAGTACCTTAGTACTTAGTTTGTAATTTTTGATAAATAAACATTTTAAAGTACAATTTTTGGAGTTTTTGTTTTGTATATCCCTCTACTTACGAGCTGGCAAACGAAGCATTGGCCGACCCCCTACAAGATGAACTGACGATATAAGAAGAATAGCAGGATTGATCTGGATACGGAAGGCGGAGGATCGAAGAGGATGGAGACTAATGCGGGAGGCCTACGTTCAACAGTGGGCGGACACAGGCTGATGATGATGATGATGATGGTCCCTCTACTTTCAGACATTTAACTTTCGTACACATTTTCAGTAACCAATCGTGTACGAAAGTCGAGGTCCGCCTATACATATTAAATTATTACTATGACCATTAATATCATCAGGAAATACATTGGTAGTTGCATGGAATTACAGCTAAAGCAGAAATTCCAACAGTCTGTTGTAATCAACATGCTCATATATCCATAGAAGCAAAAATATCGTTATTTTCTTGCGTACTTCCAAATAGAATTTGTCGGGATTTTGCAAAACCTCATCAACATATTAAAAGTTGAGCAGAAAATTAATGTTCTATTCACAATTCAACTTGGTCGAAGATATGATTTAAACAATAGCAAAGAATATAAACAAATATTAAATGTTGTATCTACAAGCATTAATGAAACTCTTTGCAAACAAAAAATCGCAGATAAAAAATGCAATGATTGTAATAATAAATATTCGATTTATCTTGATCTTTATTATTTTGCAGCGGCATTTTTCATTAGTTGAAGTGAAAAAGTTCACTTCAAAAAGTTAATGTTTCTGACAGCCAAGTATTTATTATGACGAAAATCAATTTGACACTTCCATTCTGTAAAAATTTTAATTAGATAATTCAAACGCTCTCCAACATTTCAATTATTGTATTCAAAATAAATATAGACTTACAAACCAAGCGGAAGGCGTTAAAGGAAAATAGTGGACACATTAACCTCCCGACGACTCCAAATATACTATGTAAATGAATCACTAGTAGTATCATTAGGTTCATTACATAGTGAATGGTATAAAATAATTGAATGCGATTGAGAATTATCATAAATAATAAACATGTGATAAATAATAAAATCGTCAACATATTCAAAACAAGCAATGATTCAACTGTTTCTAAAACCAAAAAAGTATCGCTTCCAACACAGTTTTTTTTATACAGACAGTTAAATTATTTAATATACATTATTTGATATACAAAGATTAATAAAACTTATTTATTATTATTTATATTTCTACTCTCTATTGAAAACATATTCATCCAATCTGCATGCAAATAACGATGTATGTGGCGAAGGTTCCGACGAAACTGTAGATCAATGTAAAATCCACAGGAAAAAACGTAAATGCTGTTATACTCATTGACCTTACAGCGAGCTGCTGCGAAAAAAGTAGTAGCTTGGATCTCTGGACATAGCCTGAAGAAACAATATATTACTCATTTAAAAAAAGTCAACTACGAGTATATGTATTACTTGTATCAAAGAAAAAACATGTTTTGTTCTAAAGTTTGCATATCAATTTCTCACTCAGATCATCCTGTATCATCAGTTTGTGGACCACTATCATAGCTCTATTTGCTAGACAGCGCAACGCTTCAGCGGCACTCACTTGGACCACAAAAATCATCAAATATCGAAAACACCAATTGATCAATACAGCAATAGCTAATATTTCCTGAAAAGGCATTTTCATTTTTAATTCACAAATTGAAAAAACATTTGACGCACCTGTTTTGTGCGAAATTTAGACTCGTGTTTATATTTGATAAATACTGTTAAATAATAAAGGAGAAATTTCATACCTCACTTAATGTATAAGTGTAATTTGATTCATCAACTATAATGGAATTTATCTGAATCAATGAAAAAACTGCTGATAAAACGGATAAAAAGATAGAAAGTGTCATCATAATAATCTGAAAAGAAATATATATTAGATTATAATGTGTTTAATGCGTACATTTTTATACATACAAACACAGGAAAATACCTACAGACACAAAGAAATCGGATGGTTGAATTCTATGACGCTTGTCATTTAAATGTAAAGGATAGATTATCGCTCTCTGTGGATTCTAATCCGCCAACGTTATTGGTTCTGAACCCGGCTTTGGCACATCATCCATTTGTAGGAAAACTCCCTTTTAAATTGGTGATGTTCACAGGCGACTAATAGGCTATGACTGGAATTAAACGGATAAGTGGTCAATGTCACGCCAACAAGGGTAGTTATAATGCTTAGAAATTTATAAAAAATAAATATTTTTAATCTTCGTCGGGGTTTGAACCTACGATTTTTTGTATGGTAAGCAAATGCTTACCTTAAAGCTATACCCGCCAGCAAATAAAATTTACTTAGTAATATTGACACACTTAAAAATTACCACCAGTTCTGGCACCAACGTAGGAATTAAATAGTCAATTTAAAACTCTATTACACGAATGAAAAATATATTCGTTTTAAAATTTTACAGACATTTTCACATTACGCAAATTAGACTTTGCAGAACGCATATATCAAAATTGTCGTGGGACCGAAGTTCCGGTGCTTTGCGATATAAATGATGGATCCTTCTAGGGAGCTACCTACAGAGTCAACAGGCGCCCTCGGTAAAGGATTATTACTACAGTTCTTCTCGCTGGGAGTGGTGCATTTATATTTAGAAATATAAACTAGCGATTTGTATTGACAGGGATGCCTAAATCATTTTGGTATATGTGTTTATGTTTAATAAACTATAGCAAATTCCCTATGCAGGTCAGAAATTTCTTCCAATACAAATTAGTAGTCTTATACGGCAGACTTACGTTCATTATAGTAAGAACACAGCCTAACAATGATTATGATTTAAATCTTGTAAGGACCTTCATTATTTTTATTTATTTTTCAACATAAATAATATAAGCGACCTTTTAAATATATGTACTCGTGTATTAAGTTGTTTAGATAAATACATCACATAAAACTAACAATAATGACAAATTAAACATATTGTTCATCAAATAATATTTGTCGACCTGCTCTAAGTTCACTTTCCTCAACTGCTTAGGACAGATAAGAAGCATAAATAATCGGAGTGTCGTTTTTTTTTGTAAATACAAAAAAAAAATTTAAACAGTATTATGTCCTAGTCAATCTTGATTAAAAAATGTAATGAAATGATTCCCACAAATATCTACAACTTTCGCAGGATTGTGTTATATTTTCCTAAGTATAGGACAATTACGAATATGTAATGTAAAGTATATTACCTGAGCTCCATAGCTAGCGTTAATGATGTCAACGTTATCAGCTAACTTATCATAAGCATTCAAAATTTCTAGAGGTTCCGCAATAAAACTCTTCCGTGAATCTTCATTTTCCGATATAATCATATCTGCTTGCTTAAAAATTCGTCTAAGTACCAGATTTTTTGAATCGTACTCATCGATTTTATTATATGTACCAGCATTCTCTGAGATCAATCGCGATATCAACAATTGCAATCTGAATAGTACCATGACAATGTCAACCAAACATTGAATTGTTGTTATGTCCGTTAAAATCATAAGTATATACAGTTGAAGTCTCATGGAGTTGTCGACAAAGAGAAAATTCAAGGATTCTGCTGTTATAAAGATGCCCATGTAGATTATCCAAACAATAATCGCTGTCGTTATATAATCACGTAACATCGAATGTAATTTGTGTGGAATTTCCAGAATCTTATCGGCAGATTCAAAATTTAAAAAAATATTGACGTTAAGATTGCAATTCAATTTAGTATTACCAATAATTGATATGACAACAGATAAAATGATCAACATATTAAATAAATGGTCCATCATCATGACACTCACTCTGTATTTCAAAATATAGTCAAATAAATTGTTGTAAGTTCCGTAAGCACTATACAACAATAACAAAACTAAACATAACCACGAATAAATTTTGCTTTTTCTGTTTAAGCTCACTACTTCACCTCTATTAAAAGATACTTTCTGCAAGCCAGAAAATAAAGATAAAAAATGCAGATACTCGATACTGTAATATATATTTGATAAAGCTCCGCTTAAATTTCTTGCTGATGACATTTTGTAGTCTTTACGGTGAATAAAATTCAAATTTAGGTAAAATTAGGAATTTTTCAAATTGGTGGTTATTTGGAATCAATTAACATGAGTGATAGAGTATTAAAACAATATTTACCTTACCACTCTAAATACCCATTTTAACCAAATTTAACCAAAGCTATCCAAACATTTTAAATATTATTTATTTGATTATTTTTGGATTCAAAATTACAGACGAAGAAAATTCTACGTTTATAATAAACAAATAAAATTTATACTTAGGATAAAAATTTCATTGGTTGTCAAAACTGTGTAAATTACGATGAATAGAAAATAAATGACTTAATTCAGAGCTGCGAACGAGACGACGACAATCGTAACTGGCAGACATTCGCGGCGGCAATTCGTGGTGGCCATAAGATGAACTAGGGAGCACGTATAAAGTACTCGTATTTCACAAATATACTCGTTAAGAAATGGGATAAGATTCAGGATGAATCGAGTCGGATCCCAATCATGTACATTGTACAATCAATTAAATATAAATTTGTTAAATTAATATAAAATTATAATATTTCAAAGGATTCAAATTACAAAACTGTTTTTTTTTTTAGTTTTAAAATCTTTAATCCGCCCACCCCTCAGAAATTTTTGGAGTCCCTGGTTTACAATGACTGATTATTAAAGTTTGATACCAACAAAACTATTAAATCAATGTTAAATATTTTTGGAATTTGATTTTGAACTAGTGAGTTCCAATTGTGAAGTGCCTTTTAACACCATCCACAGCATAAAGTTTGGAAGCCATTGAATAGAAGGAACGATACTTTATTATGTACTAACCCAATATACGCATTTAATTATTTTAGCTATTAACCACGCGCGCGACCTTTATCCTTGATCAGTTTAACAGCTAAGGACTGTAAGGACTAAGCAACATTTTGGAGAGGTATGTATGTCTTATATTTTCATGAATGATGCACTCCGTCAAAAAAAACTTAAAGTCTGCTGTTTATCAGGATCAAATGGAAAGGCTTCATCAAAAGAGAAATAATCCAAAGCACTCGTATACGATGTATGATTTTAATAACATTTATAATTTTTGTTTAAATTCATGTAAAGGTTCTTTGAGTAATTAATTTTAATTCGACATATTGCAGGTCTTCTTCTTCGTGTCAGCGACGTCAAATTATTTTTTCCCAATATCTGGCAACATCGATAGCTCGTGTGTTGCCCAGCATTAGGTCCTGAGATGTGCAACTTGTTGGGCACATGGAGCAGCATCGTAGGTGTGAGGCGGTCTGCAGGTCTCCACAGTCGCACAATAGTGTCTCTCCCTGCCGAAGCATTCCCCACCGCTCGAGGCTGTCCTTTGTTCTACCAACTCCGGTTCTTAATCTGTTTAGGGATTTCCAGGTCGGCCAGTCAAGGCTCTTGCCAGTTGGGAGTATTACAGGTAACAAATGAAGACCACGCGAAACCGCTTATAAAGCTTTTTTCAAACCCTACCAGCCTCTACCTACGTCACCTACGAAAACCTCCAGGTATCGCAATTCGGCACTAAATTATCATAAAGTTCCGTCTCTGTGATGAGTGTTTAACTCAGTGGCTCTCAACCTTTTTGAAGTCACGGTGCACTTTTGATCATGGAAAAAAATGGCGGTGCACCAGAATTAAGAGGTCAAAAAAATATTGAATATAAATTTAGTTGGTGAATTTTTCCTTAGAAATAATTTTATATTTATACGCCTTCGTGTGAAGAGCTGGATATTCATTCATCTTGGACAAAAGTCCAAAAGTCCTCCATGGTTATTTCCGAAAATTTAATTTTTGAGTACGGTTAGTTGACAATGACTGATTCTTCTTCTTCGGCGTATGAAAATCCACAATACGGTGTATCAATTGTAGCAAATGGATTTCGTATCCACTCATAATTTTCTATATTTAAAGAAGGAAAGTAATAAGCAATATTTTCTTCTAATAAAGTTAAATGATCTATTATCGCGGAAATAATTTCCTCGAGAATGTTTTCGTTGAGTGAAGGAAACATATCTATTTTTTTTTTCTATCATTCGATTTTTCCAAAGAGTTATTTTTTTCCTGCATCCTGACAATTTGTCAATGGATGATAAATATTTTTAATTTTTTTCTTGAATGCATGTGTTAACGTTATTGAAGTAATTAAAAATATCTGCGAAATATGCTACTTTCGTATACTAATCATTATTCTGAAGACATTTAACAAAATCATCCATACCTTCATTTCGAAAAAAGATAAATAACTCATTCTTAAGTGCTATGAATCTAGATAAAACATTCCCCTAGATAACCACCTGACTTCAGTGTGAAAAAGCAAAAACTCATATTAAGCTTCCATAGAAATGTAAAGTTTTCTTAAATATGCGTGTTTTTAAAGGTCTTGATTTTATGAAATTCACCATATTTACAATTTGATCTAGTACAGGTTTTAGTGCCGCTGATAATGTTTTCGACACTTAAGATTTTCTATGTAAAAAACAGTGCGTAGATATAATATTCGGGTTTCTTTTCTTTGCATGGGTAACAAATCCTTTCATTGAGCCTACCATTGAAGGAGCTCCATCTGTACAAATTCCTACAAATGACTCGCATGATATTTTAAAATGTTCTTAATATGAAGAAATATAATCAAAAACAACTTGTCCAGTCATATGCTAGGTAAGTTCTTTGCGGCATAGATTCACTATTTTGTTTTAATTTATGAAACGAACGAACCCTAGTAATTGTGCCTTGCTGCTAATGTCAGTCGATTCGTCGACTTTTAAAGCAAAATGTCGTTTGGAAAGTTTATCGGTAACTAATTTCTCAATATCATCCGACATATTTAAAAATCTTCTTTTTATTGTATCGTTTGAGAGAAAGAAATTTTAATAATTTTCTTTTTTGTTTCATCATCAAACATAATTGTTCCTACTTCAAAACATTCAGGTAAAATTAGAGACTCTGCTATAGTGTATGGTTTGTACAGCAATCAATTCAGCAATCATGTATTAAGCAGTAGTGCCTTATCGGAAATTTTAGCAGTTTTTTCAAAATATTTCGCTTCTTTTTTTTGCATGCTTAACAATTTTTCAAAGTAATCTTCACTTCTGGATGCAAGATTGGCGTGCTTCGTAATGAAGTGGCAATTTAACTTGTCGGGATACATCGGGATACAACTACTTTTTCGGTTTTCACTATTTTGCGGATTTTTTCGTTTTTATCCATTTTTACGCGGTGCACCTGCGACAAGCTCGCGGTGCACCAGTGCACCGCGGTGCACCGGTTGAGAACCACTGGTTTAACTCATCTGCACCAGGATGATGACATAGCTGACGAAGGAAGCGATAACGCTATACGCTAACGTGAAGTCCACGGGAAAGAAGTTGAGGGCTGTGAGTGTTATTGGCCTTGAAGTCAACTGCTGGTGCAACAGTACTAGCTCCGACCGTACCATGTAACCTAAATAAGAATTACCAATTTATAAAAACATTCAGTATTTTCTATTTATTAAGATAAACAGGAGGCTACCAGTAAAAAGATTTTGGGCATTCGGTGAACTCTGACTGTCAGCCTTATTGACCGGACGCTGTGTGTGACAAGGTTGTATACCTGGTTGTTATGTGAATGTAGAGATTATGAATATTGCTTGTATTAATCAATATAATGTATAACTTGAATTTATTCAAATTGTATGAGGGATAAAACACAGATATTGAAAGACAGATAAACTACTCTTCCTCAGCAGTTTCTCCGGGTCCTGTAGTTTCCAAGATCGCAATCAAAAATCGTTTATAAACGAGTACACGTGTGGCCAGTGTGCGAGCTTAAAGTAGGTATAAAAAATTACCTCCTTTGAAGCTCTGAATTATATATGCGTTTCCGCAAGTATTGCGACAACTCATATACTTATCTAATACTTTCGTACTCATATATTTTAACATTGTCTTTCTCCAATTGCCTTTCACACCAAGCCACATTGCGCCTATCACCTATATATAAAAAACATCTCTTACAAAAAGTCCATTGCAGTTGAATAATACTTACTTGGATATTCATTCACCAATAGTTTTCCGGTAACGAGGAGCAGTCTGCTGGCTTGAAATGTCAAAACTTCGGCGACACAAATTTTAGCCATAAACATCATGCAGGCATGACAACACCAGTAAGTATCACGGCTAGTGCCAATTTATTCTATAGTCCATCCAATATAGGAAGAACCCTATGACACATTTATTGCCCTGTGCTAAATATCGTCCGATATAACGTTGTAAAAACGTTCGCTACCTATACTAATTTTATCAACATAAACAAAAGCCTCTCTTCTTATATATAATAAGTTATTTAGGTAAATATATTACAATAAAAACAAAATAATAAAAAATATATGCATATTGTTACAAATTAGAAAAAATACGGTAATTTGTAACTATAATACTATAATATCTGACGCACGTAGAAGGCCATGTCACATTAATGCGAAAACCAGTGTTGGGGTATAAATAATCGTATTTTCGATTGTTTTTGTAAATACCTACTAAAATTAAATATTAGAATTATTATCAATTATAAGTGAATATTAACAGGTTTTAAAAGACATGTAAAACAAACTATAAATAATAATATTAGTAATATGAAAATTATGAAGAAAAGCAAGTGTAGAGATAAATATTAGCACATAACCTTAAAAACACATATTTTAGTCGGAATCCGATAAAGCATTACATTCTAAATTGTCTTCGTCACTATCGGAATCAGAACTACAACTTTCACACACATTTATAATCAGGTTCTGTTCACTTAAATTGTCAAAGCGTACATCGCGATCCCAATCTGCATAATATTCTCTTTTTGTTTTGTGCACCACTTTTTTCCAATCTTCTGCCGTGACATTGACACATGCCTCGTTCAATAGAGTCAACATCTTGTTCGCTGTGAATGGTGGAGACGTGTTATTTCTAGCCGCATAACCTAAATGTAAAAAAGGATATTCATTGCATAAATAATGATTCAAATGGCGTGAGGTAGAAGTGATAAATTATATTAATATACCTTTTATTTGAGCCCATATCATTTCAATAGCATTATATTGGCAATGGTATGGCGGTAATCTGATTACCGTGTGGCCTTTTGTTTTGGCCAGTTCGTCCAATACATATGTTGGTGTTGGAGGTTTATACAAATTAACCAATCGGAGCAGCTCATTTTTTAACATTGCCTCATTACTTGGCACTCCTTTGCCACGAAGCCAACTTATAATTTCATTATTATTGTTTGCCGTAGTAGGAACTTTGTTGATTTGGACAGAATGGTATGAAGCGTTGTCCATTACTATGGCGTGAGGCTCATGTAAATTTGACAATAAGGTCATAAACCATTGTCTGAAATAATCAAAATTCATCTCTTCGTGATATTCTGTCGTTTTAACTGACTTAAACGCCAGAAGACAATTGGGCACAAAACCTTTTGACGTTCCGGCATGACGAGTTTTCGTCCTGGATTTAGCCGTGTCGTCGGTCCATATTTTACCAACAGTATGATTAGCATTGAGCCAAGTTTCGTCGAGAAAAACGACTTTCTCCCAATTCCTAATGCTCTTCATTTGCCTCAAAAAATCGCATCTTTTCAGGGAAATATCCGTGCGCTCCATTATAAACTTTCTTTTTTCACATTTTTTATATTTGAAGCCAATGTTTTTCAATACATTACTAAGAGACGTCGCACTGCCTTGAAATAATCCGACTGACTTTAGAGAACCTACCAGTTTAAGAAGTGTTGGTATTTCGTTGCGGTCATAGTATGCATACACGTGATTCCGAATTGCCGCCAAATCAAAGCTATCGGGTTTTGTTATTGAGCATTTCTTCTGTCGTTTCTTATTTGGTGTTAATAATTTTTCTCTTCTAATGAAGATTCACCGTATTTCTCCTCTGTGATCCGAGATACTGTAGATTTACTGATTCCTAGGGAATCCGCGACCCGATCTCGAATGTTTTCAACAGACAGCAATGGTCCACCATTTTGTTTTTCTTGATGAAAATAATCACTCAAGCGTACGACAAATTCACGTGATTCACTGCTGAGAATAGTTCTTTTCTGTCTCTTCGGTATTGTAAAAACACAAAAATATGATTCAATGAAACAACTTTAACAATACTAACAATAAATATAATAATTACAACAACAAAAAACACGAATCGATCGAAGAACAACACGCTACTGAAAGTGAAACATTTGTACTGATCCGCCATGAAGCCGCCATGCGGAAATAGAGATGTTTATATACGATTCACTTCGAATTCAAATTCGATTTTTTTTCGAAGAAGAAGAGAAAAAAAATCGACCTAATCGAAATAAATATTTTTGCCCCATCCCTTTTACAAGGGGCAATAAATGTGTCATAGGGTTCTTCATATATTGGATGGACTTTTTTTAAAACAATTCCAAAGCTTACAATATATTAAATTAAATTCAGATTATCAATAAAATCTATAAAAAGCGAGGGATCAGAATGTGTCAAACACTGACGACCCAATTTCAAGAGTGGAAGGACCATATTTGCTTCTAATTAATTTTTCAGAAAAAAATGACAATACTTTTACTATTTTTCCAAATAGGGAGAAATTAAGGAGGGTCTGTTTAACCTCCTTCTTGCCATACATATGATAGTAGATTTCAGTCATAAATATATCGTATAACTTCATGATATGATCTCTGATATTTACTATCTTAGGAAACAAATATAAATCAATATTTTGAGTTTTGATATCATCAATTTATTTGATATTGCTACTCATTGTTACTTACATCCATCACATTGAATTGGCCCCTTTGTATAAAGGTATTCGTTCCAGATAGAACCGACAAAAAATTACAGCTCGTCAGGAAAATGAGCTGAAAATAATATTTTAACGGCTTGTTAAACATTATCAGTTCGTAAACACAAAAATATATTGATTTGATTTTGTGTATCAAAACAAGTGGAATAAGATTTTTATATTATTTCATCATTACTAATATATACAAAAGAGACAAAGAGACTTGGTTAATAGACGATAAAATAGTTTTAAATAATGGTAAGAACATTTTTCAAATATTCTTTAACTTGATAAACTAATGAAATTTATAAGCATAATATTTACAAATATGTAACAAATACCAACTCATTGAACATTTATTTTATCAATAAATCAGAGAAAACGAAATGATAAGTAACATATATGTTTACAGTATACCACGTCTTGTTTTTTTGTGGATATACTGTCTAAGACTCATTGATCATTGTTTCTTTTTCCCTGATTATTTACTAAAATAAATATTTAATAAGATGCCATTTATTGTAGATTCATGTGTATTCAAAAAAATGTGTTACATTCAAAATATATTTGATTTTTTTTCTAAATAAAAAATAATGGCCTTTTACTACCTGCATTCCATAGGTGGTGTTTAGGATTCCAACATTGTCAACCAACTTATCATAAACTTTTACAAGTTTCAATGTTGCTGCCGATGGACCGACTCTCCTTTCATAACCAATGACAACGCATCAAACTTTAACAAGCAACTTAGTATTATATTTGTCGATTCATAATCTTTATTTCGATTTCCCGGTGCAGCATTTATTATAATCAATTGGGAAGTTAACAATTGAAACCTGTATATCACTATTGCAAGATCAAGGACATACTGAATTGTAAATATATCCATCAAAACCAATAAAAGAAAGAATGGCGCCTGGAGATAATTTCCATTTCCACAAAAAAATACACAATTTGACAGCATAAATGCAGTGGTATAAGTAATCCAAAATAATAATAAAATAATGACATTTCTTCGTGCTTTGGAATAATGTTCACGAGGCACATTCATTAACTTATCGACGTATTCAATGTTTAAAAGAAATTCAATGTTCATGTTGGAATTGAAATATGTGGATAAACATATTGAAGATGCGGACGCAAACAATAGAAATATGTTTAGAAGAGTGTCAGTTATTACAACTGTCAATTTAAATTGGGAGAAATATGCATTGATGTTCCAGTAAAATCCATACGCGGTGTATAAAACTAGAGCGATGAATATTAACCAGGAATAGATTCTGCTCTTTATTCCTATAGTGGCGAGACCTTTATCATCCAAAGATACTCTGGGCAAGCCGGCAATCAAGGAAATCAAGTGTAACGGGCGTAAACTGCTATGAATATTTAATTTTGTTCGTTTTGAATTATAGTCATGCATCATTAAGTATTTACTTTGATTATATATTCTTGATTTAATTGTTTTGATATATGACATTTCTACTGCATGTAAACACCTTAATTAACACAAGTACCGGCTGTGCGGCTTTAGATATTGCGGCGCCCTGGGCAATAAAGAAACTGGTGCCGCCTGTTTCTTTTTGGGTGGCAGGGTAAATATTCAGAAAATACCCCCTGTAGGCCGCCCTGAGCGCCCTTAGTCCACACGGCGCCCTGGGTAGCCGACCCACTGCGCCACCCTCTAAAACCGGCAGTGAGTACATGCTTCCATTTTTTAATTAATTTGCAAATGCTTTTAATCTATTCTAATTTCATTACATTAAGTAGACACCTATTTAATCAAGATAACTACAAAGTACTTTGTACATCGCCTTAAGCATTGCATCTTGCTGAAAATGTTAAATGCATTTTACACAAAGAGAAAATAATACAAATTAAGAAAATCACTAATGCATAGTAATATATCTTTTCTCTTCATGTTCTGCTGTCTCTTTGCAATGTTGCCTTCACTGCATTTAATTTTTTTATTTTGGACAAAAGTTGTAAGCAAGATTGCTTATTTTACAGTCTGTTTACGATACCCTTTACATCAATTTAATTGTATGTAAAATTATATTACACAGAGTTAAATAATACAAGAATTGAATAATACTTAAAAATACTTTATTGATTTACAATAACATTAACATTGTAATAAATAATTATTAAATTAAATAATATGCAAACGGGCATCAGCACGAACGATACAATTTTTTGATCTCTTAAATATCGATATGAGACACATTTTATAGGTAAAATAAACTGTAAAGATATCTCTTTTCAAACAGTATAGTCATGACGACAAATAACCAACGACATAACAATTGACAGAGAAGAAAAATACAGACCTTAAAAGGTGTATTTTTTTGTTTATTGAGACACAATTCGCATTACTCATGTAAAAAGCATTGAAAATATCTTATTATGTATGAATATATTAAAAAATGACAACATTATCTATTGTCTATTGACTATTCCATAACCGAATAAAAAATCTATATAAAATAAATAATTAATAAAATACTATAAAATGTCACATTATTTATATAAAATTTTATTTTGTATATATAAATATTTAAAAATTTGTATAAAAAGACTTCTACATAACTATTTAATTTTCAATATTTTGTTCTTAAACAATTCACTGTGGATGACATCTATAGCCGTCAACACAGATTTTTGAGCAACACATTACAGCTATATATAAATTAGTATAATACATAACTAAATATATAGTTTATTGAATTTGAGTCAAAACTATACGTATCCACAAACATATACATCTTCTGGAGTGTGCGCTGTGTCCGAGTTGCTGCACCCAGGAAGACCTGATGATGGCCGGGAGTAACGCCATCAACATCACCCACTTCTGGGCAGACAGGATCTGACACTATAGTTTCTGACACGATTATATATAACATATATATTTACTAGAAAATATATATTTATGGTGTAAAAATTCATTAGAAAATTCACCAAAAAGGTGCCACGTAAAAAAGGTTTACAAATATACATTTTTATGTGACATATATTTTCTGATGCTAAATCTGTTAAATACAAAATTATCTGCAAGTCAATACTAAAAATTAATTACACACGTGCTATGTGTTAGTTAATTCACAACATATTGCACATGGCTTGGTAGATAATCAGATCCTCTGAGGCGCCTATGGAGGAGATGGCCAGCTGTCTGGAAGCCTTGAGGTAGACGACACTTCCTCTGGACACGTTCTTCTCGAGGCTGTCGCTGAAGATTGCGCTGCCAGAGACAACTAAAAGAATGCTGGCTGTTGACCGTAAGATTGTGTTGTAGGGTTCTTTTGTTCCTTTTGGAATCTGAAAAGAAAATTTCAAAATGGTTTGATGCCAATAAGTAAATTATTTTTACTTAAAACTATGGCATGCTTTTATGCTAATTCCGTAAGGCTAAGTCGTGGCCAGGAAGAGCGGTTATAAAACTATGGCATGCTTTTATGCTAATTCCGTAAGGCTAAGTCGTGGCCAGGAAGAGCGGTTATAAAACTATGGCATGCTTTTATGC
The DNA here is from genome assembly GCA_022606575.1 of Glossosoma conforme. Classification (NCBI taxonomy): domain Eukaryota; kingdom Metazoa; phylum Arthropoda; class Insecta; order Trichoptera; family Glossosomatidae; genus Glossosoma; species Glossosoma conforme. The sequence goes on from JAGTXR010000015.1 coordinate 4,277,058, forward strand.
TAATTCCGTAAGGCTAAGTCGTGGCCAGGAAGAGCGGTTATAAAACTATGGCATGCTTTTATGCTAATTCCGTAAGGCTAAGTCGTGGCCAGGAAGAGCGGTTATAAAACTATGGCATGCTTTTATGCTAATTCCGTAAGGCTAAGTCGTGGCCAGGAAGAGCGGTTATAAAACTATGGCATGCTTTTATGCTAATTCCGTAAGGCTAAGTCGTGGCCAGGAAGAGCGGTTATTTAAACATAATTTAAACATTTATAAATGGAACCAATTTTTTATTTTATTATTCTTTTGTGGCTATCCAAACCCACTTTCTTAATAAAGAATGATATATTTTATGTGTTTTAATAAAAAATAAAAAATGTAATTTAATATTATATCATTATTAAGTAGTAAAAATCTCAATGAAAAAAAAAACATTCATAGTATATTTTTAGCCTGTAGCTTTCCTTCCAACATTTCTATTTTTATCTTCATAGATGTGTTGTACATAAATTAGGATGTTAAATTGGATATATATTTTTGGCATTAACTTTAACCCTTTACGTGCGAAATAAGATTTCATAAAAAGTCACGAATTAAGTCAATTAGTCAATGAAAAATAAAGTTGAATATTTAAGGACGATTTTTTTTATGTGTTTTGATTGGTCAGTGCTGCATTTATATTCACCTTCAGAACTAAATTAAAAAAATCCATTTTCTTTTTTAAAAAAGGGAAAATTTGAAACATGTGTAGAATGACCCACAACTCAATACATATCGTAAAAAAATAATTTGACAAAGGAATGTCGTAATACGAAACAAAATTATATTCAATATAGTATTCTGATAAATGCGCATCTCGCACTGAAGCGACGTGTTTTTTTCAGGGCGTGGGATAAATACGCACCTCGCACTTAAGAGCAGTGCAAGTTGGTGCGGATATATTCGCACCTCGCACGTAAAGGGTTAAGATCAATTTCAAATACTAAATAGAATATTATTTTTACTTTTTCACATATATCATAATTTATTTTAATCAATAATAAAACTCCTAATATATAGTTATTGTTATAAACGTGATATCATTTTTTATACCTTTATTTGAACTACAGCGAAATCCTTCACAGGCGGTCTCCACACTCTTGAATAAGCATCTTCTTCCTGTGGTGTAAACAACACGTCTGCGGGTGTCTGACTCTCATATATGAGCATCCCCACCAGAGTCGGCACATCAATGTATTTGGGTGTTAAACCAGCTCTCACTACATTATCAGAGCAAGCCATACATTCAATACAATCTGCAACAACACACAATAGCCAACATTATAATAAAAGAAAAAGACAGTTAACAATTTTGATTTTTAAAATAAAATGGAACAAATGGAAGAACATAAAAATATTCAAATATTTTTATACTAACTTATACCTTAAGATTAATACCTATTAATTATTTTTTTAATTTTTATTTGAATATTATTTTATTATTTCAATATTCTAATCTACTTTTATAGATCATTGACTATATTACAATATTATTATTACTTAAATATACATATACTAAACTTGAAAAAAGAATTTTATGTTTAGTATATGTATATTTAAGTAATATTAATACCTATTCTTTATATCTTAAAAGTGCCATAATATTTCAATTCAAATATTGAATTAAAGAGTAATGTACTACCTCCCGAGAGATATGCATGTAGAATGTTGGGACCAAGGAAAATGGCTTGCCCAGGAGTCAATATCAGATAGTTCATGATGTATATAACCCAGCAACCAACATCTCCAGGGAAGTCAGTTGACAAACGTTTCAATAAAGAATATTGTAGTTTATTTTGGGTTGTGTTATCTGAAAAGAATGGAAAGCATTATAAAAATATGCAATAAAACTAATAGTAGTAGAGCATCATTATTAGATATATTTATACAGTCACATTTATTTTAATGCATAATTACTGCATAAATTCCAGGCTGTAATTTATTAATATTTACAGATCAACATTCTACATCGGTAATTTTTCAATATTCCATATATAGCACTTGACAAATATCAAAAAAAATGGCAAGCGTCATTGAATCCATCACTTAATGTATAAGATCACACAAAAAAATGTCTCTTACCAGCCTTATCAAGTCTTTCCAAGAGTTTAACTTGGTTGGATTTGATTACAGCTAAATCCTGTGTCATCAGAGCTTGGAGAACATTCTTCAAAACTAAAGAATTAGGTGAATCAAGTAATTGTTTGACCGCATCATCGCCTAACACAGCTTGTAGTTCTGGTAATTCTATAAATACACAAATACAATTATTTCAATATAATTTAATATAATTTGAATAACATCTAGTATCTTATTGTTACGGCCTCCTCAAAAGTGAGATCAAACTGAACTGCACTGGTTAGAATGAAACTGATATTATATATTTAAAACCTGAAATAAGTGTTGCCATTTACCATTAATAAATGTCTTGATTTCTTCTAAAGGTCGGAATCCACAGAGAGCCTCAAAAGGAGTGAGGGCAATGGCCAGTTCAGGTTTGTGATTAGGATCTTTGTACAAATCAGGCCGGAGGCGATGAAGCTCTTCAGCGTGAGTCTAGAAACGACAATATTTAAATATTATATTCAACTATTTTTAGTACTAAATAGAAATTTACAAAAAAACATATTTTATTATTTACGTATTCGAGCCTTAGATATAGATAAGTTATTAATTCGAATGTGACTATGGAACAGTAAAAGATGATTTAGACAAGTGAATCTCAATATTCTCGAATACTCTGGCATACTTTTGAATTTTCGGCTTGTATAAAGAGAATTGATCTATCGTGGCAAAAACACATGGGAATATGTGCTCCGATGAACAAAATTTATACACAAATATTTGTGTTTCTTTAGAAGGATGGAAATACACTGAGTGAGTAAATGCATCTTGCTCAACTAGGTTGTAGTAGCGACACAAAAAATGATAAAATATCTAATAGTTTGTACATGTGAATTGATAAATTACCTTGTTAGGATGAGCTTGGACTGACAAAGCTTTTCGAATAGAAAGAACCTTAAATAAAAAAGGCAGGTCGTCTCCAAACTCCTTTCTGACATCTACTCCCAGAGAATCCAAGTTCCTTGCAAGCCACGTGGAGAGTTTTTCATCGGTATCGGCCACAAAGGACGGACCATTGACATGGGTGCCCATCCACAACTCGGCGTATGGTTTATCATCTTCAATCGCAAGCGATTTGTTGCAAACCTGTGCCAGCTTGGCAACTTCGCTTTCTTTTCCTAGCTTTCCCCAGTCATAATTTTGTACACTGCACTGAAGCTCCATACTGGACTAAAATTTGAGAAATCATAATACATTAACTATTTAGTGTCAAAATAAAAGAGTTATAATATAATGCATACTTATAATAAAATATAGAAAAAGGGTTTCTCAAATGAGGGAGTAACATTACCTGTGGAGGTGACAAAGATATTGCATTTTCAGAACTGTATTTAAAAATGTTAACTGACACAAATAAATGTAAATAAAAATTCATTTCAAACCAATATTACAGAACATTTACACCCTTATAATAAAAATAATAATATTCAATATTTAAACACAATGCAAGTGAACCAAACTTTGACAGCTGGCGAGTGAAAATATAGATATTTTTTAAATATATCTGGTCAATAACAATGATTTCTTTAATGTTATCAGAGTTCTTGAATCCAAAAATATACAGATATCAATACACGGGTATTAAGTTAAACAGAAACAATTGCATTACTTTCAATACTAATTTGTATTTCGCTATAGTAAAATGTAACAAAACCAAAATGCTAATTTTACAATTATCTCCACTTAAATTCAAAACAATCCCTCACTCGTAAAACTAATATGATAGCTTATTAATTAAAATTGCTGTTAGACAAAAGTCTGCTCCTAGACTCTATTTTTTCATAGTCAATCTCTGTAAAAATTAACGATGTGTGAATGCCGGGCTGTAGTCTAATATCGTTGGAAAATTAACACTCTATATATAGTAATTAATCATCCTCAGAAATGGAATTCGTAATTTTTTCAATTGATAAGGATTTTTATCAATCACTTAAGCCTCCTATTTACTACTATATAAGAGTGTTGTGGAGGGGATGGTTGAGGGTAGAAACTGTAGAGGGCGCCCTAGAAGGGAGTATTTACAGCAAGTATTCGAGGACATGAATTGTAGCGCTTATGCTGAGCTGAAAAGGGTTGCGGAGGACCGAGAGGAATGGAGATCGAGATGCAAGATTCTGTTGCTGCAAACCAATCCACCGGATTGATACTACGAAGAAAGATGAGTTAAAAAAAAACTTTAATAGTCAAGGATTAGTGATAGCTCTGTATTAATATCATCCATATTTATTATTACATATCGAATTGTAATTGTGTATAATAACTTCTTATAAAATTTATAAGCATCGTAAATATGTGAATAAAATTTTGTTACATTTTTTTAACTTGATAAATAAAAAATAAAAAAACACCATTACTAGATAATTATGAGCTAGTATTAGGCATGTTGCTGAAGTGGCAAGGACACGTAAGCATGTCTGGGGTGTTAGAACACTATAATTAATTTTAAATAAGTTAAATCGTGTAAAATATTAATTGTATTTAAAAAGTAGATAACTGACAAGATTTGTTTATTTATTTCAAATCAAATTATAAAAAACAATCCCATTTTATATTTTTACGTTTAGATAAACTTTGAATAATATTGCCTTGACCAATAAAAAATAAATTGACATTCAAACCAAAACAGAGGGCAATAACATTCGATTTATTTATAGTTACTATCGATTCAAGTTGGCGAATTCGTGATATTTTGACAGCGGTAATTAATATTGACTTACCTCTTTCAAAACAAATAACACTTACAGGTCTAATTATACTATAGTAAATAAAATCAGCCGCGTTGATAACTTGACACTGATAATAACAAGTTTGATAGTGAAACAGTGTTACAATATAACAAATATATAAAATACCAGAAGGTTTGTAGAATTTTTGTGTACGAACACTTATCAAGAAATCGAAATCAATAAAATAAATTAACGGTTACACATCTCAATTTTTACACATTTTTTTAAAGACATTTTCATTGTCAATTGCGTAAAAAAAATGCAAATAATTTCACAGATTTTCACGGCAAGAGATGGAATTGTAGTTTTTGGATTAAGCCTTGTAAGACTATTTTTTTATCTTCTTTTGATTATTTCGTATCATCAACCCTGAGTATGACCCCTGTATTGGCAGTTGAAATATTGGAGACTAGAAAAAATTCGCCACACACGGCTCAACTCAAATTTTTTACAATTGCACAATGCAAATACTTTATTAATAATTTAATTAATAATTAAATCAATAATTTTATTAATAATTTATTAATAATTGAAAATAAATTCTATCTTTTAACATCCATTTTGAGTAATTAAATATTTTTTGGAGTCATATCGTTATAAATCACGTGAAATACTGCTTTTTTAAATCCGTCATTTGTAACAAAATATTAATTTTATATAATTCCAAATGAAGTGTTACTAAAAATAATTTTAATAATCTTTTAAATTAATTTTACAACTTAAAATATATTTTTATTTCAACATTTTTTCTACCTACTCATATTACAATAACACTAAGAGTAGCCATTCGAATTTAAAAAATAAATCTAATTATACGTTCAAGGTTTTAGACAGATGTCAGTTGGGCGATGACCTTAATTTACATTCAATAACTGTAAGGTCGATTATTTAAGTAGTGGCTGTGTATTGTTATTCCTGATAATTTATTTATACAATTTAGGTCCTAATATTTCATAGTCAATACTCCAAAAATGGCGTCATTCGTCGGTAAATTTGCAAATCAACTGAAAAGTCCCGAGTTTAGAAGCTATTTGATGAGGTAGGAATGCATGTTGGCACCTTTTATTTTTCTGAAATATGCTTATCCAATGACACAACTTGTACGATGCATAACGGAATAAATCATGCATTTTACATATACATATTCTTGCCTAAGAATTATAATGTCCAATTAAATATTTGGCTTAAAATTAAAAACATGTTTCATTAAATTTTATGTTGATGTTCAGATCACTTATCTAATTGTAATTTTATTTTGAAAGGCTTTATACCCGGCAATAAAATACTTTACCGAGCCAATTAAATCCATTGTTCAAAAGTATTTACTTTATTTTAGCTGAGCTTCATACACTTATTTATGCATGATTCTGCACATGTTTCCGAAGCTTAAAAATATAAATTATTGTTAAGGGCATTGCTGGATAATGCTTCCATAGAGAGGAAAACTTATTTACCCATCCATACATCAAAAATAAACATTTTATATCAAAGTTTTTTTTATCTATACTTCCTCCTTGACCCACTGATCCTGAGCCATGCCGCTTCCCGTGATGATCATAGTCCCTTTTATTAGGTAATCTACCCATATTCTTGCAGCCCTTGTAATCAGCCTTCACCATTGTCTCGAGACCAATAACCGTTTCCCAATTCTTTTTCTGTCAACATTCTCAAATGTATGTATAATGATCCTTTTCATTTCTTTTTTCATATTCACTTTCCAGCTGAAAAAATTAGTCATCATAAATTGTCTTCTTGAGCTATATTTTGGATGCATATGAAAAAGTTAAAATACAATTCAAAAATCATATTTCAACTAATTAATAGACATTCATTCCAATAAATTAACTATAAGCAGGTGGCCGGTGTGCGAGCTCCCATAAACTTCGTAAACATAAAATTCGTACAATTTAAATTCATAAAAGTACACATTGAAATTGCGGCGATTTTTATAGTAGAAAAAAAATGTTATTCATATCTTAAGTGTTCACTGTGAATTCTTTACTATACATTATTTTATAACTAGATGATTTACTCTGTTTTTGACTCAATGTGTTCAAACAGGATACTATATAATTATCTATTGAATATTACAAACCTTAGTTCTTAATATGCCATCATGGGTTTGTTTAATATTTCAGCACCCATTTTTGGGGGCCCGTTGCAAATTGGGGTATACCTATTGCAGCTATAGCTGATTTTAAAAAAGATCCGAATTTTATCAGCGGAAAAATGACCTTTGGTAAGCATCTATTCTCATATTAAGTGGTTTATTAAGTCTTAATTTTTTCAAATTATTTTCAATTATAAAATTTTCCAATGTTCACACAGCATTTTAATTTTATTTGTTACACAACAGAAAAATTTAAATGATAATTTTTTATCAATTAAAAATTTAAATATCTGCATCATTAGATTAGATTATTGCTTAGATAATAAAATGAAAGATTCTCAATGACATCAGAGATATAATTCATGTAATTAATGTTTTGATTTTTGTCTGAGGTGTTTTTTTTGTATTATTAATTATTTTTTGTTATATAATGCAAATATTATTATTATTAAAATGTTATTAATTGTTCTTTTCTTTACAGCACTCTGCCTATATTCTTTGTGCTTCATGAGGTTCGCATGGAAGGTCCAGCCAAGAAACTTGCTGCTCTTGGCCTGCCACATCACTAACGAGGGCGCCCAACTCACTCAAGGTTCACGGTTCATAAACTACCACTACCTCGGCGGGAATAAAAAAGAAGCAGCAAAAGAACCCGAAAATAAATCATCTTAATTATATTGATATTAATTATTTATTGGACCTAATGATAATTTTCATCTTGCGACTAATTCACTAAGTTAACTGAAACTGAGTGAATATTATGATTTATTAAGGAAAGTGATACGTTATAACCTCAAGCTCCATAAAACTTAATTTTATTTTAAAATAACGAAGATTATTTTTATGCAGTCTTGCTGCCTGACAAGATGAATATCTTTGGTTCTATAAAAAGTGATTTAATATAAAAAAATATATTATTCTTAGCAACTGAAAATATGCTACTTTTAAAGATAAGATTAGTATGTACTCATGGTTTAGTTGAGTATTAAAATTAGACACTCGTGATAAAAAAATGTCAAACAAACATACTACATAATATGCATCATGTTATATGGATTTATATTTTCCGTTACACTACGATTTATTAATACTAGACAAAAATATGACTTTAAGTCATAATATATTTTAGTAGGGATTTTAAATCAATATAAGCCAATTATTTTATAGTAAAACTCTTCTTTTAAAACACTATTGTGATAATATAATGTACATTACTATTTCAATTTATTGTCTGACAAAAAAAAGTGTAAATATTGTTGAAAAATAAAGTAATATATTTTTTAAAAAGACTTTCATTTATAAAAAAAAATCACAGTTCTATAATGAAGTAAGGTCCAACCTAAGCAACCTTTGACATTGCACGTTGTATTTTTGCTCTTTTTTGATATCAATCACCACCAAGTTTGTAAGAATTGTATCCATAGGAATCTGGAAACGTTTCTTGATAATTTAAAATACTTTGCATCTGGAGTTTATTATCTCCATCGGGAGCCAACAGATATACTTGCCGGAACACCACTTACAGGAATTAAAATAAAACACCTTTCATCCAATTCATCGATGTATATACTTGCCGGAACACCACTTACAGGAATTAAAATAAAACACGTTTCATCCAATTCATCGATGTATATTTTTATTTACACTTAAACCGTTTTACACCAATTTTTGACTTTCACAACTTTCTCATCCCTCTCTCTCTCTACTCCTTATAAGAAAATAAGGAATTATAAAATTAATAATTTATACATTATATACAATGAAGTTTATCTTGGCTAAAAATAATTATGAATGATTAACATTTTAATCGCTAAATGTCTTAATGGGAAGACATTTCAATGACATTGAATGCAACTAGCTATAATTTACGGTAGGCACAATAACTGGAACACAGATTTTTCACTATGCCAACATTAAGAATAAAATCAATGTCATTACCACTGCACATTCAAACTCTTATGTTGCAGATACAGTTTAAATTAGTCACTATTATTTATATTGAATTTAAAATTAAATTTCAAGTTTAAAATATTTTCAGACATTTGGAAATGACCAAATCTCACAATGAAATGGTGAATACGTTTTTAATAGTGACGAAAAACATGAGAACAATTTAATGTATAAATAAAATATTCAGATCTGCAAATGTTTTACATTATATTAGTATATATAAAATTTGTGAATTATATTTATGCACTAAAATGAAAATAACATTTCTAATAGCCTATTTATTAAGCTTTAGCTGGATGATAATTGCTTTATATTAAAATTTATGGTTACCATCCATATAGATAGTTTATGAAGTAAATTTACAATAGAAATATATGGGTACAGTCTGAGTGCAATATAAACATTCCATTATATTTTATGATAAATAACTTACACTTTGGAATAAAAGATTTTAAGTCAATTATATTTAACCATTCAATGATGTGGAACAAGATTGTCCCCCATCGAATACACACCAAGAATATGAAACTGAGTGTAGCTCACTACAACTTGAAGTTTTCTATATTCAGAATCAAGTATGACGTTTGCCAGTTCAAGTCTGGTATGGTTTACAGAATTGAAGAATCCAAAACACATGTTTTATTATCAAAAACATTAATGATATTTTATTTAAATGATTTTTACTTTTTTATATTTTGTAATAAGTATATTTTTACAATTACTAATACTTGAATTTATTTGACTATTCATTCTGTATAAAACCTTAGCAGTTAATCGTGGTTAATCATAAATGAACATAACATAATTCATATACAAGATTTCTAATGACTTTAGTAAAATAATATATTTTTTATTCGTTATAAAATAAATTATTACTGATACATCTAAAATAAAAATACATTCAGCATAATATACACATTTTTATATGTACATCATATTTTGAATAGAATGGATTACTTTACTCTACTGAGTGAAAATATAGTTATTATTTACAGAATAATGTTTTATAAAAATGTTTATTACTGCAAATAAAAATATGTAAGTATAGAAATTTACATTGCACTGCTGTTAATGTTATAAATAGTAAGATTGTAAAACAACTGGCCCCTGTATATCGTGTGTAAGCAATAATAACTAACAATTAACCTGTTCCATTGAAAAAATTACATGACATATTGTGATCATACCGACTTACCAAACTAATGTACATAATTCAACATTTATATAAGTTTTAAATTATTAAAATCATATCTGAAAGATACCATTAAACCGGTCAACTTTAACTGGTATTAATAGTATGGGTTATTTTCAAAATAAATACTTTTTTACAGATAACAAACATTGTTTAAATCATGTATACTGTTGCTTTGGAAAAGAATATTTAAATGCAAGGTGTTATTCACATCTTGCATTTCTTTTAACTATAATACACAAATGCATTGTTATTCATCACAATTCAAAAATACTTTTCAATGGTGTAAGTATTAATTATATATTATTATAAAATCTCCCAATGTAGGATTATATTTTTACTTTTAAACCCAGAAATATATAAAAGCATATTTTAATGTTTTATCTGAGGCACATCGTAAAAGGCACATCTGCAGGAGGTTCATTATAACACTATCTGTATAACTTGATTATGTCATGAGGCTGCAAAGTGAAATAGGAAATGAAAATATGCATTTATTGGCACAATTCAACAATACGCATTGTATTTCATTAGAATGTATTGATCAGCAGCAATAAAAGGTACACTTGGGAATTTTTTTTATTACACATTGCAAATTCGTAGAAAGTACCATAACAAAAGACATCTTTTATCAATTAATCAGAGAAAATATAATGGTAGATATGATTCAGACCGCAGACAATATACATAAGTCCTGTTCATTACACAAACATAACCAGTTAACTTAATTACATCATATTAATACATATTAAAGCTTATAACATATAGTTTCCATAGATGTCGCTTGTTTTAATTCAAATTCAGATTTGCATTACATGAATCTGTATGTGTATTCATAATTTGATTATATCTCATTGGTTTATGAAGTGATAAGAATATTAGAGAAATATTCATACTATAATTTGCACTATCGGTTTTAAAACAATTTAGATACGAAGCCAAAGTGAACAATGTCAATTGCAATATTCAGTGCCAAAATATGATGTAATTGAATATAATTTATGTTCTGATAAATGCACAGGATGTTGATTACTGCATAAAGATAACTGCATTTATATCCCGTAAGGAATAGGAAACTCATTAGAAATGTACTTCCATTAGAGATGCACGCTGATACTCTATTATCACTGACATTAAGTAGGAATATAATCTATGAGTTTAACTTAAGACATTCTGCATTATTTATTTATCTTACATGAAAAAACTTACAAATACTTAGCAATTGTAGATTTCAATATTATTTTGAGTTCATAGATTTTTAACAAATCGACAAACACACATTTCTAATAATTGATGCAACCGTTATTAGAATGCTTTGTGGTCCAACAATAATGAAATTAGTCATTTGTGAAGGCAACGTTTTTCATAAAAACCGTAGCAAAAAGTAGCAATACCTCATAAATATTTATTTCAAACAAAAGATGTTTTGACTTTTTTATTTATATGATTAAACATTCTGCCTAATTGTGGATGCTATGAAAATAAATAACAAAATAATTGTTTCTTATCCAGTCATTATGAACAGTAAGTGCTGTACAATTTTCTTTCACTTTGGAGGTAGTTTGACAAAACACTATTTTTATAATTGAAATTCAGAACACATTTTCGTGTGCTCGGCTAGTAGATTATCTTTTATCCACTCACATATAACTGTCCGTAGACTTATTAAATGTTCTTGCATAAAGTGATATCTATTGAGGTACAACTGTTAACAAAAATATTATTTTTTACTACAATTTAGTCCAGTATATAACTACCCAGTAAACATATTCATCAAAACATACTTCTATGAATATTAAAGGCGTTAAGTGAAAGTTTACAAAATCATCAAGGCATATTTAGTTTAGAATGTATTAACATCTGATATAAAATCATCAGATACTTATGCCATTTTAATTAATGTCTTCTCACACTATATAAATTGATTTGATTAATTGAACTATTTCCATTCCAATCTGGACAATCAGATGAGCTCTCAAGTGTAGAATAAAATGTGATTTAATAATTAAACAATATAAATATTTGAAGGTGACACCTTCGCACCCACAACTGTCAATCCTCCCAGTGCCACAGGGTATTTGTCTCTATTCTACAAAGAAACCTAACTCCCATATACCACTTAGTGTTAAAATAATCAGAGCAATGAAACTTGATTGGCCATAGATTTATCTTTTTATTTTTTTAAATAACATCATTAAAATCAATTTTGGCTGATTAACATAATACACATTAAAAAAACTGTGTTTCAAATAAATTTTGTAGATGTAAACAAGAAGTGAATTATAATGCTTTCCTTTAAAAAACTCAATCTTCTAGATTCATCAAATATATTCAAATTATATTGGAATTCCATTATTGAAATTATACAGGTGAGAAATATTATAAAGGATTTCTTCAGTCTCCCGAAGCACCCCGCTGCACAGAGAGGATTATTACCAACTAAGTTACTGACATCTATGTTAAATTGACATAATAATAATCGCTATTGACATTATTACCTATTAATACATAGCAAAAGCACCATACGTGGCCGATATGCAACAAATAAAATAATAATTTAGAGTTCAATTCCATAATTTGTCGGTCGTATATTAGAATGTAAGCCTAATATTAATAAATAGGAGTACAAATCTTGCACTTTATAAATCATAGTTTTCCAAAAATCACTTCTTAAATAGACACAGCCAGTCAACGCAGTATATATTATAATATTATATGAACGCCATCACAATCCAATACTTTTAGTTTGTTTTCAATGCCAGAACATTCATTCTGGATGGTCAGGCAAACAAGAATCACAAGTCCTACCAGTTTATATATAGAATTATTACTTTTTCTTCAAATTGAGATATTCGCCCACCATAATAGTGCTAAGACATTAGAGTTTTTTAAATATATGGAGACCTAATCTTTAATAAATAAAAATAAAAAGAAGGCCTCATCTATTTTCATAATAATTAGATTATTATTAAATTAATATCAGAAATATACAAAACCGATAATACAATGATCCTTCATAGAATATCCAAATAATAAATTAAGTTTTTCTAGACACTACATGTCACTATTACTAACGTTACTTTTAATATAATATAATTATATTTAAACAGAAAATTATCACTTTCAGTCCCGAGCGGTGGCAATTAAACGTAAACCGGTCCCTGGTTCTCATTATCGTCCAAACTGATCTTGTTCGAGTAAACGGGACCGCCGTCATCAAAAAACCGTCTGAAGGTGAACTCGAGGAATCCGTACGAGGTCTTGCCGTTGTCCAGCAGCTCGTTGTCGGACTTGGAGTCCGAGCTGCCGGAGTTCGCGCAGCTTCTCGGGGTCGATCGGGTCAAAGTTGGACGTGTCGGTGGGGAAGCTGATCCTCGGGATGTGCGGCGCGGGCTGGCGGCGCAGGCCCTTGTCGAAGTCCACTTTCTTGAAGAAGGGATGGTTCTTGACCTCGGCCGCGTCCTTGCCCAGCCGCGTGTCGGCGCCGGAGCACAGCTTCAGGATCATGTCGGCGCTCTCACGGGACAGGTTGGCCGACTTGGGGATGTGCAGACTTGTCTCCCAGTTTATCACCTGAAACATGTTTACAACAAAATGATTTACTCTGTCAATGATTACATTCCATCAAACTGTAGTTAATAAACCACAATCTACACCATTTTATTTTATCTTATTGTATTTTTTTAGTTACAGCTTGTTGATCTCAATAAAATACAAATCTGAAGAAGCAAAAACAGGAAATTCCAGTTTTATGTGAACAAAAGTGGTCTGAAAATGAACATGGATAAAACCATGATAAATAGTCATATTTCCCAGACTTTTGACCCGATTTTCATTGGAGGAACACAAATAGAGGTTGTAAATTATTATACATATCTTAGACAAGCAATACGAGGACAAAATAACTTCTCAAATGAAATCGCCAGGCGTATACAACTGGGATGACAGCATTTGGAAAACTTAAGTATATTCTTAATGCAAAAATTCTGTGTTTTACACCTTTGGGCATTTAACCAATGCAATGCATCCTAGCAGTAATACCATATGGCGCAGAGACGTGGAATCTAACAGCAAATTTTACCCATGATAAAGGTCACACAGCGTGCCATGGAGAGATCCATGAGAGGAGCGTCTCTAAAAGAATAAAGAATCCGAAACGAGGATATCCGAAGAAGAACTCAAGTAGTGGAGGCTTCCCAATAGGCACACTCAAGTGGCAATCGGTAGGACATATCTGTCGAAGACACGACGGTCAATGGGGAAGAAAAGTGTTGGAGTGGCACCCAATAGCTGGGAAACGAAGCGTTGGCCAACCCATGCAAGATGGACTGACGACATAAGAAGAATAGCAGGAGTAACATGGATGCGGAAGGCAGAGGATCTAAGAGGATGGACACTCATGCGGGAAACCTTTGTTCAACAGTGGATGGACACAGGCTGATGATGATGTGAACAGAATTACATTACCTTGTATTGTGTCTCTGCTGATGAGTTTGCCAGGAAGGGAGGAGACCCAACCAGCATCTCGTAGAGGATAACTCCAACGGACCACCAGTCGCACAGCTGCGTGTATCCCATGCGCTGCAACACCTCGGGGGCGATGTAGTTGGGGGTCCCCACGAGGGAGTGAGCGAGACAGCGCTGGTGTTCCTGTCGCCTCCTACGCTCCAGTGGCTTCAGCTGTCGACAGCGACACTCGCCCTCGCGCCATTCCCCTTCTGGCTCCATCGAGTCCTGACGCCCGTGCTCACCTAAAATACACACAAATCTCATTCATAACTGCTTTATCGTGATTACACCAAGTTATAGATAGTACGGACCTTTTAATAGTCATTAAAAATTACAAACTTTACACCGAGATCCATTTCAAAAAATGATTTTAAACTTGTTTTAACGTCGATTATGTTCAGCATCTTTTAATCATATAATTAAAAAGCAAGATATTGCAATTAATTGAATAATTGTTTACAAACGTAGAACTGAAGAAACAACATTGAATAAGACGGTGTGTGCAATGTAATCAATCTTAAATAATAAGTCAAAAATCATTGCCTAAAAGTTGTATGGC
This sequence comes from Glossosoma conforme, assembly GCA_022606575.1. NCBI lineage: Eukaryota > Metazoa > Arthropoda > Insecta > Trichoptera > Glossosomatidae > Glossosoma > Glossosoma conforme. The sequence continues at coordinate 4,292,249 of JAGTXR010000015.1, forward strand.
TTTAGTTTCTTGTTGAATTTGTCAAAATTTATCTATTCTATTGTATCTTTAACATAAAAAAAAATCAAATAAAAAATTAAAATACACGTAAATTACAAAACAAAACTTTTAATAACTCACCATTTCTCTGATAGTATTTGGAGTTGTGGGTCCATCTGAATCCGGTGCATAAACCAAAATCGGTCAACTTGATATGTCCGTCTCGGTCAATGAGAATGTTGTCTGGCTTGATGTCCCGGTGAATGAAGCCCATCTTGTGGACACTCTCCACGGCGCAGGTCAGCTCCGCAATGTAGAACCGCGCCAGTGACTCTTCGAAGATGCCCAACTTGATGAGTAAAGACATCAGGTCACCGCCCGGAATGTAGTCCATGACAAAGTACAAGTTCTCTTTGTCTTGGAAGCTATAGTACAACTTCACGACCCACTCGTTATCCGCCTCCGCCAAGATGTCTCTCTCCGCTTTGACGTGAGCCACCTGGTTCCTCTTGAGCACGTCCACTTTCCTCAAAGTCTTCATCGCATACAAATGACTAGTATCAATTTTCCGGACCAGCGTCACCTCCCCGAAAGCTCCCACTCCTATCGAAGTGATCTTCGTGAACATGGACTTGTCCATTTTGGCTCGTTTCAGACGAATGTAGTTAGATTCTTTCTGCGAGAGCATTTTTCTCATCTGGCACTGCGCTTCGTCACTGAGTCCGATCTTCGACATTTCTTTCTCTAGCTGCTTTCTTCTGTACAGCCGTTGCTTGTACGACTTGACGATGTTCTCGGCGTGCTGTTCCATGAAGAACTTGAACGCCTGAGGAGAATAATTTCTGACATTGCATTCTCGCCGCTCATCCTCTTTCTCTTTGCTCATGTGTTTCCTTTCGGGGATCGGCGATTGAAGTCTAATTTTATTGTACGGTGGTAAATTTGGTCTCCTATCGTTTGTCCCGTTGAGGCCGTGATTCTTGTTTCCGACGGATGATGAAGCCGTCGGAGGCAGCGGCGGCACAGACATGTCGTTCCCTGACGAGCAAGGATAAGACGACGGACTGTGGCACTGACTGTCGTTCATGTGGGCGCTTTGAGGACTTTCCGATCGGGAATCCATATTGTTCATAGAGAACTTTTTATGGACCGAAGAGTGCGCCATCTGGGTGGACGTCGCGGCGATCTCTTCTTGGTTTCCGTACGGCGGTGGAGGCAGCTGATGGATCCCTCTCTGCACGGCCAGAGCTTGCATGGTGATCGCGTAGCTCGGAGGTTCGGTGGTCGGCACGAGAGGACTGGAACCGGGGACGGGCGTGCTGACACTGGACGTGGTTGGGGACGGAGGCTTGGGGCTCACCGAGAAGCCGGGCGTGTGCGACTGCTGCTTCTGCTGGATGGAACTGGCGTGGGAGGGCGGCGGGGGCTGGCAAGGGGGCGGGGAGCTGACGGCCTGCGGCGCGGCCGGGGCAATCGCCGTCTGCAGGATCGGCTTCTGCACTTGAGTACTCTTCACCGATTGCATGATAATGGGCGGTTGAGTTTTGGCTTGCCGAGCTCCCCACGCCTGCAGAGGAGTCGGTCTAGCCATAGACGAAGTGCCCATCGCCTGGGACACCGTGATCGGACTCGGCGACCCGGCCGAGGTCCCGCCGGAATATATTCCCGACGACGGACTTTTTCGGTAGTCCTGTTGAGATTGCGTCGGGCTCTGTCGGCTCTGAATGGAGACCGAGTAGGAGGGAGGGGGCGGAGGGCAACCGGGAAGCGGGTACGGCGGGGGCAACTCTGAGTTTCCATTTGAGCTCGGGTAAATGCTGAGCGCTTGCATCTGCTGCGAGAGCTGCTGCTGAGCCTGCGGACCGTTCTGGACGATCATCGGCTGGCGGCCGGAGGAGGAGGCGACCGAGTTTGCAGAGGAAGCCACCGGGCTGGTGCCCCGCACCGGTGGCCCCGGCGGCGCGGGCGACATGCGCTTGAACAGCTGCTGCATGCTCGGGGGCACATGCGGCGGGGGAGGGGGCGGCGTGGATGAACATCGCGGCGGTGGGGGAGGAGGAACTTCTCCAAAGCCTGAGGGGGAATATTGCCGCGAGAGCTTCTCGTGCGGCAGGGAAAGGTCGGCGAGCCGGGGGCTGTCGGAGCGAGAGCTGCCGGCGCCAGAGTCTAGAGCGGGACTTCCTCGGTGAAGATTCAGCTCCCTCTCTAAGCTGGGTTTTCTTATTAGTTTAGTGGTCAAGGCACTCAAGCTCCCTTTGAGGGGTCCATTGATCGAGTCTTGTTGCTTAGAAAGCAAGTCCAGTGCTGCATCGTAGCGGCCACCGACATGCTTCAATGCTCTCAGAGATATATCCTGCAAAAAGAATTATTGAAAATCAGTAATATCACATAATTATATATTATCTACTTAAAAGGTTCATTATTTTAGAAAATTTGGATATATGAATAATATTTTAAGACCAATAAATAATGTATTTATTCATACTGTATAATCATTGTGTCTCGTTTTTTACCATACAATATATATTTTATACTCGTATGTTAAAACATGCCGAGAGAAATTTTCACTGAAAGAAGGCCTTTAAAATGAACTCAATTCGTGCTTCAGAAATGCTGCAGCCTCTATTTTACCTCCGTGTATAATTTATGGGACTTGCAGCAATAGTAAATCAATACAAAATACAGCCTGCAAAGCACTTGTAATAGACACGGCGTCCTGAAAAGCAACCAGGAATTATGCATAGAATGTGTATGGCCAACTATGGTGGGAAGAACTGACACTATATAAGAAAAGGATTATAGTTACAGAACTTTTGAAAAAAAATACTATAATGTGCTTCAGTTAGGGATATGGAATGATGATTTTGATGAAAAAGTGTTATACCTCTTCGAAACCCTGAGCGAGCAGCAGGCCGAGCGAGTGGCGCAGCAGGCCGGGGTCCGGGCAGGGCGAGGCCGAGCCCAGGCCCGAGCTGGCGGTGCTGGCGGCCGAGGAGGCGTCCTGGCCGCTGTGGGCGAAGGGCTGCAGCGAGCTGCGGATGGCCGCGAGCGCCTGCTGGTGGTAGCAGGACGAGCGCTTCGCTGACTTGCTGGCCGGCGGCGGCGGCGGCGCGCCCGGGTTCATTGCCCCCGCCTCATCCCATGCGTAGACTCTCGCCCACCACCTCTACACCCCACTCCTGCACCCCGGACGACCGATAACTTCAATAAGACAACTCCACCGAGGATATCACACAGACTGACCACTAATTCAAGTATTAATACTCCTAGTATCAGTAAAAATATGTCTATATCTATCTCTTCGCTATTCTGTAACACTCATACGATCCATTTTGTCCGACGTTCAGGCGGCTCGACTGAACGTCATAGAAATGTACATTTCTTCATAACACTACGAGAAGAGAGTATCACTGCGGGCCGGCCCCGCCACACTCTTTATGTATATAAATTGTAATATTGACAATCCAAATAGTTTCAAAAATTATTTTTATCAAAAATATTTAAAAAGACATCGTTTATAATGTAAGGAAGACACTTTTTAGGCACCGAAGTTCATTCTTTTACACTTTATTTTTCACCTTTGTGATCAAGTTTAGCGTGTGAATTGTTTTCATTGTTTCTCAATTGTTGTTTTTGTATTAAGCTTGAGATGCGTTTCTTTCTTGATATATCATAAACTCTGAAACAAAAACATCAACGGTTAGAATTAAAAATCACAACGGACTCATTAAATTAATAGACGTCCACAAATATTTATTCATTTGACTACATTCCACGTTTACACAAAAATGTAAGAAATTTAAAAGAATTCATATTTTTTAAATATACAAAACAGTATAACCCCGCAACATTTTCCTTTAACTTCACATAGTCATAGTAAACATAGCTCACATATCCTTGCCTACCTGGAATTTTATGTGCTTTTTGTTAAAATAAGAGGTTATTTTGTAATACTATAAATAAAAATTATACTATTTTGATTATAAATGTGTGAATCGGAATAAACAATAGTTGAGGGGTTGTTAAATTTGTGGAATATTTACATAATATGAGTTCTTCATTGCCATATTTGACAAAATCATATTTTACAAATAAAACAATGTTCAAATACATTATTGATCTTCTTTCTTCTTTACAGAGTAACAAAACATTCTTCTTTTTGACTCAAAAGTGTTATTTTATATTTACTGTAATAGTCAACTTAATAGTTATGAACAGCTTGACATACCTATGTAAAACTCATTATTGAACTGTTTAATACTTTTTGTGACAAAAGTACAAAACGCTTATTACAGGCATCATTAAATGTGATAGTATAAACAAAATTATGGAAATCAATACATCCCTATAATATTTACTGAATGAAAACTAATTTTTATTTATGCTAGAAAATTCTGTACAAAATGATCCCAAGGAGCAACAATGTATACATTATAATAACAATCTTGGAATTCAAAAGTATCAATATTCATGTAGTCAATGATTATATTTCTTCAAAGATCACTGCAAAGATTGCATACAGTTACGTTTGTGACAGATTACTAAATATTTATTTTTGTATGTATATTCAATGTCTTAATGTTATGAAATGTTCACAACATAACATATAATGTAAAAGTAATTCATCTTTCGAGTGTAAATAACTGGAATTGGTATAGGTATAAAGTTCTCTAAGTATATTATGGAATAATTTTTAAAAAGTGTCATATTTTATGTTAAAAAGTATATGTATTTCAACACTAGTGTAATAAATAGTGTTTAAACCAGTTTATTGAATCGTATACTGACTAGGTTTGAAACTATTTGTATTATTTAAATGTTTTTTATCCAAATTATGGATTCCAGATGATAAACTAAGATATATATATAAATAATATCTCTTTTATGAGGACCCTCAAAATAAAATTGAAATATATTTTAGATGCGATAAACTCTCTTTGTGACATATCGTCAGCTTAAATCACTGTTATCATTTCAATTCATGCTGTTGTACAAGACATATTTATTGATATGCTGTGGCACTAACGTCAATGAACACTTTGGTATCGCAGACCGAAAATACATAATCGACAATTGATTTATTTATCCCCCTCAGAGAGTCAGGAATGTCTCTCTGTAATGCCCATACAAGAGAGTGACAACAGAATGTTTCAGTTTAATAGCAATTTAAGATGGAAGCAGTTCATAAATAGAACAAAAATATTCATATGGCAACAGTGCCAAAATTAGATACCTTATTATCCAAGGCTTGCAGTTTTCCGATATGCTTAAATACCACTTGCAAGGTGAGCAGAAGCATTCCGGAGACCGTTAAGCGCCTTTTTTTCCTTCGCAATCAATCCCAAATGTGCAAAATCGAAGTCGTCTCACGCAGAATGACACATATCCCAGAGTGATTTTTGATAGTGTCCGAGGAATTCCTTGACATTTCCAGCGGCGACCGTGGGGCGTAACAATGCGTAACATGCGCGACTCGGCGGCAGACAATATTAAAGGACGAGGCCTCGACTCTCGCGATTTAACTAATGGAAATTATAAATAAGATTGCGACCAATAATGAAAACAAAGAACGTCACACACGCAAGTTGGCAAACCACGAGAAGCCATCTTGAAGAAGTGCCACATTCTTTAGCGTGTTCGCGATGTCACCGAAACTACTATTTTTGTATATTTACTTTTATGAACATCAAATTGTAAAGTGAATTATAATATTATGCACCAAATAAATTACTAAACAATATTGATTTCGAATAAAATCAACCTTGATTTATTTAAATGTCTTCTTTATTCAAACATCCTGGTGAAGGCTAAAAAAAAGTAAAACATTTGGTAGGTATGATATAAAAAATCTTTTGTTTTTTTTTTTTAATGATTTAGTTTAAAACAAAAACTATGGAATTTATAATTTCATAAACATGATTCTATTTTTTAAATTTATTTTTATGAGTACAGAATTATTTGTGTGTTAATGTAAGAATATATAAAAGCAATCATAGATAGTATATATAATTTAAAAAACATCTTACGTTACATAACTGAACGTTGTCATTTTGAATTGTAACCTCAAATTTATATCAACTATCTGACATTTAAATTATTGCAAAATTTTCACCGATAAAAACATCAATAATTCATTAATTACAGAAGAACTGCATCGTTTCTTTAAATTTAATTATACTGAAATTAATGTGTAAATAAGAATGAGTCGATTTATTACATAGTGGCTGTCACAAAAAACATTAATTTATTTCATAACGTTGACTTACACAACATAAAAATGGGTAATATTTACACAAAAATGATCAGACCTTTGAAGAATTTTAATATAGAGAATAGGGCCCACCGAGTTATATCTAAAGATAAACCAACGCAAGCCCCTAAATATAAATCTGCTGTAGCGGATTTAGAAAGAATATTAAAAGGTTATTTGATTTTATGATTTCTTACTTATTCAATGTAATATATAGTTAGTATTAACAATTTCGTAACCTATGGTAACATACATATATACTCTTTACTGTAACTAACTTAATAAATTTTAACCATTTTTTGTTATTTTCATAAACAAATTATAACTTTATGCTAATATTAAGTTATATTTTCTTGTTTGTTTTTAGAGAATCCTGAAATAGTTGAAAGTCTATCAAAAAAAGATCCATCATTTGACGATCGATTAAAAAATGTGTTTGTTTCTACTAATGATCCTGTGGTAAGAAAAAAAATATTTATATAATACAAAATGTATTTTTTTTACCACAACTGTCAGTGGTTGAAGCATTTTAATCTACAAATGTCCCCCTTTAGGAGGCGGCCAATTTGAAAGATTATATTTTCTAAATATTCAAAAAAGTTTAAATTAATATTTTTTGCTTCAAGAATAATACAAATTAACTTTGTAAAAACCATTGATAAACTCTTTATTCTTTAAATATGACAAACCACAAAGTTACTGCATTAAACAAATATTAATTTGTTTGTTGTCGCCTAAAGAAATCACTAGAATTTTGAACTGAAGTATACACAATTTTTTGGTAATCATCATTTAAGTTAATTAGCCGATGAGTAAATATATGAATGTATGGACTGTTCATCCCCTTCCTGCAAGCCTGATGATATCTCCAAAGCTTCTTACATTGAGTAAAAGGATAATTGGTGTATATATTCATAGTACTTTATAATACCACAAAAAATTAAAATTGTTTTTATTTACAATACATTTTCAAATCTATCTCACTTATAGCCACCTCCTCGGCCCGTATCGTCTCGCTACAACCCTGACAAGCCACTCCCCCAAGACAAGAAACAACCTGGGGATTTTGATTACGGGATAAAGGAGCCTGAACACGTCAAGCCTGGGTTTGTCACCCTCAGAACGGTGCTCAAGTTCATGGGTGATAATTATAATGACCCTGAAAAGTACAATGCGGATGTCATAGCCAAGGAATATAACCTGAAGCATGAAACAGTTTGTAAGCATATTTTAATATTAGGATATGCAAGAACAGTAATGACATTTCCTCTGAACTAGAGAGTCCTTTTATACTTAAGAAATTGTAGCACGATACCATATAATTATAACTATTTGTAGAAGTAAAGAATTTCCCCCAATTAAAGATAAAACAAAGCAATGCAACTATCATAGGGTCATGCTTCATTATCCCAATGGAACAAATTTGTATTATACATTTTATATATTTCAACTCGTATTTCTTTTTTACACCTTTTTAAATGTGTTCTTAATTTAAGTTGTTTTTTAAATCTGCTCGATCGTTCCAATAATAAATCTGGTGTATCATTCCAGGTGACATATTAGAATACTACAGGGTATTTGAACTGTACATCCCAGTTAAGAAGGAAACTAGCCAAGGTCGCTTCATACAACCGACAGAAAAATTCAAAGGCTTTTTAGGCAAGAAAAAAGAAGAACCTGTGGAGAAAGTAGTGGGGAAAATAATAGAAGAAAAGTCTAATTGATGTCATAGAAAATTTTTTGAATTTATTGTTTTATTTTAGATTGTTATTAAAAAAAATAAAAAATACATCTTATTGCACTTTTTTATATTGAGTATAAAAAAATATAAATGAGTATACTGGTGTGTAAATGGGGAGTATGTTATGTAAATAAACCTTGAGTTCTGTTAGAAATTTTAGAAGTAACTCATCGCTGAAAGAATTTGGGAAACTGGATTAGAAGATTTTATTTTCTTGTTTATTACTTTATAATTAGTACAAATATGTAATATACCACATTATTATACATTTTGTTTGATAAAAACATAAAAATATAATTATTACCAGATTCAATTCAAATTTTCACATACTGTATTTCACGCACCTGATTTTATATTAATTTAATAGATTATATTATTAAATAGCAGTTAAAAACATCTTAATTTTACTTTATGGGAGAAAGTAGAAACATTTTCAGTCAATATGATTTTTAAAAAATGTGTCAAAATAAATTTATTATAATCTATTTTGCAGATTCGAGTATGTTTTCTGAAAAAATGATTCATTTTTTAGTCGGGATAATTCACGTTTGTTTGTCCCACCTCCAGATAGTCCCATCATCACATACGCATATGAGGACGCTGCCGTCGCGGCTGAGAGAGGTCTGCCTGATGGCTGTGATGCACTTGGGGTGCTGAAGAGTGGACGTTCGAGTAGCAGCGGGGTCGGTGTCATCGAGTTCCCAAACCAAAGTCTTACCTGATTGATTTCCGAGAACTATTGTCTGAAATATGATAATTATTAGTAAAATACTCATTGCGACGCCGAAAAAGTTAAGACAGCTTATAATACCCTTTCACATCTTTATATAAAAGTTTGTATAAAATTGAGAATATTATTTCACAGTCTCTAATTGCGGTTTATATCTGCCTACTTCATAGTAATATTTACATCTGGCAATTGGCAGTAAATCCAGTTTTTATTGTTTAAACAGTGAATTATTAATAAAGAAATAGATAAGTATAAAACAAACCCTAAATTATTTGGGTGTCCTGAACAGAATATTAATATTTATAAGTTCATATCAGAATCTAAGTGTGCTTTATATTTAGAAAATGTATATGTTACCTTTTGACAATAATCAACGGCAAATCTTATGAACCATATCTCGCATTCTTTGTAATCAAATCTGTGTATTATGGTGACTGAATTGTCCCCAGGCTTCAATTCCTTGTCTTCCAAACGACCGGGTTTCCAGCACACCATTGTATTTTCGCAGGACTAAAAAGTATCAATATATTACTCAATAAAATTAATAAAAATAATTAATATTGACCTAACGGATTCACATATATTATTTTATAAAGTAATGAATATTTAGATTAACTTGACAGAAATGTCTAAAAAACGTGCCTTATACCTTTGAAAGAATAAGATCACCCATCCACTTGACACAGTCAACGTAATTTCTGTGTATATCTCTCGTTGAAAAATCTGGAAAGTGTTCTTTTAGAGAGTTGAAGGGGCGAGAGCTTCGATTGGCATTAAAGTTGTAACTCTGCTTGATGGCCTCGTGCATGGATGGCTTGTCCAGCCGCCAGAGCTTTAGCGAGTGATCCATTCCGCATGACATTATTCTTTCACCATTTAAATCAAAGTCCTGGAAAATAAATCAATATTTGTCTTATCTTGTGTGGTATGTAAATGTTTTTTTAATAGTCACATAATAAAAATACCCTCATTCTTCATTGTCATAGCTTTAATGCTGGCATCATACTAAACACCAATAGGATTTGAGAACCCGTGAAGAATATTGTGGGTCTTCTCTTCTTCGTGTCAGCGATGTCAAATTATTTTTTCCCAGTATCTGGCAACATCGATAGCTCGTGTGTTGCCCAGCATTAGGTCCTGAGATGTGCAGCTTGTTGGGCACATGGAGCAGCATCTTAGGTGTGAGGCGGTCTGCAGGTCTCCACAGTCGCACAATAGTGTCTCTCCCTGCCAAAGCATTCCCCACCGCTCGAGGTTGTCCTTTGTTCTACCAACTTCGGTTCTTAATCTGTTCAGGGATTTCCAGGTCCGCCAGTCAAGGTTCTTGCCAGGTGGGAGGCCTTCCTTTGGAGTAATGAAATCCTCTGGTACGATTTGTTGCCAGAGCTGAAGTCTCTCATTTTCAGGGCCGGATGTGAGAGGTTGTGTAGATTTCAGAAAGCTGCCTCGCGACTTCAATGTTGGTGTTGGGGGTATCTGATTATACAAGCAGTGGGACGGTTGATTGCCTTACGCATTTCTTCGGCGCATATGACTTTGCGTCTTCTGTGTGGTGGTGCGATGCCAGCCAAGGGGTATAGTTTAGAAATGGGTGTTGGTTTAAGGCAGCCTGTGACGACTCTGCATGCATCATTCAGGGCATTATCCACTTGATTACAGTGGGCTGATCGCCCCCACACTGGTGCCGCATATTCTCCGGCTGAGAAACAAAGTGCTAAAGCTGAGGTATGAAGAAGGGGTGGTTGGGCTCCCCAGTGAGTGTTAGTCAGTTTGCGGATGAGGTTGTTCCTTGTTGCAACTTTCTGTTTGGTGTTGCTGCAATGACGCCTGAGTATATTGTGGGTAAGACGGTTTGATTTTATGATGAGCAGTCGGCCAAGATACACAGAAGAACATCACTTTTATCATAAATAATGTGTGATTTATATTTCATGAACATTTTATAAATGAACCAGGCCATATAGAGTTCATAAAAGTTTCTTTTATAATTATTTATAAAGACATTACTACATACGCTGTGATGTAACATAATCTGTTTAACAATACAGCTCAGCACACACAAAAATTAGGTCACAAATGAATATGACAAATTGAAAAATAAATAAATACAGTTTTTATGGTTCACAAAATTTACAAAAAAATACTTACCGCACTTAAAACTTCATCTCTATGCCCTTCAACTCCTCCAAATATGGCAATGCAGACATCTGATTGGATATTAGACAGCCTCAGTGCGTGGTCCTTGCTTGCGGACAGCAGCAGGTTGGGATCCTTGGGGTGAAACTTGACCTCGTTGATGGCGTGACCGTGGCCGATGAAGTGCCTCACGCAGGCCTGGGCCGCCGGGCTAAAGATCCTGATGATGCCCCGGGAGCCAGCCACGGCCAGGAGAGGGTTACCTGTGTCCTCTTCATAAGACCAAGCACATGTGTAGTAATTTTCATCGCCCTGTGAACAATACGAGTATCAAAATATTACTACTTGAATAAACCATCCATCACAATTTAAAATTAAACTGATTTATTAAATATTTGTAGAACACAATTACTTAAAAATACCTAATTTATGTTCTCTATTTGATTTGCTACATAAACATTTTGATTTTTCGTAAATGTCACACTCGGCTATGACTACTAACGTTAAAACATGTAATTTCTGTATAAAATCATGGAAAATCAATAAAACATGTATTTTTTTTATATTATGGAAATCGACAAGAAATAACACTTAAAAATCAAAAAGTTTACATCCATGAAAATAAAAATTTAAGCATTATATTTTTGATGATTGCATAACTATGCAAACTTCCCTAGCTTTTACAAAAGAATTTTAATATTAAAATAACTTAATTTCAGTGAGCTACATTAAGTGGTATAATAATAAAATTTAAATTAAATCATATAAAAAACAAGGCTGTTTTATTAAATAATTATTCATCGTTTTAATTAATAATATATTATGCTGTATCAACCTCAGGGTCAGAATAGCACTGTAATAGTTTAACGCCTCCACCCTCAGGGCACTCATAGATAGAGACTCGGTTGCTGCCCACCGCGGCAAAGATCATCGGCTGCCCGGGGCCCAAATGATGATTGAACTGAGCCCCAAACAGAGGACAGCCGTGGTCTTCCTTGGCATAACACCTACAAAGATAATTAGTAGCACATTGAGACACTGTGTCCTTAAAAGTAGCTAATAGAGTCAAATAATTATTTCACATAAGTAAACTGTACAATAAACTATTAACAGCTTAGTCAGAGTCTAGGCATGAAAAACAATGCATAGATAACCCAGTTGACATCTCCCTAACACAGATAAACTATGCAGTTAAGAGTGCTTGAAGTTGAAATATAATATACAAAAAAATTAATTGTAAACATTGCCTATCAAGATGCAGATTGTGCACTTACAATAAATGCAGCCTATAATCCTACAATCACGTGTCACGGAAGACCATTAACTACAGCTGCACTTTAGCTTTTTGAGCACTCGCCATTCTGGAATGCCCTCGAAAATTATATGTAGAATGTACTTGACTGATCTCCAGGAGACAGATGTGAGATGAGACAAAACAGAAAGTATGGCGAATATAAAGCTTTATGTCAGGCAATTTATGATGTTCATACACATTTTTCGTCTAGGGAGCGGATATGGAAAATATATATAGTATAGGAAGCATATAAAAACAAACATACGTAAATTTGAAGGGCGCTTTGATTACTTTAGGGATTTTTTTTCTCCCCCGACGTCCTTTCCGCCCTTTGTTTGTGGGAGTTTCACTTCTGGAAGTGTTATCTGTAGTGGAAGTGCTCCCGACGCTTGATGTTTCATCCTAAAATATACGTGAAAAAACTTTTTCAGAATCAAATATGCGAAGAGCTTGATTATAAGATTAATATTACTAACCGCTTCATTGTCAGAATACTCGGCGTTTCCTGATAAATCAACGTTAGTGTTGGCTACTTTCATATTGGAATTACTGTATAGACTATCAGTAATATTCTTTGACTGATTCAATGGTAAAAATAACAAATAAGCTTCTAAAAATAATTAAAGAAATTAATAAAAACGCGCGCTTTCAAATAAACACAAATGTCAAAATTAATTGAACTGCTTACTGCGTTAGAGGCTAAACACCCATAAGCAAATAGCGCTAGTTAGGTACGTAACTATGATTGACATTATTTAGATCTTAAGAGAGTTTTAAAAATATCTCTTCAAAACGGCTTCTTGTATAATACTTGTTGTCACAAATAAGTACGAATGAGGAGTTATTAAAAAAATATCTTATTTTATTGAAAACCTATCAATTAGTTAAAAAATATTTTGAAAATGTAATTTTCATCAATTGTTGTGTTATATTTTTTAATGCAATAAATTTTAAAGTAACCTTTTAACATTGATATAATATCTTGTTTAATTTAAACTTGACATGATTTGAATTGTTGTATCATTGATGAGAAAAAATAATAATTTTGTTTTAAAATATAAATGCCGTCCAGATAAAATTAAAAGTGTGAATTATATATTTTTTCATATTTCATTTTAATTTTAATTTTTCATGAACAAAATACATATTGGTTTGTGTACGTTTTATTCCGGTAAACAATACGAATTTTAAAATTTGTTGTTGGGTGTCAGGAGTTTAGAGTTAGGCATTTATGTCACTAACTACTGTATTGAAAAATAGTTATGGTTCTTTATGCACGTGTGTCTCACAACTCTTGACGTTTATTTTATGTCGCCTCGTGTTTTGTTTTAATTATTAGAAATGTCTGTTCCGGAGAAAGTGTTGATGCGTAAAATAAAAAAACGCGAGAAGAAAAAGCTGAAGTTTTTACAAAAGAAAGAATCCGAAAAAGCAGAGAATGGTAACATGCTTATACATCTGCGCAAAAACTTTTAACATAACCTCATTTTTGTTTCAGTATTATTAATGTTAACTTGTTATTTTAGAAGCGAAAGTTGAAGAGAGCCCCGAGAAAAATAACACAGTGAAGCTTATCACACAAGAAAGCTTCAAAGCGGCCCAAAAACGAGGCAACGAAGATGGAGAATCAAAAAGTATGTATGTTTAAAAAAAAAACTGGTGACAGCCACCTAGTACATATTATCGCGTCAATGGCTTTTATTCGTTAATGGTTTATCTGATAATGCTCTTTGAGTTTGTCGATTATAATAAAAAATGATAAAACCTAAGTTAATTGTATTTATTTTTATAAACTCAATGTTATTCATAATTGACGAGTAGTGTTCCCAAAAGCGTTATGTATTGTCATTTTTCCATAAAAATGCTGTATTTTACACTGCATATGACAATTTAGAAATTGAAGATGAAATACCTATCGCTGGGCCGGATTTAATGTATGAATGTGTTTTCTAATCCAAATTGAATTGCTCGAGTTCGTTAAAGTTAAGTTAAACCAATGCGGTGTATAGTTTTCCTACATTAATCACATTATTTATAATATTAAAATGCTAAATCTGACAATTTAAAAATCTATAAAGGAATACTAGCTGTCATTCAAAACAAGGTTTTGATTTAGTTAAGCTTTTTTAACAAGATGGTTCAATTATAGCTGTACCTAATTTATATTCTTATAAATGCTTAGAATCAACTTTATAATAGTTAATCACTTTAATGTTTAAAATTAATGGTTTTGCATTAATTTATTAATTTTATGTTCTTTTTAAAATCCAGCAAAACGCAAGAAGAGAAAAAAGAACAAGAGCATTTCTGAAGAGTCTGACAATGAGAAAGTTGAAGAGATCCCGGAAGACAATGAAGATGAAAAAAAAGAAAATGATATCAAAGTGGATCACAATGAAGACTTGGGCCTTAAATGTAAGAAATTTTTTTGCAAATTAATATACAATCTATATGATATGACACATAAGAAAAATAACATCAATTAATGCAACAGTAATTAATTACATGAAACATGAGTTTTAGATTTTACCTAAAATAGCTAGTTTCTTCTATGTTTTTAACTCTTACTCGCTTATGTCAGTGCACTTTATCATATAGATACCAATATTATGCACAGTCAAGTAGACAAGCAATAAGTCTTAAATTGTTTTTTTTTATATGGATTTTTTAAATTTTTATTAGAATATTATTTTATTATTTCAATATTCTAATCTACTTTTATAGATCATTTACTATATAACAATATTATTAATAATTAAATATACATATACTATACATAAAATTCTTTTTTCAACGCGTCAATCCAAACACAAAAATAACGGCAGAAGCGGGATTCTAACCGCAGACCTTGGAAACCAACTATGCCCAGGTATTCATACCGCTCAGCCGACTCGGCCATTACTATGCCTGGACCGACTCACGTTGAAACTAGTATTTATGTCATTGTTATCATCGTATGATAGATGTCGCTATAGTATATATTTTTTATATAAAAATATACATACTTTGAATATATACTATAGCGACATCTATCATACGATGATAACAATGACATAAATACTAGTTTCAACGTGAGTCGGTCCAGGCATAGTAATGGCTGAGTCGGCTGAGCGGTATGAATACCTGGGCATAGTTGGTTTCCAAGGTCCGCGGTTCGCATCCCGCTTCTGCCGTTATTTTTGTGTTTGGATTTGAAGAAAAAAAAAGAATTTTATGTATAGTATCTGTATATTTAATTATTAATGTTTTTTATTATTATTATTATCATCTATTACAGTGCCCGGTTCCAGTATTGGCTTAGGCATCTTGTCTGATACAAAGTTCAGTTCTCTGGAAGGCAAAGTCTGCGAGGCGACGTTGATGGGCATCAAGGACATGGAGTTCACCACCATGACAGAGATTCAGGCGAGGGCCATCCCCGCGCTGCTCGAGGGCCGCGACCTTGTGGGAGCTGCACAAACCGGTTCCGGAAAGACACTTGCCTTCTTGGTGCCTGCTATTGAACTAATTAACAAGCTCAAATTCATGCCCAGAAATGGTAATTATGTTAAACCATCTTCGCTAATTTATCGACATATTTTAATATGTTTTACGGATGAAGATTTAAGTATTAGTAAGTTTTATTTGTATATAGATCAACAATAGACAATCGGGTTTATTTTTTTTTAAATACAGTCGGTTTTGCTTAATTGGGACACATCGGGACTTGGGCATTTTGTCCCAAATAAGCGGCTGTCCCAATTACGCGAATTTCACATTTTTTTAAATTCATTTATTTGGTTTTGGCAACTAAGGCCATTAACCAATAATACACACATAAAATTAAATAATGCATTATTTTTTCAATAATTTTATTTTATAAACTCTTGGAAACTGTAAATTACATATATGTAATATAAATTATCATATAAATTACAAATATGTAATATAAAGTTTTAAGAAAATAAAATCCTATTAATTCAAATAATAAATGGGTAGGTACATACAATTTAATTCAATGCAAAAATGAGTCAAGTGTAGTCTGTCTTTTGTTTTTGTAACAATTCACTTCTACAAAACCAGCACAGATATTCAGTGCGAATGTAGGGCTCCCTTTGCTGTAACACGACCATACATTTTTTTGCCTCCTGGTTAGTCACAGGCACAGATGTCTCATCATCATCATCATCGTCATCTTTGTCTAATTTTTCATATTTTGATTTAATACCTTCTACAATGGAATCCTCACAGTCTTCATTATCATCGTAACATGGTAAATTGTTATCTATTCTTAAAAATAATTCATAATCAATAATAGGAACTTAAATTTACTGTCCTAATTAAGCGGAATGTTGTCCCAATTAAACATATAAATTTACCATTGGTTTCTTGGTTTGGTTTCTGTTATTTGAGATTTGTCCCAAATAAGCGGCTGTCCCAATTAAGCGGTGTCCTAATTTAGCAGAATCGACTGTACATTAAAGTAAATTTCAATTTTTGCTTGCGTCTGGATGTGTGGTTCAATGGTTGAACTCCTGTAGTTTGCAAGAGATTGTTTTTGATGTACATTTATCATAATGTTGAACCTTATTTTTGAATAGTTTCAAATGATTGTTATTTATTTCCTCAGGTACTGGTTGCATCATAATTTCTCCTACAAGAGAATTATCAATGCAGACATTCGGTGTTCTCAAAGAACTTATGAAATACCATCATCACACTTATGGGCTGATCATGGGAGGCGCCAGCAGAGCCACAGAACAGACTAAACTATCAAAAGGTAAATTACTTTCATTCATGTTTACAGTACATAATAAATTCCGGACACGGCTGCCTCTCATCCTGATTGGGACATGTTTTTCACCTGCCTTTTGTGTAGGATTTTGGGTTTATGCCATCCTTAAATTTCTTGAGAACTGAACTGTATACACATGGAGTGTACTCTGCGGAACTCTGAGAGGCAGAGCTGACTTGGAATGATGCAAGATGAGTATGGCGGCTGATAAAACTTTATCTTGGACCGCTTTTATTTGTGACTGCTCTAGATAGGAAGCGGATGTTGAATAAATACCAATAACCATTCAACAACATTGTATTTGTCAAAGAAATATTTTAAATAAAAGTAAAACAATGACTTTTTAAGTTAATATTTTCTGTGATATTATATATTTTTTGTAGGAATTAATATTATCGTCGCAACACCTGGACGACTGCTTGATCACCTACAAAACACTCCCGACTTCCTCTACAAAAATCTCCAATGCCTGATCATTGATGAGGCAGACAGAATACTGGATATCGGCTTCGAAGAAGAACTCAAACAAATTATCAATCTATTACCGAGTAAGCATTACACTGCTTTTGCTTTGTAACTTAGTTGATGATTAAAGGTCACAATTCACTTCATATATTAAGGTTTTACACAATAAATTAACAGAATACAACTTTGTTATGGTAACTTCAGATTAACACAAAACATTTTTTTATACAATGTAATATTATTATAATTTTTGTGTAACAATTACCTTGCTTAAATTGTGTAATAACATAAACTTGATGCTAAAAATAATACAGCTTTCGGTTCTAGTAAAAGTAAAAAAAACAAATATTATTACTTAGTTTTTCTGAGAACAATTTTATCTACATTTAAAACCATGTTTTAGTGCCAAAATTCTTACATAGCATATTACAGTGAAAGCCGTACGTTGTAGCTAGGCGCTTTTGTGGCACTTTTATGATTGTAGTGTATTGTTACTAGCCATAGCTTATGGGTTAAGATGTCTTAACACCAATGCTGCTACTAACAGCTAAATATTTTTAACTGGTATAACTATTGACATTCTAATTTTTAACAGAGCGAAGACAGACTATGATGTTCAGTGCAACGCAAACAGAAAAAACTAAGACAATCACATCTCTCGCACTGAAGAAGGAGCCCATCTACGTGGGAGTGGATGACCATAGAGACACCGCCACTGTTGATGGACTGGAACAAGGGTATGTTCAATACTTACTTCTAATTTCTTATTACTTTTCGATACTTAAAATTTTCTATAAATAAAAATGAATTTGCATTATATGTAAATTAAATGTATGTGTTCATGTCATCAAGAAACTCATAGCAATATTTATTTTTAATGTTCCTGAAATGATGATGAAAAAAGGCGAATATGACAGTAGAACTCCAGTTGACACGAGCAGTCGGATTAATTTTCACAGCTCTGTTGAATTGTCGAGTCGCTTTGTGATATATACACAGAACGGATATCTGATTCAAAACCTTGCTCATCAATTATGTCGGAATAAAACTGATGATTAATACTAACAGCTTGTCTTTTCGATGCATTGTTTTAGGTACATAGTTTGCCCGTCGGAGAAGAGATTACTGGTGCTGTTTACATTCCTGAAGAAGAACCGCCGCAAGAAGGTGATGGTCTTCTTCTCAAGCTGCATGTCCGTCAAATATCACCACGAGCTCTTCAATTATATCGACCTTCCAGTACTTTCCATTCATGTAAGTTGACACTTATTTTGTATTAAATCATGTTTTTTAATTCAATCACATAACAATTTTAATGTACTGAATTCATGCTGGACTATGGATGCCATAGTTATCTTTGTCAGTATTTATTTGCTTATGTGAGCATCGGGTTAATCACCTATTCGCTATATAAAAACACAAATAATATGCTTATCTAATGACAGGTTTGCCAGTGCTAAACCATAAAAAATATATTGTTTGTTAGGTATTTAAATTTGAATTTAAGTTATATTTACATGTTATACTATTTCTTAGAATACAAAAAAGGATAATATAGGATAGGAAAGAAAAAAGGATATTCAATTAATATGTATTGAAATGTAAACATCCTTATTTATCATCCTTACAAATAATTATTTAACTTATAAATTTGAAATATAATTTTCTACCACCTGGTTACCCAGTGTCACTGCTATGTGCAAATATGACAGCATGCTTTATGTAGATTTTTTATTGTTTTTCATTTGAATGGTCATATAGATTTATTTTAGAAGGCGAAACCTCTAGTTATAACTACATATATAATATATATACTATTGTTTAGCACAAAAAGTGTGCCATACACCTTTCTTCAAAAACTAGTTGATCAACAAAAACCAACATCAGAGTTGACTACTTTTTCACTTTATTCCTAGTCAAATTTACATCCCGAAGTTTTGCTGAGTACACTTAAATAATTAATCGTGCATTTCTGGGAGGACAGAAATAAAACACGTCTTAAAATTTAAAAAAATCGAGGGTCCAATCTACAGTAAAATTGTTACAATCAACATGGTTACAAAATGGTATTTGATGCACAAAAAAATAAATACCTATGTGTTTTTTTATTCAGGGTAAGCAACAGCAAACAAAGCGCACTACCACATTTTTCCAGTTCTGCAACGCAGAGTCGGGCATTCTTCTCTGCACAGACGTGGCCGCCCGAGGTCTGGACATTCCGGCCGTGGACTGGATCGTGCAGTTTGACCCTCCAGATGATCCCAAGGTAAGATAATATCATTACTATGGACTTGAAGATCTTTTTTATATGAGTAGTTTGATGTAATTATTTGACGAGAGAATCAATGTTTCGTTCCCAACTTTGCGTATTGAAAGGTACTTAACCTTTACGTTTTAACGTAAAATAGTGAAACCGGCAATGTTTATTTATATCTATATATATAAAAATCAATTGCTGTTCGTTAGTCTGGCTAAAACTCGAGAACGGCTGAACGGATTTATCTAATCTTTGGTCTTGACATGTTCGTGGAGGTCTAAGGAAGGTTTAAAAGGTAAGAAAAATTTGAATAATTGCCGGGAAAACCCTGAAAACAGCCCTTTTCTTTTTCCCATATAAACGTCCCATATAAACAAGATCTATACACAATATCATCTTTCATATGCTTTATTCATTTCACGCACCGCGTGTTATTATGAGAACGCGAAGTGTGTACATAATATTTACCATGTGGTTGACATGACACGCGCTAAAATATAACTATTTACGATCCGCACACAAAATGTCATCTTCTTATTCTTTTGTGTTATTTTTATTTTTATTATTTTCTCTATTTATTGTATATTTATGTTTACTCTGTTTCTAAATATTTAAAAATTGGAATTTCGATTCTGTATATAAATAAATAAATAAATAAAATCACCTTTGATACACACAATTTAATTTGTGCGACGCTTTGTGAACGAATAACGTTGTGATGTTGTGGCTTTTGGGTTGAGCCGTGTGTGGTGAACTTTTTCAACCAGTATTTCGACCACCATTGCAGGGGTCTTCTTCAGGATTAATAATTTATTTAGTTCACCACACACGGCTTAACCCAAAAGCCACAACATCAAATCTGGCCGTGAAAACCTAAGAAGTTATTTGAATAACGTTGTATGCGCAGAGTGCTTACCACGCACTTCACACAGTTTCTCGGTACGTATTATCTATATATCTATCTATATATCTATAAAACTCGAGAACGGCTGAACGGATTTATCTTATCTTGATCTTGAAATGTTTGTGGAGGTCTAAGGAAGGTACAAAAGGTGAAAAAAATTGAATAATTGCCGGGAAAACCCTAAAAACAGCCCTTTTCTTTTTCCCATATAAACGTTTTCTAAATAAAATGTAGAGTCAATTTGAACTTTATTGCTATTCAATAAAGTTCATATTAAATTATAATCACTCGCTGTTGTCTAAGAAATGTAGGTGTGTTCCTAACTTCGAAGAGTCAATTTGAAATTTATTACTGCTGGACAAAGTTCAAATTCAATCATATTTATCAAAATAGTCTTCTCGTCCGCGTTGGAGGATCTAATGTCGTGTTCCGAAACTCAAAAAAAGTGATAATATCGCGAATGCGACCAAATTGTATAGTCACAAAATGTAATAGATCATTAGTAGTACTGATTTTCAATTTGGTCGGCTTCGCGAAACTTAGTTTTAGCTAACTTCAGTTGTTAATCTATCAGATTATTTTGTTTTATAAATATTAAGTTTTGTCACAAATTAAATTTCTGAACGCAACCATAATATTTGACATTAGATTTGACAACCATCAATCCTTGACAGAACACGGAAAAATTAGATTTGACAACCAACTGATCCTTTTTTTTTTTTGATATTTTGTGATAGTGACACTTTACTGCTAATTGAGCGAGAAATTTTGTCACTTTGATTAATTACAATTTCGATGCCTAGAGAAACCTGACTTAGGAACACGGTCAAAAATGTATACCTCACGTGCTAACCGCACTGATGACCAGAGAGAGACAGATCAAGAATATAGTCAATAAAGTACATATGTAAATATGTTAACAAAGGTAGCGAGATGGCTGTCTTCGCTGTAACCAATGCAAATGATGAAATATCACAGTACCAGTGGTTCGCTTGTGATAGCAACGAAGCAATTTATCTTTGATTTTTGATCCATGAAAGACACCCTACAGTAGTCCATTTGGCAGTCCATTTAGAAAATGGTCAACGAGTTTATTTGAATGAATCAAACGCGGCAGACGATGCCTCCACCGTTGACAACATTAACAAGTTTCTTCACAGTCTATCAAACTGATAATTTTGCTCGCACTTTGCTGAATGCCAGAGGCATGTCAACTATAACATTTACTTGAGAACGATTCGCGCTGGGATGACCAAGGAGTAATATCTTCAGACAGATCAAATTCTGTACATTGTTTGCGATATCAATAAAGAGATGACATGTCTGAGGATGTTTTGCATTGTAACCAATGCAAATGATGAAATATCACAAATGACTGCAGAAATTTGCAATGAGACATTGATCATGATAGAATTTATGTATTTATTGATGGCAAATAAAGTATTGGTCCATTTGGCAGTCCATTTAGAAAATCGTCATATGCACGTTTATTTGAGTTGCAAAGAGAACAACATTACGACATTGAAGCATTGGCCACCAGTTCATACAAATGTTCCACAATTAAATCAACAACAAAGAATTGCGTACAACACTTTTATAGAAGCCGTGAACAGTGGATCGGATGGAATTTATTTCCTTGATGCTCCTGGAGGAACCGGAAAAACGTTCTTAATTTCATTGCTTTTGGCGAGGATAAGATCGCGAAATGATGTTGCTCTAGCGTTGGCTTCATCTGGAATAGCTGCGACTCTGCTAGAAGGCGGGCGAACTGCACATTCTGCCTTGAAATTACCATCAAACATGCAAATTACTGAAACACCAATTTGCAACATCATCAAAAATAGCGCAATGGCCAAGATCCTACAGGTATGCAAATTGATTGTTTGGGATGAATGCACAATGGCCCATAAGAGGTCACTGGAGGCACTGGACTGAATGTTGAAAGATCTTCGTGACAACCAAAATATTTTTGGTGGGGCCATGATTCTGTTGTCAGGTGATTTTCGTCAGACTCTTCCAGTTATTTCCCGATCAACTGTTGCTGATGAAATTAATGCATGCCTAATATCATCGAATTTGTGGCAGTATGTAAAGACACTCCAATTAACAACTAACATGCGAGTATTTTTGCAACAAGATGAAACTGCAAATGTGTTTGCAAAGCAATTGTTAGACATTGGAAATAATAAAGTTGCAGTGGAGACCTCGACCTGATTCATCACATTACCCACAGATTTCTGTCACATCACAGACTCAAAAGAGGAGCTTATTCAGCCTGTTTTCCCAGATATAGCGCAAAAGTTCAATGACCATAATTGGCTGGGTGAACGAGCAATATTGACAGCAAAAAATAAAGATGTCGAGGATCTCAATGCCACCATTCAGAATTTTCTTCCAGGACAGTTGGTTTCCTTCAAATCAATCTACACCGTTATAAACCAGGATAACGTAGTCAACTATCCCACGGAGTTTTTAAATTCACTGGAATGGTCTGGATTACCACCTCACAATTTGTAGTTAAAAGTAGGATCAGTTGTCATCATGCTGCGTAACTATAATCAACCTCGACTGTGCAATGGAACAAGACTGGCTGTGAAAAAGCTGATGAATAACGTCATTGAGGCAACAATCATGAAAGGAAAATACAAAGGAGAGGATGTCTTGATCCCGCGGATACCGATGATTCCAACGGATTTATCATTCGATTTTAAGCGCTTACAATTTCCAATACGTCTGTCCTTTGCGATGACCATAAATAAATTGCCAGGACAGTCGTTTGAAGTTTGCGGAATCAACTTGGAGTTTCCCTGTTTCGCGCATGAACAAATACGTCGCGTTTTCGCGCGTCGGAAAACTGTCTTTTTTGTTTATTTACGCACCACAAAACAAAACAAAAAATATAATTTATGAGAAAGCTTTAAATTGATTATCAGACTGTATCATTAACAGGGTGTGTCTGTCAATATCAAATTTAAGCCTTATAAATAGCCAGTATTTCAGGAAAACTCTGTTTTGTAAGTAAGCAACATGATGTGTCGAAAATAATAATAAAACTTCATGCTTCATTCAAAAAATGCTTTTTTATTAAATACGGATTCGTTTTGTTTGTTTTAAGATTATTTTATACAAAAGTTTAGGTCTTTTATTAATCGATTGACGCAGTACGAAGTCTGCCGGGTCAGCTAGTATTATATAAATATTAATTTAATGCAATTGTCATCAAACTTTTGGTTATTAAGTTTAATATTGTAGTTTATACACTTGACCATCTGTTTGCACGATTTACAAAGGAAACAAATTAAAGTAATGGAAATATACCATTTTTATAAGTGCATCTCATTTTTTTATGTTGCAAGGCATTATAATTATACTGAATAAGTATGCCGCTTACATAATAGAAAATATCTGATAATATAAGATATTTTGATTGAAGTGTTCATTATCATCATATTTAGCTTAAATGTTCATAATCTACTCATGGAAAATTATAGCACTCCTTGGGATCAAATGATATGCATGATTTAATAATAATAAACCCACATAGTTTTATCACTCGTAAATAAAATTAAATTATATATGTATTTTTAGCATTCAATTTTAAATCTACTTTAATTATTAACTTGATATAGATTTTTACTTTGTTTTAACATGAATTGCAAGCATCTGTTAATCACATAAATGTACTAAAGTTTCATACATGAGTAACTGCTTTCAAATGTTGGATTGACAAGGCCCTGTGAGGGATCATAACCTAATCAATTTAAATTGACACATTTGTAAGCAATATTTGTCTTGTCCAGGAATACATTCACCGGAATGGGTCGCACAGCTCGCGGCCTGGGCGGCTCGCCACGCGCTGCTGATCCTGCGTCCTGAAGAGTTGGGCTTCCTGCGCTACCTGAAGCATGCTAAGGTGCCGCTCAATGAGTTCGACTTCTCCTGGTCAAAGATTGCGGACATTCAACTGCAGGTGAGTTCATTTACATTAACTGTGCATTTATTCTACATGCTAGATCATGGGCCGGATCCGCCCATGGAGCTATTTTGTCCCGGCCCTGATTCATCTCGGCCAGTAATTGAGAAATACATTAGTTAAAATAATGCAGATGACACGGGCGCTTGCAGTGATTCGGGAAGCTCGTCGCACCGAAGGAAAAGGGCCCACCCCCTCCAGCTACATAATATAATAATATATATTATTATCGCAATGCATCCGATGGTTTGTGTTTCGGCAAAGTTCGTAGGCACGAAATATCCCGAGTGCAGCACACTAATTCCGTCCCCCTCCAGCGCCGCATTCCCCTTATTTAGTGTTCACGCGACTTCTGGTCTGGTTTGTTCTGTTTACTGGTGCGTTCTGGCGTAGAAGACAGTTTTGTTTGTCAGTTCTGAATATTGTTTTTAAATTTGTGACAATGTCAGGGTTATGTCGAAAAAAGAAAAGTTGATGCAGAGTGTCGAAAATTTCAAGACAAGTGGACGGAGGATTATTTCTTTATCCTGAATAAAGGAATGCCCGTATGTTTGCTGTGTAAGGAGTCCGTATCCGTCAACAAAGAATTCAACTTAAAGAGACATTTTACTTCGAGGCATGCGGATCACCAACAAATAAATGAACAAATTCGAAAAGATATGATACAGAAGTTGAAGAAGAACTTGGATACCCAGCAACAAATGTTCAAAAAGCAAATAACGCAGCACGATAGCGTTGTTAAAGCCAGCTTTGTTGTAAGCTAAAAAATTGCAAAGCATTCTAAGTCATTTGGTGAAGGAGAATTTATTAAAGAGTGTCTGCTCGGCGTTTCAAGTATAATCTGTCCTGAAAGAAAAAAAGACTTTGAGAGAATATCTTTGTCGAGACGTACTGTTGTCCGGCCGAGTATAGAAATGATGGCTGATGATATCAAAAAAGTTTGAAAGAGGTGATTACTGGATTCGAAGCATTTTCAATTGCTTTGGATGAGAGCACAGATGCCTCTGATACAGCACAATTAGCAATATTTATCAGAGGAGTTGACGTGGACTTCAAAATCACAGAAGAATTATTAGCTCTTCAGCCGTTAAAAGGAACGACTACCGGTGAAGATATATTTGAAGCAGTCAACATAGTCTTCGAAAGCTTTGGGATTAAATGGAGTGCACTATCTGGCATATGTACTGATGGTGCCCCTGCAATGGTTGGCTTACGGAAAGGATTTATTGGAGTTGTTAATGAAAGAGCAATAGAATTACAGATCCAGCCGGAAAATTTAACAAATTTTCATTGTATTATCCACCAGCAAAATTTGTGCGCAAAATCGATGAAATTCAAGAATGTTATGGATGTAGTAGTAGCAAGCATTAATTTTATTAAGTCACGTGCACTTAATCACCGCCAGTTTAAGGTGTTTTTGGAAGACCTATTTTCAGACTATGAAGATGTGTCTTATTACTGTGAAGTAATGTGGTTGAGTAAAGGAAACATGTTGAAACGATTCTATGATTTGAGACAAGACATTGCAGATTTTATGGACATAAAAGGAAACACAATCAACCAAATAAAAGATAATCAATGGGTGTGTGATTTAGCATTCTTGTAGATGTCACAGGATACCTAAATGATCTTAATTTAAAACTACAAAAACAGGGACAATTGGTTCATGAACTGCATAGCCATGTCAAAGTTTTTGTAATAAGCTTAGATTTTTGAAAAATCAGATAAGAGGTAAAAATTGTTACCATTTTCCTAATCTATCAAGGCATACAAACATCACATATAATTCTTATGGAGATGAACTGAAGGCACTAATAGAGCAATTTGATACGAGGTTTGCCGACTTCCAAAACAAAGACTCAACATTCGCTATATTTGCTCGTCCGATGGATGCTGATGTAAATAATGCCAGCAAATTTACAGATGGAACTTATTGAGCTTCAGGGGGATTTAGCGCTAAAATCACAATTTGACAAAGTTACTTTGACGGATTTTTATAAATTATATTTGGTGGAAGAAAATTATACAAACTTACGTAGATTTGCAAGAAACATCATTTGTCTTTTGGCAGCACGTATACATGCGAACAATTTTTTCGAGGATGAAGTACACCAAATCGAAAATTCGAACGAGGATAACAGATGAAAATCTCGAAAATTCGATGAGATTATCATTAAGCAATATCAACGCCAATATTGATAGTCTCGTAATTCAAGTACAAAGTCAATCGTCACATTAAATTTTATAAGCAATTAATGTCGTTCATTATATAAATAAATAAAATATGCAAGAAGTAGCAATGTGTTTTATTTAATTTAATATTACCTTAATATAGTTAATAATTTGGTCCGGCCCTTGACACGGAGACAGAATGATAATGTGGCCCCAGACCTAGGAAAGGTTGCCCATGCCTGTGCTAGATGATAAATATATTATATTTTTTTCACAAAAAACTGTTAATCTGTGACATGTTTTTCAAAGATAACCAGGCTATTGTTCACCGCACATGTATTTTATCAATATACTCTTACATATTCAGATTATTTAATACAATACCTTTTCCCGCATATACTATTGTCTGGATAGATAGATACTATTGTCTGGATCACTATTGTCTGGATAGCATATTCATAAAATTATTAATATATGCCCAGTGTTTTTTACGCGACTTTTTGTTACGCGAAATCGATTTTATGCTATTGTTTTGTATATAAAATAAATACAAAAATATTACAAAGATAGCGAAGAAAATGTCATCTGTTTGGCAACAATTTTTGGCAACAATTTTGGAGCAGATGTGATAAAATAAGTACAGATATATTGACATTCACTGATCACATATTGTGCATAAGCAGCACTTTAAGCTTTGCTCAAAATAGCAAGAATCGTGGAATCAACAAATGAGGTCTCTCCATCACCACCCGACGAGATTCTTCTATATGCCTTCTTCGCATATTTTTTTTTACATGTAATATGTTTATTCACGCTTTCATTGGATCTTATTAGAGTGCCTCCATTAATTGGGCAATAATAATGTGGAACACTTTCTTTGTTATTGCTCTTAAAATAATATTTAAGAAAGCATTGATCACCAACCTATGGCTTTTATGCAATTTCAAATAAATAATATGATAATTGCAATAAAATATTTTTCATTATTCATAACATTATCGCTCATTAACTGTCTGCTTACAAGTCATGTCTTAATCACTTATTTGCTAGACGATTCCATGATTCGATCAGACTTAACAAAATTGGAGCAGAAATATGAGGTCTATTCTCTCACCATTTAAAATAACAACTATACTATCACACAAAATCCAAACATATGAAAAAAATCCTTGCGGTTGTAAATCTCAAGAATGCAATTTCTCAATAAAATATGAAATAATACAAGTCATAAATAATACAAATGATGTCCATAATAGAATTTGCTTTTCTTTTGACAAAGAAAAAACATATTTATTTGTAATATAATTACAAATCGTTGGTAATCTTTGACTTTTTATTAAATTCTGACACAATCTACGATGCTTTTTGACATGCGTTTTTTGTATACTCATGTCATTCAAATTTCTTGTGAGCTGCCGGTCATGAATGACATCTTTCAACTCTTGGTCGGTCTTAAAATTTGGCCCATAAAGGTGTAACTTCAATGCAAGTAAGATTCAAGGCAGGTTCAGGCTGTAAGGAAGTTGCATGATGCCAGGTTGGACAAAGTGTTGGACTTGGCTGCTGACTTGCTAAAAACGTGTTTTAAAATTGTTTCAATTTAAAACTATTTTTTCTTAACAGAATTCAAAGATAATTTTAAATTTGGGTCATTGCCATCATCGCCTGTAAAATATATCAGTAAATTAATTCTGAAAGCTAAGCCTAAATTGTGAATTTACAAGATCATTGTGATTACGTCTAGAATAAATTATGGATTATTAAATTATTACAAATAGGTTCCGCTTCTCTGATGTTAAAAATAATTGTGCTCTTGGATGTCGGCCATTTTCGCCGCTGAAAAAAATGTGTAAACTGAATACAAACAGATGCTTCAGTATTTTAATGTTAGATAGGAATAAAAATACAATGGCTCCCAATGTAAATCATTTCAAATACAGTTTATCTTCTGGGAATCGGATCCATACAATGGTGTTTACTTTGGCAGCATCTGTGGGCTGTTCAGGTGAATGTTAGCAATTAGTCATGCTCTAACAATATCATTTATTATGTTATTTTAAATAATTACAACACTGATATTTATGTAATTTAAAGTAATCGAGTTGTAATGGTCCAAATTAGAGATATTACATTGAAGAAAAGAGTAATTGTTTGACAAATATCTGGTTTTAGAAAACGAAATTCATATGTATTTTAACTAGTGCCTCTTGCTTTTTAAGAAGTGTCCGAATGCACAGTTATGGTTTTACAATATTCTCTACAAAATTGCTGATTTTAAGTACTATCAGTAACCATGGTATTTACCTCTTCCCAGATCAGCTCTGTGCCCCGTTGCCCTATCGAGGACATTTTGAATAAATTCAAAATGATCTTGCAACTAACGCTTTTCTACAGCATCCGGATGTCTTGTTCTAGCCCAAGCTCGGCGGTCATAGCTCAATGGTAAAGCGTTTGCTTTGCAAGCCAAAGGTCGTGGGTTCGATCCCCGACGGAGATTAAAAAAAAAAGAATTTTTAATCGATTTCTGAGCTCTAAAATACCCCGGTTGGTGTGAATTTGATCCATCACCCGTAAAATGTCAGTTATAGCCTATCAATTAAAATTGGTGGTAGACGACAGTCGTCCCGTGAAGACCACCCATTCATAGTAAATTCCTGTAAAAATAAAGGATGATGCGTGAATCTCCACTCGAATTCCACAGATGAGACTTCAAAAATTACTATCACCATCTGTCGGTATTCTCCTGTATGTGTTTACATAAAAAAAAGGTTAGATACCAAGATTCTTAACTGTTCTTTCTTCGTAGTATCAATCCGGTGGATTGGTTTGCAGCAACAGAATCTTGAAAATCTTAACTGTACAATACAGTAAATTCGGAAATTTAGTTTTTAAAAAATTGACATTTTTACTTGACAATCTCTTAAATGTTTTTTCTTCTTTCCTGAAAGTCTTCTATTTTTACACCTGTCTCTGTGTGAACAGATTTGTTTCTGCAAATGAATGTTACGACCTTGACTTTAAAGGTATAGTTTTTAAACTTGCTACTTTTTTTAAATTAGGAAAATTGATGAACGTCAAATATATCCTTTCTTTTGGTTTTAGAACGAGTATGATAATTCCCCAGTTGGATGGGATATTATGGTTGTCAGCTGTCTGTTTTTAACCGGACAGATTGATGGGTATTTTTCTAATACAATTGGCAACTCTAGAGATGTTAGAGGATAATAGCAAAGAGGTTATGGCTCGGCCGTTTCATGAGAATTCCCATCTTTATCAACAAAACTTTTCGCGGCAAATTTTAAAATCGAAATATTATGTTATTTCATTGAAATCGGTTGAGCAGTTTGGGACCATACAAGATTATTTGTGCCGCGATGGTCATTCGTTAGTTATATTGATAACGACGTCATTTGAAGCCGTTGTGGTCATCGATGACAATGGTTAAAAATGTTAATCGACTTGTTTGAATGTGCTGAGGCGTAGTTCACGTGTTGAATAATATCTCCAGACATGTTTTCGGGTCGCGGAGTATAATTAGGACCGGGACAGGTGTCCGCTGCCGACCAGCGAATCTCAGTCTGCTGATAATTTACAGAGGAGGGCTGTGACGTCACAATTATTTTATTTCGCAGTTTCGCGGCCGGAAAGATTCAGTTTTATGTACTTTTTTCATGCAGATATTTTTATACTAATGTTAATTTTAAAATATGTTTTCGCAAGGATCAAGTTTGACAGATAAATTTGAAGTAACCTAAAATAAATTTAATGATTAAACATTTATTGCTATTTTTTTCTTGTATTATTGATACAGACGTACGAGTATAAAAACTGCCAACGACAGTAGCACATTGTAAACGCGGTTTTCGTTAGATTATAGGAAGTTAAGCAACATTGGACGCGGTCCAAAACGTGGATGGGTTGCCGTGTGTTGTACATAATGTGTCGTTATTTGTGTTGAGCCGCCTCTCAGGAACAAACGGTTCACGCCTCGGGAGTGCCGGGTTATTCATCCAATCTTAAAAATTCCGATTAACAAATTGCATAAAATATGCTTTGCATACTGCGGCTGCCATCTTTTCAACACAGACATCTGCCCTGGAGGTCATCAATTTGTGGTGTCCAGATATGGAATGGATATATCATTAGCCTGTGTCCGTCCATTGTTGAACTTAGGCCTCTCGGTCTAACACTCCTTTTATCTGTTCTCGGGCGTTTCTCCAACACATTTATTTCCAATCAATCGTAGTATTTTCGGCAGATATTCCATTGCCTCAAGAGTGTGCCTATTCTTTCGGTAGCATCCATTAATCGAGTTCTTCGGATTCATGTTTCAGATTATATCTTTCAGAGACAATCTGAACATGTATCTATCTCTCCATGACACATTCGGTAAGCTTTATTTTATGCGTAATACCTGCTGTTAGATCCCGTGTCTCTGCTGCATAAGTTGATACTGCGAGGATGCATTGGTTAAAAGCCTCAGTTTTTAGAGATTGCGTGGATTTGGGTTTCAAAATATGGGAACTCGAGACTAATTCGAGACAGTTTGCGACCTGGTCCATGCGGCCCTGATGATGCGTCAGCTCACGTCGTCTGGTCGCCTCGCCTCCTCACCTGGAGCGTGCTTCCGGAGTATATTTGTCGCGCCAAGACACCAGCTCGTGGCCATAAAGTCTCAAGTTTCACGGCACCTTCTGAATCATTTTACTTCAAGTCTTCGCGTTCACCTTTCAGTAGTCAGTAGATGACAAATTACATTAAGGTTATTAACTGACAGTTATTGGTGGCGCTGCATAATTGTTGTAGTAATTTAATTAAAACAAAAAAAAACACTTTACTTACAATTTAAAGTGTTTCGCCTCCTAAATGGAGATTTTTGCGTCTTCGTTCGGGAGTAAAATAAAATGTAAAACAAAACCAAATATATTTTAAATATTTAACTACAATTTTATTTCAATAAATTTTCAAAGTTTTCACGGCCATATTTGATATTGTGGCTTTTGGGTTCAGCCGTGTGTGGCGAAATACAATTTTATTATAAGTTTGTGTTTAAATGTAGCATTCTATCTGCATGTTATTATGTACATATTAAATCACAATTATTATTATTTCTTTCACAGCAAGTAAATTGCATTGTTCATGCTTACATTTTTAAAAATATGCTTTCAATTTAGTGTATATATCCGTCACGTTAATTTCTTGTCAACTGCCTTTGTAGTTAGCATCATTATTTAACTCAGTATTTTGATATTTCGAACATCTACTGTTAATTATTATATTTGATAAATCCAATTAAATTACAGTCCTACGAAACTAAACGTATCGTATTATGCTGTAACCCCTCTGTACATGAAATAGCAAAACAAAATTGCGATATCTCTTATCAGTGATAACAAATTTTTTTCATGCTTCGAATAGTATATATTTTTTATACATTTTAAAATAGTTTTTATCTCATCTGTGCTCTTTTTCAATGTCACACTTTGCCTGTTAGTGCGCCTTCATAATTGGGGATCGCTGTTTTCTATCGATGTAAAATAGACGTATTCTATATTTTATTCCTCGTAAAATACCTGTCTCGTCGTCTCATAAAAAATATTTCGCAAACCTGCATATTGTCTACAAAAGCGGTATTTTCGTATCATTAAAACAATTTCTTTCGAAATAGCTGTTTCGCTAATACCAATATTGTATTCCCTATACTCAAGAAAAATGACATGATCCCTGAGTAATTACCTAATTAATAATTGATATGTTTATTACAATTTGTAATGTTTCACATGTTTGCCCCAAATAACTAATGACTTGAACCTACTATACTTTTGATGTTTATAAGTTTTTTAAACTTTTATATGACCTCGGATTCTAGTGAATATTATTTATTTACTTAAATAGTCAGAGATCATGCTAAATTTTCTTAAGTATAGTCTCGTCGTCCTAATCTAAAATCATTGTCTCAATAAAAATATATTTCTGAATATTTGCATTTCCGTGATTTGGTGTTATTCGCTTGTCCACAGCTGGAGAAGCTGATTTCCAAGAACTACTTCTTGCACATGTCCGCCAAGGAGGCCTTCAAGAGCTACACGCGCGCCTACGACTCGCACCAGCTGAAGGCCATCTTCGACGTGGACACCCTCGACCTCATGAAGGTCGGCAAGTCCTTCGGCTTCAGCACGCCGCCCTCTATCGACCTCCGTATCCTTTTGACAAAAAAATACAAGAAACTACTACTTATTTACGGTTAATTATTGCTACGAGTATAATACTTTTTTTCAGTGTTAAAATAAAAGCTGAAGGATTATTTCGCGCATTTTACCCTTTCATTTTATTATATTTTTAGACATTTATGAAGAAAACGTCCAGGTCATTTTTTAAATAGTGTCTCCATGTGGAGAAATGGATAAGGCACGCAATTTC
Organism: Glossosoma conforme; assembly: GCA_022606575.1. NCBI lineage: Eukaryota > Metazoa > Arthropoda > Insecta > Trichoptera > Glossosomatidae > Glossosoma > Glossosoma conforme. The sequence goes on from JAGTXR010000015.1 coordinate 4,325,344, forward strand.
CATTTAATTGTCTATAATTAATTGATAATCATAATTCTTAACTTTGATCTGAACTGTACCTTATTTAATTAAGGTAGACATACACTTAACCCCTTCATCAAATGTACCTTATTTAATTAAGGTAGACATACACTTAACCCCTTCATCAAATGTACCTTATTTAATTAAGGTAGACATACACTTAACCCCTTCATCAAATACTGATGACTTTTTTTAACCGTGTCATTAGATTTACACGATTATTTTTCGACGCATATCAAAGCTATATTCTATTGTTGTAATTTTCAAAATTTGCTGAACATATAATCTATTAGATAAAATCCCAAAACTGTACATGACAACGGACATATTAGTTTACTGAAAAACATCTATGTTAATAGTCTAATATAATCGATTAACAAATCTACGAAAAGACGCCGCGGTCAAAAGTTAATTAAACTAGTCATATATGTGACCAGGTGTAGTGGTCGGAAACCCGCGGCTCCCGAACATCATCACTATACTTAAGCACGTTTCTCCTTTTTTTGCTCATAATTTTTGTTTCAAAATATTTTTTGCGTAAAGACGTAAAACGCCGACGATGTTTTTTTAAATAAATACATTCGAAACTGATTTTCGCTCCAAATTTGGATCTTCTTCGACCATGTCTGCCTGTTAGTAAAAGTAACAAGTGCATATTAAAGTAATTTTGTCGCTAACAGTAAGAAATTATTAGTGATCAGAAGGTCATCGTTCTGTCTGGTATTGGCGGCTCAACTACCTTAAGAAAAATCGATTTTTGATGAGATATAAGGTCTATGCATTGTGTTGCTGCTACCTCTAAACGGAATTCCTTGTACCGCTAAATAGGTACAACATAACAGTTTTTTCACTGATTTTTCCTTAACAGCATATAATTCAGGTGTCACCGGAGCCAAGAAGGATTCCCGACCACGCAAGCGCACAGGTGGTGGAGGCTACGGCCAATTCAACAGCCTCAACTCTTCAGGACCGAGAACTAGGGATGACCGCACCAAGGTCTACCGGCAACCCAAGCCTGGGCAAGCGGGAAGGACGGATAGGCGACAGTTCACCAGATAAGGAAAAAGAGCTTAGACCATGAGTGGACAAGTGGGTGATGGAGATGTGCAAACCGAGTGCAGAAATTTGTCTGGAACTTTTGAAAACTTTTGATGTACATTTGTTGACGACACCTGATAAAAATAAATCTTTTTTTGACAAATTATTAATGGAATTAAAATGTGATGGAATGTATATTCAAAATTATTATGTTAAATATAATTAATAGCATTCTTATTGTTAGATTCTGAATTGTAATTTGAATTATCTTTTTTGTCGCCTACATTTCAGACATTTATTTCTGTGCTGTTTACAATATAATTGTACAGAATTTACGATTTTATTGAAATAAAAAATGAAATTATTTAAATGTTTGTCTTTTATTTCATAGCCACGCAATTAAACCACACTTAAAAATGGTTTAGTATCTTGAGAGTTATTACTTAGGGAAAATATTCATTACAAAAACTAGCATAAATCTGCTTCTCTTAGTCTTTTCTTCAGCTATTACCAGTTACCACGAACGTTGAAACGAATATGAATTCGAAAAAGTTTTCCCTCATGCACCCACTCACAACCGACAGACTCCTTTCAATCTTGCTAAACATCCATACACTTGATGTATCTCGATCAAGAAGTGACATTTTACAAATTAATATCCGTAAACGCCACCAGTAATTTCCATCTTCATGCAATCTGGATCTCTTCTAGAAACAGATCAATATATGTACTCTTGCAATCTGGATCTCTTCTAGAAACAGATCAATATATGTACTCTTGCAATTCTCCCAGTCCGCATACCAACTTAACAGATCTTTTCCGCATACAGCGTTTAGCTGTTCTCTTTGAGCTCATCCTTCGATGACTTATGTTGCAATTCAAAAAGGCTTTAACAAATAAACGGTTATCAATAACTGACGAAATAAACGAGTTGGAACTATTATAAATCAATAACATAGCTGTTAGTCTATTAATTATTGCATTATAACCAGTAGTTAAATCATTAATAAAATTTAACATTACACACTCTGCTACTCGATAGCGATTAACAAATTTATAATTATTAATAAAAAAAATATTTACGATATGTTTTCCTTGGACATGAATTGGGAGGAGTCCTATACTCTTACATATAATGTAGATATATTTTTTTTCGATAAGTCCCGAACTAATTGCCGTAATGCAGTAAAATACTCGTAAAATTAAACGATAAATCACAATGCGATGTTTTGATGGGATCGATTAGTATAAGTTATAGTAATTATACGTAACATATAATTAACTTATAAACTTGGTCACAGGCTCTTGACTGACTAGTCAACCGATCGACAGGTGGTGTTGGCTAAATTATCTTTGTGAAACCGACTGGTTGATTAATCAAGTCCTATATTGATTATTCCGTAAATTGAAATAAACGGCGGCGTCTCGGATTACCTATCAAATTTCTAATATATGCCGCCGATAACTGTTGATAATGTAGATTTGAAATTCAAAATGCTTCTACGATTTATCACTTTTTGACAAATGGAACACATGGTCACAAATTTTATAGCGGCGTCAGATAACCTGTTTTTTTTTAAATTAAAATGTTTTTTTTCGCTGTTTACCGACGTTGTATTTTTTTTACACTTGCAAAACTTTTTCCATCATATCATTTTGAATTTATTTATTTACATATTATTTATTAATGAATAAATGTTTTTACTTAACTAAATAAATACTTAACTATATTACTTAACTAAATAAAGTTTATACTATACACATAAACAAGCTTTCAAAATACACTGCAATAATTTGAAATCAATTTACGATACTACTACAACACGATATACAGTAAGTACAAGACTACTATTTATTTATTCACAAAACTACTTTCAAATAATCCGGTCAAAATGATAAATAAAATATGGCAAAACAAGCGTAAATGTCCGATGGAAAACCAAAATAAAGATAATATAACATTAACCCTTTCGCATCGGTTGTCGGCATATACCGTCATAAGATTCCCCGACCGTTGTCATCGGTGTGATATAACGTTTTGCTTCTTTCTTACAATAGTTTTTTATGCATCATCTGATAGCTAAAGGATACACAAGAACCAATGTGACGTACGGAAATAGACCAGATAAGTACATTTATGCTTCAAATACTAGTTTTATAATTGACAGTATAATTTGTATTCAAACCGAGCTGGAATGAAAGGGTTAAGAAAGCAATAAAAAATCATATGTCTCAGATCAATAGGAAATCAATGCCATCGACAAAAGTGGAAGAAGAGAAATATATCAACGTGTGCTGGTAGGGCCATTTAGAAGTGCCATTGCAGTTGAACCGAATTAATTATACGATATTCCAGGCACCAAATATAATGGAAAACAATTGACAACTACGAGCCTGAGTACACCTATCCAGAACGTAAAAGAGTTGTGAATAGCATCACGAAACTGAAGGAATGTGTATTTAAGTCTAGCTATTTTCCTATGGTATTCAAATGGAAAGAAAGCATCTCCAGAGGTGTAATAACCATTTCTAACAAATTTACTCTGCAGTATATTACTCATAGATATAATTCCTTCGATAAATTGAAAAAAAAATGGATCTTCTTTACGAGTGAGAGACATGGCTCAAATATATAGTAGAATGACTTATTATAATGTATTTAATTCGGTTCTTATGTGACAGTTGAGTCCAGTGTCTGCAATCATCTTGTATAGTTTAGTTTTCCATATTTTTTATTTTGTAATAAAAATGCGCAAAAACCAATCGACATTTGCTTTTTTCAAACGTCAACAAAGAACATCGGCACAATGCGAATATCATTACTCGTATTTGAGCCGGGCGCCGGAGAGAGGTGGGCGGTAGAAAAAGACGTCTTTCCAAAATTTGTAAGTCGTCAAAACAAGTCTCCATAACAAAAAACATCAAATCCTTCCAGAAGATACGACAAGAGAATATTAACTAAGACGTAAATAATATGCATTATAATGATTAATTATTATCGGGGATTTATTTAAGAGCTTAAAACCACGAATATAATTTTGTTTAATACGAATGTTCACTTATTAAGTTGTCCTAAAAGAATTTGCGTTTCTGACGAAAAAAAATCAACAATCGTTTTTAACCTAGCCGTTTCAAATTTGATTAACTTAATCTTTATTGCGTCAGCTTCAACATGCTTTCCTGAATGTGGTACAGCTTCAACACCAAAATTAACGGATTGTTGTTTTGCAAAGCAGCTTAAGCACTGATGTTAATACAAATTATCCATATAAAACGGATACTTTTTTCTTGCTTTGACGGCATTTTAATTTTTTTAATAATACCATATGCCGAAATGGCGGCATATGCTATTATTTTACATAGCATATTTGAAAGTATTCCAACTAAAAACTACCGCGTAGAATCAATTGAAATTTTTTACAATCCATCCTAGCTATATCAGCTGTAAAAATATAGAATAATCATGCGTCTTAAGTGTGAAGTTGGCTGTGAAAAAATACAGCTCCTTTTTTTGAAAAAATATTACTAAATAATTACTTTACGAAATATCTAACAAAATTATGTATTATTTAACGTGTGTTAAAGAAAAACTTAATAATGTAATATATCAATGGACAGTACGGACATAAATAAATTATTTTCACTTGTGAGAAATCATGAAAATCATTAAAAAAAAATATGATTTCTTCATTTTTGTGTGCGTGAAGATTTTTAATCCATGACCTATTCAGAGTTCTTTAAGTAAACGTTTCCAAAAAAATTCCAACACTATCCATTTTGATTACATACAATGTTTCTTATATTTACTGTAATTGAAATTAGAAATCTATTCAATACTTTTTTATTATCCACAAAAGAGTCTTTGATGCAACGAGAACGTGGGTAGAAACATTAAATTTATAGGAAACAAGCCATAGACGTAAATATCAAAAAACTAAAATGATTTTATTCAAGCATTAGATTATTGACCTCGCCATTTAAATGTTTCCTTTTCTTCTCGTCATCTTTAAATTGTTATTTTGGAGTTGTCCTAATACAGCCATGGCTATTACAAAATGTCATGAAAGTTGCACATCATTACAATGATATTATGGACAATGCTTAAAAATTATGAACTTGTTCATTATACATATTTCTGAGAATAAGGAGGCACAGATTGCTAGCTCTCCCAATGAGTAACACTAACCTGCCAGAGACTATGCCTCTTGGGAGAGGGATCAGACTGATCAACCAAATCGCCTCGGGGAGCATAAAAATAACCTCCACGCGGTGCCCGCTGGAAACGGAATTTCGGAATTCCTCCGCCGGCCAATCTTTTCAACCCAGCGACAACAGAAGAGCCCCGGATGTTGATATATTTCACGTAAGGGAGTTCATGCCAATTCAGGCACGAGCTCCACGAGTTTCTTTGGAGCAATGAGTTTTTGGCGTCTTCTGTTTGATGAGCATTGGGACGTTCTGTTGTCTGTATTTATTGATTTGTTCTTAGTACTTAATTATAAGTACCCATATTGGTATATTAATTTTGACTGTATTTCACTAACGATTTGATTTTTAAATTTTGTAATGTTTCTGTAAGCGAAAAAGATAAATATTTTCTTTCCGTATCCTTTCCATATCTGTAACATATAATCAACATTTCCTGATTTTTTATTTCCCTTAGGGATTTGATCAAATCTCCATTTTCAACATTTCAATGCAACACATATACAAGTATATAAAATAAAGTCGTACAACAAATCATTATTTTTATTATTACCATGCAACTATGTAATAATTCATGTACTCGTATATGTACAGCGTGGGTAGGTGTGTCTGTTGTGTTATTTCTAATCAACACACACACATCATATTATTATGAAGTACATATGTATATAAAATACATCAATGTAGCAAGTACATAAGTGCCCACATATAAATAAAAACTCGTAAAAAAACAATTATATCTAATCGCAAGCACTGCTCGGTTGGTCGGCTGAACAGTGAATAAAACACAATCGTATGTATCGGCCTTGTGATTGGCTGCAAGAGCTCGATGATCGCAATAATCTACTCTCGGATCGGCCAATCAGGTGCTATTGTTTAATAATAATCAATCAAAACGTATGCTGATGATGCAAAAACGTCATACGTAATGACTTTTTGAATTATCGCTTTTCAATTATCATCTTGGCGCTAATCGAAATTTCATTCATCAAAAATTACCTACAATGACACGATTACAATTATTAATTATACATGCATAAGTTTCACATGTCGAATAAAATGTACTGTAGTTTTGCAAAGTTCAAATGACTAAACAATGTGAAATACTTTTTTATTTAAATTCACACAGATGAATACCGACAAACAGTGATGGGGGAGTCTCATCTGTAGATTATATTATATGACGGCATGATGCTTCTCATTTTTGAGTATGACTAAAAACTAAATTTGTCGTCTGCATTGATCCAATATCTCGATAAAATCATTAGACTATAGCACGGAATCGCGCATCACATCCATTTCTACGGGAACTCTATATGAATAGGTAAAATTTGTTCACGAGACGATTTTAGTCTACTACCTTTTTCAAATCAATATATTATGATGTGCTTTTAACAGGTTAGGGATTAAATTATCAACAAGCGAGTGTGAATTTGATTTATAAGCTTAGAAATCGATAAAAAACTTTTTTCTTTTATTCTTCGAGGATTGATCTATAACCATTAAGCCATACCTGCCGGCAAATCCGATATAGAGGTTTTATGATTATTATTTTATGTTATTTTTAATTGAAATTATTTATATAGAATCCTGCCCAAGCAAGACGTCTGGAACCATATACATGTACGATTATGTTCCCAGGTGGACCTTCATGTGTAGACATTTCTAGGGACAAGGCATGCAAAATTGCACTAACAGAGTAACGGAAATTTGTTGCGATGCTATTATTTCAAGTACGAAACGGGTATGGAAAGAAAAATATTATTTAATTAGGACTCTTTAATTAGATCATGATGATATCATTCGTTAATATCCGCACCCAATCAGTCAGTTTTGATACAAAGGTTATGTAATTATATATTTATTATTCCGGTAAGTGCAACAATAATCGTAAAGTCTAGTTGGATTGTTACAGCAACCATGCTGCTCCATTGTCAGCCTACGCTACACAATAATTATTGTGAATCCAAATCGTAAACACAACACGTCTTTTATTGCCCGCCATAACTGCAGAAGGTTTAATAAAAACGGCGTGTGATAAACGGGTTATAAATTGATAAATAATATCATTAACTTCACAAACACCTGTTACCTGAGTGAGGAGCTCGTGGGAAAGTCGACTTGGAAGGTCTGCTAATCCCCCATTCATTACCTTAAGTCTTCAACAGGTATTATCACAAAAATCGGGTGTAAGAATCAAAAATGTATTTGTGTTGCACGAAATTATTTATTGCGAAAGTTAAGGCGATTGAGTGTTATGCAATATATTGTATATATTGCAGCAAATATTGATTAAATTGAGCTTGAAGAGACCAGGAATAAAATGTATCTGTGGATATTAAAATGCTTAAAAATATTGTTCTTTTCGAAATACTTTTAAAATATTTATAATGACATACTATTTGACGTTTAAACATATAACGATGGATGTGTATATTTTTAAATTATATATTTTTTATACCACCTGCAACTAATAACGAATTTCCAACCAATGAATTTTCCCTGTATTAACTATGGCGCATGGAAGTGAAATCTAACAGCAGGTCTTAAGGTCCCATTAAATAAAGATTACTCAAACTACAAAGAGTTAAATGCTCGAAGTTTCTCTAAAGTATAGAATACGATACGAGGATATCCCAAGAAGAGTCGAGTATTGGAAGCAGGCACGCTCAAGCAGGAATAGGCAAGACATAAATATTGAAGACACGACGGTAGATGGAAAAGAAAAGTGTTGTAGCGGCGTCCAAGAACAGGTGTTGGCTGACTTTTTGCAAAAAGGACTAACGACATCAGAAGAATAACGGGAGTTGCTTGGATACGGAGGGCGAAGGATCGAAAAGGATGGAGACTAATACGGGAAGCGTTCAACAGTGGACGGACACAGATTGAGGTGAACTGGAATAGTGGTCACTGATATAAGAATTGGAATACTCAAGTGGTAATAAGCAGGACATATCTGTCGAAGAAACGATGGTCAATGGGGAAAAAAGCGTTGGAGTTGTGCCCAAGAACTGACAAATGCAATGTCAAACGATTTTCTTAACACCAACATAATAGTGGGAGAAGTTTAGACGCAGAAGGCAGAGGACTAGAAGCTTAAATTCAGAAGTGGAAGGATACAGGATGATGAATGTCAACGTCGATTATCAGTAAGTGATTTCATGCACACAAAAGGAACGATAAGATCCTTGACGCAATTGACAAGTCTTGTTCAAGTGTGTCCACGCTTTGAGCGATCGTTTGCGATCAGACTCATGACATGCGATGATGTAGTCTGAAAGCAAGGTTATTGTTATGAAACGTGTGTTGTTAGCAGGTTTGTATGATAGTTGTTGAGCAGAGGCTTCTGTAGTCTTGGCCAGTGACTGGTGACTGGTAACAGCTCAATGGTGTGTTCGGCAATGAAGGTGTCCGCGTGTTGTTCAGTGTTGCGGCCCAGCGCCACCCCCGCGGACCGTGGCTGGTGGGCAGACCCTCTGTGGGTGTTGCCATTATTATGTCTCACAAATGTAGGGTGCACATGCGTATTAGAAGTCAAACGAACCAGAGAAAACTTTTCCTCTTCTAGACAAACCTAACAAAATACCACATTTAAAAAAAAACAATTGATACAAATATATAACAAATACCATATTATTAGGCATGTTTTTCATTGATTTCAGCATATTTCAGAAAAAAAAGCGCATTCAATATACCCATGTTCATTGAACTCGACGTTGACCACTGAGGCAATTTCTGCTCTACATATTAAATAGATAATGTTGTTTTATCATGTTTTAATATGGATCACGTTGAGCAACTATCATTCGCAGAAGTCAAACCATGGTTGCATGAACTCTATGTTGTTTATGACAACATGGACGTTATAACCTAACAAATTAAAAGCCTCCCTAATAGAGGACTTCAATGTTTTTTTTACACTTAAGCCGTATAATCATCATACGAGTATATTTGGCAACTGACATAGAGCAAGGCTTCTTTATACAAAACTTCGGTTAATTCTACGAAGGAATTTTTGGTCGATCAAATTTCAAACATGTGTTCGAAAAGTAAAAAAGCTGTATTTATCAAAAACATTTAGTAAAAATGGTGTTCAAGCAAGTAAAAAAATATCCGGTATGTTAGGAGAAGATTTATTGACATAACGCCTGTGCTAAAACTCGTTTGCAAAACTTCGCAGCAATATACATGTTGAAGATGCACCATATTCTAAAAGGACAGTTGAAAACTTAAAATTAAAATTGAACAACTAAAATTTTCGAATTCGACCTTTGATGATAATTTGAAACGCTGGGTAACAACGTTAAAAATTAATTTACTCACAACATAATAAATAATCATTGAATTATCCATTTCTTTAAATGTAAAGATTTGATGTAGAAAATTAGAGTTACCACTAAACATTGGCCAAGAAAATGTCTTGAAATGATATACATCTCGAGGCACAAATGGTGGTTCGAGCTGTTGTAGAGGCCGTCCTTCCATTCGCAATAATAACGCGGCGCCATTAGAGTGTGGGTTTTGAATTATTCTTTTTTTTATTTCCCGGCCGGGTATCGAAATCGAAACCTTTACAAATTAATTGGCGATATTTCAAATAGGATAAGCGACGAGGCGCCCGGCCAAGTGCGCCAGCGCGGCGACATACTCAGTTGCCTTGAAAGTGTTCCCCGCACAAAAAAACATATTTTATTCAATAATTATTATTGCCCACACGATATCGATTTAATTACACATTAATTGAATTATTATGCACTAATAAAATGGCTGCTGCGTGTTCCTGTTGCTGGCACATTTGGCCTGAAGAAATGAATTAAATACGCGTTAAAACGGAGTAATCTAATATTATTATTTATATTTTAAGCATTCACTTTAAGAAGCATGTTAAATATTAAATTGTAATTATAATAATAAAAAATAGTTTTTTTTTAAGATGGTCTTTATCGCTTGTGATCATTGCAAACAGCTCATCATCATCATCATCATCATCAGCCTGTGTCCGTCCACTGTTGAACGTAGGCCTCCCGCATGAGTCTCCATCCTCTTCGATCCTCCGCCTTTCGCATCCAGGTCACTCCCGCTATTCTTCTTATATCGTCGGTCCATCTTGTAGGGGGTCGACCAATGCTTCGTTTGCCAGTTCTTGGGCGCCATTCCAATACTTTTCTTCCCCATCGACCGTCGTCTCTTCGACAGATATGTCCTGCCCATTGCCACTTGAGTGTGCCTATCCGTTGGGTAGCATCCACTACTTGAGTTCTTCTGCGTATTTCCTCGTTTCGGATTCTATCTTTTAGCGACACTCCGAGCATGGATCTCTCCATAGCACGCTGGGTGACTTTTATTTTATGGGTAAGACTTGCTGTCAGATTCCACGTCTCTGCGCCATAAGTTAATACAGGGAGGATGCATTGGTTAAACGCCTTAGTTTTAAGGCATTGCGGAATTTTCGCTTTAAAAATGTACTTTAGTTTTCCAAATGCTGCCCATCCCAGTTGTATGCGCCTGTCGATTTCTTTTGAGAAGTTATTTCGCCCTAGTTGTATTACTTGTCCCAGATAGGTATAGTCGTTTACAACCTCTATTTCTGTTCCTCCAATGGAAATAGGATCGAAGGTCTGTGAAATATGACTATTAATCATGGCTTTTGTTTTATCCATGTTCATTTTCAGACCAATTTTGTTCGACGCTTCATTGAGGTCGTAGAGCATGTCTTGGACCTTGTCAGGTGATTCGGCTATTAGCACTATGTCATCTGCAAATCGGAGGTGAGAAATGTACTCTCCGTTAATATTTATTCCACATTTTGTCCAGGATAGCAGTTTAAAAATATCTTCTAGGGCGTTTGTGAAGAGTTTTGGAGATATAACATCTCCTTGTCTAACACCTTTGTTTATAGAAATATTGTTAGTGTTATCATGGAGCTGGACCATCATTGTTGCAGATTTGTAAAGAGATTTTATTATCTCTATATACCGATAGTCTATTTTGCAGCGTTGTAGTGAATCTAGCACTGCCCAAGTCTCGATTGAGTCAAATGTCTTTTCATAGTCTACAAAGGCGAGGCAGAGTGGCTGATTATATTCTTCGGTTTTCTGAATGATTTGTCTTAGCGTGTGGATATGATCAATTGTACTAAAGCCTTTCCTAAACCCAGCTTGCTCTCGAGGTTGGAATTTATCAAATCGACCCTTCAGCCTGTTTGTTAAAATTCTGGAGAATACTTTATACACATGGGAAAGAAGGGAAATGGGTCGGTAGTTTTTGAGCAGTGATTTATTCCCTTTTTGTGGAACAATATCACAATACTCGTACTCCATGTCGCCGGGGTTTCTCCATGTTCTATTACCTTGTTGAATAGTTTATAAGCTCTTTCAACAGAGGAGTTCCTCCTACTTTCAGAAGCTCAGATGTAATTCCGTCTTCTCCAGGGGCTTTGTTGTTCTTAAGTTGTTTTAGGGCCGATTTAATTTCGAATATACTTATATCTGGGATGTCTTCAGACCAGTGCTTTGTGAGAGTAGCCCTCTTGTCGTCCGCAGATCTGTCATTAGGACCTGGCATCGTAGATGAATACAATAACCCGTAGAAGTGTTCTATTTCCTTCAGTATATCATTAAGATTTGTTGTTATCTTCCCATCGTGTGTCTTTAATTTGGAAAGTTGGGCCTGTCCTATAGAGGTGTATCTGCTGCAAACAGCTGACTGTGAGATATTCTTGATGGAGGGAATCATTCTCGAAAACAGGAGACGGATTCTGTGTTGTCCTCTTAAAGTCTCTGCCATTTTTCGACAGGATCTTCTTGAACTGCCACTTAGTTCTGTCGATCCTCTGCTTTTAAACTACATTAAGGATATCATCGGGATAACGCGCGCAGTTAACGATAAATATAATAGACTCATAAAAAATCTCGTGTTTATTAATATTTATAAATTTAGCATTCACTTTGATATCCATTATAATATGTATTAAATACAGTAAGACCCCGCTTAACGCGAGGGATACGTTCCACATTTACCCCATCTAAACCGGTTTGTTTCGCTAATTCCACTATTTCTTCCACTATATCATCCATATCGACAGTGTCCAATGTCTTCGCTCTTACTTAAATCTAGCTGCGCAAAATTTCGGAGAATTCCGGGTTGAAATAAAAGAGCGCTAAACCGAAACAGCACTAAACGAAACAGCGTTAAGTGGGGTCTCACTGTATATAAGAATTGGCATTGTGGCTTTTAGATTTAGCCGTGTATGGTGAATTATCTAGTATCAATATTTCGACCGCCATTGCAGGGGTCTTCTTTAGGGCTGAAGACTTTACAAACTCACATTTTCACAAAGTCGTCAACCCTGAAGAAGACCACTGCACTGGCGGTTGAAATATTGGTACTAGAGAATTCGTAACACACGGCTAAACCCAAAAGCCAAAATACCAAATCTGGCCGAGAAAAATTAAGAAGTTATATAGATAAGAATTTCATACGTTGTCTTAACATGGATCTCGCAGAGCACTGTTGCACTTGTAAAATATTTCAATTTCGCGATCTACGATAACCTCATCGGTTCCAAAAACGTTGAAAACGTTTAAACGTCAGTACGCTCATACACACTGGAACTGCTGAAGCTTTCATAGATCGCGAAACAGCAGTCTTCATTCAAGTGGAACATTGCACATTGAGATCATATTAGAACAAGGTATGGAATTCTTATGTATTTAATAGTGTTTAATTTTCAGGCTACACAAATTATTTAATTAAAATGATTCATAAGAATATATATTAACAATAATTGGTTAATTATACTATATTAGTAAATGAGTCAAGAAGTCTATGACGAGCCAGCTTTAAATATTATGATAATGTACTCGTATATCTCTAAGCTCTGAGTTGATTGCTCAATCTATTTTAGAGACGGTAATTGTAGAAATGGATGCATCAAGTTCTCCCTAGAATACTTATTGGTTCTGGTACGCTGCATTACAATCCCTTCAATAATTGATTCCTTGAAATTACTCATGAAGTAATCTTCTGACCCAATTGAATGCATAGCGCGTCATTATAACCACGTTTGATTATTTCAATTGCCTTCGGACATCTGGTTTAAATGTGTTTTTTTTGGGTAGCACTTTTTTATAATAATTATATTTAAACAAAGAACAATCGAGTGTGTAATGTCGGATAGATAATTGAATGGTGTGGCTTGTTGTGATTATACACGGCTACTTAAAACATCAAATCAACATCAAAACCACACGCAATAATTACATAATTATGGTGAAAAACGGTGCATACATAATTATTATGTATATGTTCTCTAACATAAAGGCTAAATTCAACCATTTCAATTCCACTTTCTTCATCGTTGTCACTCTTTTCGACAAAGTTATATAACTTATAACACTCTATATTATGAGAATTTTTAAAAATGTATTTTTAAGTGTTGTAATTGAAAAAAAAACCTTATTAGTGTTCTCTTTGAATTAGCACAATTCACTATTTTATATATTTTTGAAATATTTATTTTAAATATACGGATTAACGGCTATACGAGTATATACATATGATAATCTGGCTAATTTGTTGTTAAATTCCAATATTTAAATTACATAACATCTGAGGGCCATAATATATATGTTATATAAAAAGTATTACAGACAGAGCTATGGCATCGAGTTGGGACCGCGTTATAGAAAAACACGCTATATAAAGTAATTTCCACCCCCCTCACTCCCCTAGCCGTTTCATTTCTGGAACGAAATATCACTACAAATTGCCGTCACTCAGTTCTATTGATTGACATTATCCTTGTCTTGTTCCCAATACATCTCTGCACTCGAAGGTCCAACTAGAACATATTTGGTTTCCCACAAATTTAGGGCAGGATTAGGGGGACTTGAAGAGACGGTAGCTGTAGCTTATTTTGGAAGTTTGTTAACATATTTTTAATAATATCGGATGATTAGCCCGATACAACTAAGGTCTGTAACAATCTCGTGTCTCCTAACCAGCTAACCTCATCAGGTCAAGCTGGTTAGGGCACTCTATTGTCCTGGAGGTAGTAAATGCTCTCCTAAGGCGGATGAACCTTTATGGTCAACGGCATTAGGATGTGGAAATAAAGGGGAAAATACCACATTAAAGGTCTTAACGACATCCCATGTATCAGCAAAAAAAAAAATTATTCCAACTCAAGTAAAATTTCGAGGAATGGAGATCGAGATGCAAGATTCTGTTGCTGCAAACCAATCCACCGGATTGATACTACGAAGAAGACTAAGGTCTGGACAATTTTGTCTTAAAGGGCGGCTGAACCCAGCCAATGCGGTTCAAGCAATAGGCGATAGCCCATTCAAGTTTTAATACTCGTCTTATGTTTCTAACACCGGTAATCTAACGAGAACCGTTCTATTACCGATGGTCTTAGATAGGTCTTAGTTAGGTCTAAGATACTCTTAATAAGTACATAATATTAATATATTTCTTTATTATTTGTAATAAATGTTTATTGTCTGATAATTGTATTATTATCGTTATGTTTTTAATGAGTTTCCAGTATCAAGAACGTTTCAATTAATCAACGTTTAGTGTATGAAAGACCGTGTTAACTATAGTGGTTGTCAAGCAAGAGTAATGCACAAGGGCCAACAAATAAGTGAAGAATCTCGTATCAACTGTGACCATGTGTGCTTTCTAAAGGTAAGCCTCAGCGCGTGGGCGGATATGCTATTTTTTAAATGTCTTCCAACCCGGACAGAACCAAACAAAAAATATGGTAATCCAAATCCAAATTCTTTAAGCCCTGTCGCGTAGGGCACTGACTCATTCGATTGAAAACAGGGACGGTTCCAGAAAACGTGAAACGAGTATTTTATTTTTAAAATCCTGTCGATGAACGCAATATTATTGCATCAATGCTTATTACCCTTTTGAAAATATCATAATTTATATTTTTATCATATTTTAAAGATGTGACGATTGCTTGTCTTACTAGTAAACGGTATTTGCAAATTTCATGTCGCTAATGCTCACCGTGTATTAAGAGATCTCCACACAAATTAAAAATGCATTTTTGAATACCTTAATAATAAATTAAAAAGAACATTATGTATTACAAAAAAATATTTGTGTTGCTTTTTTCCAAAACAGTTAATTTTGAATGTATATCTGGGATTATTATTTTCTATTAGAAAAACGACAAAACTGATGTGACATTCAGTTTATGCGACGAGATAGATTTGTGGAAAACAAATAAACGAAGCCGCCATTGTAGCTGGATGCTTGAGAAATGCTGAATAGGAAAATAAGCACTTGCTATTTTATAAAAGAGAGTAAAATGAGGATATACGAATACAAAACCTGTGGATGCTAGATTATGACATATGTAATTGAGACAAATGTTTATACTACAAAATAAAAAAAGCTCTTGAGTATCGTTGAGATAAAGACTCTTCATTTACAGGAATGACCATCCGAGACAAAGTCAGAAATTCTGAAATATAAGGCCCCGAAGATGCCGTGCGATTGGGAAGTTAAAGTTGACTGTACTAGAGAGATCACTTGGAAAAGTGTGTTCTTTAATATTGGTAAGCATAGGAGCTGGCAAGATAAGACTGGGGGTTCTTCCTCCTGAAAGACGACACAATAGAAGCGCGAAAGTTGACATACTTGTCGTAGAAACAGGCTCCGAGTAATAACAGAACGCAGTCCTAGAGAAAACAAAAAATATTAAAGAAGAGATGTGACATTCAGTAACTTTATGCGACAATTGTAAAGTATAAATTTAGTTATGATGTTGCCAAAGGAATATATTATATATTGAAAATACGTATATTTTTATTATTTTAAATAGTCGGTGCTCATTTTGAGAAGTACGTCACTGAAGGCGAGCTTTGGTCGAGAATCCACAAATATATGTCACTCGTGTGAAAGGAAACGATAAAATGGAAATAAAATCGCTCACAGTGGCTTTTATATCTGAACCACAATACCTACTTGCTGGCCGCGAGTGTGACAGCGGCCTCAGTTTTAGGTTTAAAACTCTTAAACCTCATTTCAAATGCCTAAATGACCGAAACAATCCAATGAAATGTATATTTGTGTCAGAGTAAATAACATATTGAGTCGAGCAAGGTGGTCCAAAATATTTATTAAATAATTTAATTCTGGAGAGTTTACTTTCATAACTTTTTATTTCACTTTCAACTGATTTATTCACTCAGTTTACCTATATAGGGAAGATACTGGAGTTATTAAACGTATCTCGGAGTTTCTTTTTCCTTCCTTTTTTTTTCATCCATCATCATTTTAGAAATGCAGTGTGAATCTCAATCCTAAATTTGACTTTTATTTTTTTATTTCAATAGAATATAACTGAGAATTATCTATTAAAAACGCAATAAATATTAGTAGAGATTTTTTGTCTAACACTTGCTGAACATTAATATACGATAAATAAATATTAATCATGATCTGACAGTATCCAAAACGCTCTCCTAAATGCCACTGGAAGTTATGGAATACTCTTCTAGTATCATTATCTCCTCCTTTCACAACATAGGTCTCCCCAACTTCCACACAGACCCATCACATGTGTCCCACTTGCAGCGTATAGGCGTCTTGGCCAAACGTCTTACAACCCCTTTCAACCGGTTGTGCTCTCCTGCATATATTTGTTTAAAAAAAGGATATGTACTTACCATTCGACGACTTGAAATGCTTTGATTTTAATACAAATCTGCTTATAAGCAATATTTTTTATTCCTAATAAATAAATATTGTTTAATTATTTCGAGTCATCCTTATTCGATATAATCCCTATAGATTTTGAGACACTTTGTAAGCTTGTTGACGAATGTTAAGGATTTAACTCATTTAATGTTTTGAACATCGGTCGATTCTTCCACGTCTTCAGCTGAATAATTTGGCCAATAGTAATCTTGTTTGTCGCAGTCGTTACCTGCCATCTGTTAGTCGTAAGAAAATGTTGGTTTTTTCCTTTAAGTAAGTATCCTTTTCCCTTTATCTGTTTTAAAATCAAACTGGCCAAGATAAAATGTTTTAACTATTCAAGTATGATTGAATACATTATCTAAACTTCAACATTGATTGTTTTGATAGTTCCCTTAAGTATTCGTTCACCTGTTATATATAACTTTTTAAATACCCAGATGGTAGATTACGTTATATAGTTGATCAGTTTGTGTCATATATTAGTATCCGAAGCATATTTTTTGGTGTATTGTTAATCGGAATTTGTAGGGATCAGATGATTAGCTCAACGCTACCGAGCTCTGGACTATTTGATCTTAAAGGGTGACTCAACCCAACCAACACAACGATACGCTGTTAGCAGTATAAATTTTATCTTTGCAATCCGCGTTCAATGCTGCTTAACTTGGTGATCTAAAGAGTACTGCAATTACAACATCCTAGACATTGGTCAGAATATACCATTACAACACATTTTTTTAAAGATGACATAACCTTTTGTTGGAATTTAAGCAAATTTTTTGTCGAGTTTAGAGCTACTTATGGAATCTGGGTTCATGACACATTTCTTGGGGACACTCCCAGTCCTGGGAATCAATTGATCAACGTTGCGTATCTCCGTTTTTGTTCAATAAGTAAACACAATAGGAGGTACATGCGCCACAATCTTGTAAGACATGAGGGGACAATGCCCGACTCTCAGACATCCACTATGCAACAAAAATAATGGAAATGTTTAGTCTTCAATTTATATGGTGACCTTTTTTTAAATTAATAAAAATACAAACTATCCATAAAATAAAGGTTATTTGTTATAAGTCAAGTGTAAGTCCATTGTAGATATCTACTTAAACCGGATTTTAAATATCTTAGTGAAATTCAGTTAGAAAATGATTTAATGCAGGGATATATAGGCAATTATGCTTACTGCTAGCATATGTTCACGTATTTAACATATAACCCAGGGACGTAGAACTTACCAAAAAGATTTTCCAACTGAATAAAGTTTGCCCAAAGTGTTATAGAGTATATATTACCCGTATCAGACTGTTTAAATAAATCGCCTCAGATGTTGATATATTCCACGTATGAGAGGCCCAATTCAGACATGAACTCCAAGAGTTTCTTTGGAGGAATAATTGGTTGGCGTCGTCTGTTTGATGAGCATTGGTACCTTCTGTTGCTTCTCCTTACTGCATTGTTCTTAGTACTTAATCATAAGTACCTATGTTTTTATATATGTATTGTTTGTTTAATTACTATTGTACTTCAGAAATGAATTGAATTAATAAAATTTGTAATATTTCTGCAAGGAAAAAAAATTAAAATTAAAATTACATATGTGTTCGTAAAAGACATAATAGAAAACAGAATATCCAAACTAATGCTTGAAAAAAAGTACACTCATGTGGCAATGCTAGGACATATTGTCTGAAGAGACTAGGGTCAATGAAGAAGAAAATTGTTAGAGTGGCGCTTAAGAAATGGCAAATAGGGCCAGTTGGACATAGACTGATGATAATGACGATGATGCAAAATGATTAAAATAATCTCATTTATATAATTTCCTGGACTTATCAGAAATTTAAGTTCTATGCTGCAATGATTTGAGAATATTGTTGTTTCTTATTAAATAAAGAGCTTCCCTGCCAAAATTCCATTTAACAAGGGGCTTGTCCTCTTAGCCTCCAGCTTACCCTAGTATGAACATTTTCCAAAAGAACTCTGACATTGTTGTTTTTCTATGCAAGAAAGTGAGATATAATATTTAATTATTTTTCTTAAAAAAACCTTCAAAATATTGTGATTTAAACAACATTTAATAAAGCTGAGTAAGCATATAAAAAACACATAAAATTATTAGTGATGCCACATCCGGACCAAATCACTAAACGATGTACAAGTTGTACTAAAATCGATGATTTATTGTCCATACTTATAAATTTAAAATCTAGACTCGTTAGTTAAACGTTTATTTTTTAACCGTGATTATTTAAAAGGAAGTCTAGTTTGTAATTAATACCTATAGCGCACCGAAGTAAATCAATATTGGGCTAAATACTCTGTAGTCATAACTCATGTATCATAAAAAGTACATTTGATTTAGATTAATTCAATATGTAGACTAAAACTGTAGTCTGTAGCTATACTATAATGACCCTTTTTTAATATTTTGTAAGCCGCATATTTTTATATTTAAAAAAATGGTCATAATGAATTTAAAATTACATTTAAAAATATATATTTTACAGTTCTAAGTACTATTTGTGGATATCTCATAGAATAGCAGAGCGTCAAGAATGTCACATTAACGTCTCATCTCCTATGCATGGAACACAAACGTTCAATTGATTCATTAAGCGTTTTTATCGCTAGTATCGTCGATACTGGTCTTTCGGTATTTTATAATTGAACCCTTGATATTGTGTCTTTTGGGTTTAGCCGTGTTTGGCGACATTTTCTGTACCAATATTTCAACCAACCTTACAGGAATCATCTTCAGGATCATCTGCAAGCTAAACCTAAAAGCCACAATACCAAATCTGGCCGTGAAAGCATACGAAATTATTTTAATTGAACCCTTCTGTACCAATACATCAACATCAGGACCGTGGAATCTTTTCCAAGCATGCAAACACGATTGTTTTTTATATCGAGTAAGAACGGTCAGCTGATCAAAATGCTGTTACGACATCATTACTTTTTCGCCCATACGAGTACAATCTGAATCTTTTCAAGAAAGAGACACAAAACCCTACATATTCATTCTTCACGCAATATCTACTCTAAACGTACACTTTTGAGTGATATAAAGATTAACGAGAACCAAAGCTCTCCGCTGGTATAATGTACGAGTATATAAAATAAAACAATAAATATCACGTAAAACTATTTTTTATACCCTGGTACAGATATAATAATGCTGCTAATACAACGTATGTTTCTAAATAATATCCGCTTTCATATATTTTGTGTTTATCCATCGATGCATCGTCAGCAATGATTAATAAAAAGCTGAACAGAATCGAAATGTGATCGACAAACGTTTAAAATCAGTTCCCATATCAAATCGCAGGTAATCTACTATTAAATCATCACACATATGGATGTGGAATATTCTTGACTTGCGAGACTAATCAGTATTCCGGTAAGAGGCCCAAGCTTTACTTGGATTGGACCGTGTTTTATGTTATTTTACTGATAATTTATAATTTATAATCGAACGAGTAAGAACGAGATTTGTTGTGAAATTGCCTTGTAAATCGTAACAGCCTGCTAATGCGTATTAACACGGTTAAATGCTGAATTCACATTTATCACTTCTTAAGCTGACCAAAACGTGAATTTGTTTTCAAGACTTTTTTATAACGTATTAGCATTTACGATGATGCATTTATTCACGCATTCGGCGAAAACATTCATTAAATGAGGCTTTTTACCACCGTCGTTAAAATGATTACACAATTTATTATTTTAAATAATTCTCCGTGAATTTGGAAATAATCAATGTTAAATGAATAGTAAAAGTAGTTCGTCTTTCACATAATTAATACTACGTATGTAAACATCACATATTCAGAGAAAGCTGAAGAGAATAGAATGCGGTCAGCTGGTGACACTTTTTTTTTAAATCTAAACAAATTGCATCAGGGTTTTGAGAATATATGCCACCCTACAATTTATCAAGAGACGATGGTGGACTAAGACGATATGTTTTTTTTTTAAATCACACGAAGCAGAGCATAATTGGTCGAGATCAGCGTGCTTTGCCAGGATGACTGGACGCTGCATACTTATAAAAATGTCGTTTGTACGGGTTGGAGAGATTGCAACTGCATATTGATCTGTTATTTTAAGAGATAAACATTATATGATGAAGGAAACACAGACACTGAAAGAGCATTTGAGACCTTACCACCGGCTTTTAAGAAGAAACTTTGGGATCTGCCAGCTCTGATATGACATACAATAGGCGTGTATAGGTTCAGCAAGTGTGAGATGAGTCTGTCGGTTGTGGGTGGATGAAAGAATAATTAATTATTTAAGATGATAATTTATAGAAGAGCAGTGGTAGAAAATTCTTAGTGAATGAACATTACGTCTGCAGAAGCATCCCATTTTGAGACGAACTGATCTTTTATGATAGAAGTCAGTTAATAATAGATAATAATAATTAATAATAGTCAGTTAATAATAGAAGGTATTTGAGGTTGTAACTCTAAATTGACTTAGAGTTACAGTGAAAGAGAAGATTTGTCCTTTGTACATAAGAAGAAGTTGTTTGTCCCTGAAATACCGACGTATACAGAATATCTAGTTTTTTTAGACTTAATCGTTTCAAAACATTAAACTACTCGTATATAAATCGATGATGACTCTTCTAATATAATTATATGCTGTCATATTAGAGTTTCCCAACAATCTTACATTAAATACTCAATTTAACATTTTATATTAATACTGCTGTTTTGATTAAAATCGCATAAAACACATTAAACGATACAGTTTCGATGGCGCGTCTCGTACTTGCGCGTCCGATTTGTTTTAGAGGATTTTTTTATTATCAACACAAGAGAACATCAAAGTTCCTAAGAGCAATTATTATTCCCATCGTCTACGAGATGGAGAGAGACAGAGACTCGTTACAAAGTATGCAGTCCTCAGCTTGCCCGTACGAAAATATAAAGCTCATATCTCAGAGCTTTTGGGAGAGTTCAGCACGCCCTAAAGCTCGCCGAAGCGGCCGGAGATCTATTTCAGGGGGACGAGCATAAATAATTCTAATATGAAACATTACGCGTGAAGAGACTGATTTAGTAGAGGGGAACCTTTGCATTTGAATATGAGGATGACGAACGATTAATTGGCTCCGTATATTATTATTTCACATCTGATGGGCTTAACAGCGCATTATTTCGAAGGAGATGTTTTGCTTGTCGAGGTTGTTTGTATTAATTCGTTAATTAAGCGAAGTTCCAGCGGTGCTACAATGTCATCATATCTTCAATTTGTAGATCCGTTAAATAACGAACTTGACTTATGAATATGAGCTCGATATATTGAAAAATAGTTACATTAATTACATAATAATTTTATTAATATTATTCTTACACTTTTTAAAAACATACTTATTTTATTTATGTAAATTCTAAACATTCATTCCATTTCAAATATTAAAAAGAAGCATACTTTTAAGTTTGTTTGAATGACCCTTAGACTGCAACAATCGCAATAATATATATGTGCCCAACTAGGTGCTCTCCCATGACCTTGTGTCGGGCAACGGACAGTTCATAGATGTTGTCAAAAACAAAAACCGTGATTTCGCTTTCAATGGGAGTTTTATAAGTATAAACTATTTATATAAGCAATTAAATATACATATACTATACATAAAAAGTCCTTAAACGAGTCAAATCATTCAGAAAAAATATCGGCGGAAGCGGTATGCGAACCGCGGACCTTTGGAACCAACCATTTTGGTTTTCAGGTTGGTTCCAAAGGTCCGCGGTTCGCATACCGCTTCCGCCGATATTTTTTCTGAATGATTTGACTCGTTTTAGGATTTTTATGTGTAGTATATGTATATTTAATTGCTTATAATATTGTAATATAGTCAATGATCTATAAAAGTAGATTAGAATATTGAAATAATAAAATAATATTCTAATAAATATTTTTTAAAAAAATATCCATATTTATATAAGTGTTGAACTTTCTTATTGATAAGAAAACCGCGATCTTCAAGTAACTTAATAAAGGCGATCAATTATTTATTATATTACATACAAGATAAAAACTATGGAAGTACTTATTACATAGTTTATTATTTTAGTTAGAAAATGTAATATTAGGTGTAGTAAGAAGAAATACATTATTTTTACATGAAATGGAAAGCGTTTTACCATAGTTAGCACGATCTGATTAAAGTCAAACATGTGTCATTTTGTTTGATAACTTCTAGTCATTTTGAAAGTAATTTAATTTTGCCTCTCTCATAAAAGTCCTCGTTCTCATTAGAAAAAAATGGAGACAGTCGTTTTTCACAAGCCTCTTTTGAAGCGAATTTTTCACGAAATTTTTTTTTTCATTGACAGGAACAGTTGGTAAGTACACCTTATATATTAATTATATATCAAGGCTCATGTTTGTACGGAATTATGTACCAAAAAGACTTCGAATGAAATTTAGGCTATTTTAGCAACATACTATATATAGCCTATTACATATTAAATTATATGTTTTTATGTTTGTTGTCGTCAATTAAACGTTTTATCATTTTGTTCAAATTTCTTTATACCGTTTGTATTTGAATTAAATAAATATACTTTAATACATCTATTAATTTAAATCTAATAATTTAATGAAACTTAATGAGCATTAATTAAATTAAAACGTAATTTTTCTCGCATGTATTATGTTCTTACTTTTGTCATGCCGACAATAATGCAATTCTCGAACATTCATCTGACATCTCATATCTAGCGCCATACAAAGGTTCTAGAGACACGTCACCAATAAAACAACTAATTCAATTAATTCTATACATTAAGTGTCACACACAATGCATGCTTCAAGTGTAATAACTCTCCTGCAGTTCATCAATGTTTTTATTGTTCTAAATATATTACAGATGCATATTATTTAAATTTGAAAAAAATATTCAACATGTACCGAATATGACATACGTTCGTAATATGAAATACTAGTAACCATTTTTCTCAAGTAAAAAGTCCCATTATAATCAAGTGTTTCCGCTTTTCCACTAACTAACCCTAAATCTCTGCAAATACTTGTAGTTATCGGTTGGTCTGAAGTCACACAAGCTAAGTTTAGTTATTTTGCCTCACCAGTCAAATATTTAGGTGAGATTCACTTTTTTGTTCTTAATTTTTTTTTTTATTTAAAATTATCAATCTTTCACTCACTGACATTATAACAATTTAATTGTAATAAACGTTATTAATGGACTTGTTCTAGATACGCCATAATAAGAGAACATTTGTAGAAATCGTTTTCTTTACTACTGTTTTACATTTTTGTAAATGTTTGTATTTTTTTGTACTTCCATCGCATTTCATTATAAATAAATATATGTATTCCCGATAATTTGAAAGTGTAATAACTGATTTAATTGTATTTAATGCTAGATTTTTATCCTTTATTCTTCCCATGTCCATTTTATGTTTGGAGCATATGATCACAAATTGTTGCCACTTTGTTTTGTCAGTTGCCATTCTCCATGTCTTGTCCTAACATATACTCGTATTGTTTTCGACGACCTGTCGCAAGACATTCCTGAAAACATGGAACCCAGGAATTTGATAAGACAGCTATCTAAAACAAATTTTTGTTGATTTGTTAATATGATTTTTTAAGGAAAACGGCTAATTCGTTCGAAGCTTCAGAGACCTCTAGATCATTTGGTTCTAAAAATAGGGACACTTACATTCAAACACGCGGTAAACAAAAGGCGGTAAGTCATCCATGTTGTGTCCCGCTTCCAATGTTGCCTGACTTAAGTTATCTAACGAAAACGACGCTTAACATGTGCTATTTTGCTACTTCATATTCGGAACATCTTATTTATTCATATACATATGATGTTTTACATCACTGCAATGCAATACTTGATTGCTAATATCTGTCGACTAAAAGGTCTGTGTTGCTGAAGTCCTTTGTTCAACTATGACGTTGACTGAAGAAGTAATGTGCAAGTGCCCTAAGCGGTGTAAGTGTAACTCAGGTGCGCCTCGTGGAGGTAGGCTGGTTTCGAAACGCCAGATATTTGTGAATGGGCCGGGATTGTACAGCCGCCTACGCGCGTGACGCAACTCTCGAGCTCAGCAGCCGCCCGCCGCCCACTACAGCCAAGTGGGCGGCACAGGCCTAAGGCGAATCTAAAAGACCCGAAGTTAACCTACAAGATGCACCACAAAAGAGTACTCTATAAAAAAATACTCTGCAAATTACACACAAGATTAGACCATGTGAAGAGACAAAAATAAGACTAGATAGAAGTCTTTTTCATGCCTGCCTTGTTAACCGCGCGCGTTATCCTGACTATATATGAGAATGTTTTACTGTCTGTTGTATGATTGGATTACCGGGCCAAGCGTCGCAAGAAGAGACGTCAAACATTTTTAGAAACCCTCTAAATATATCTTCTTTAGGTAAAATATTAAATTTACAACTCTTATGGGTGATTTGCGTAAAGAAAGTAAGTAATTTAATCAAACCTAACGTAACCTAACCAAATCTTACATAACCTTACCCGTAAATTAAATGATCAATTAATGGAAAATATTAATGTACAAAAATGTGGTTATGTTACTTTAGGTTAGATAAGTGTAGGTAAAGTAGGTTATGTTAGATTAAATCAGTAATTTTAACATCATGTGTAATGATAATTTCCTTGAAAAATTTGCGACAATATTCGTTATTCTAGAGATGATTCTCTGTAACCTAAAAACATATTACTCAGAAGTGGATAAACACCTCAAATTTGATCTGAAGATTGTTCATAACAATAAATCTGTTAATAATACTAAACTATTAGACATATAATGTACATAAGATTATAGCACTCCATTATGATTAACGTTATTCAATTTAGAAAGTGACTTCTGCCAATGTTACTCTCAAGCCTCAAGTGATAAACACTATTGAAATTGCCTTAAAAAATACACAATCCGGTCCTGGCAAAAGGCCTCATAAAACTATTGAGATACAAACAAAAATAGCCTCTCAATATACGTTTTCTTGTGATATTTTCCTCCGCATTGAAAATGTCACGGAACAACAACGCAACAAATAAAATTAAAAAGCGCAACATCGACACCTGTGATCCAGAAATCAAGTCTTTACAACAGACGTAATAAGAGCAGAATTTGCTCAGCATAAAAAATGTATTTATTCACAATTCTTGCACGCGAAGTAGCTTATCCCATAAGTGGAAAAGTTTGTGAACAAATTAAAAATCGTAAATTGATTCTTGCTGTTATTGAAATATAGATGTTTAAATGATTGCGGATAAGAGCTAGTTCCGAGTGTGAAGCGAATGGATTTGTAATGCTTTTATTCGTGAGGCAAAAGCCTACGCACTCCATAGCTAGTCCATTCATAAGTTAATGTGAGCTGGAGCCTACTTGAGACTTGTGGTGACTAATACAGGTTCTTTTCACCTTTCCTATTCGGGTTAAAAATTAAATCAAAACAATGTTTAGTAAAAAAATCTCTCTAGTGATTCAACGTCGGAGCGACATTCGATGTGTAATTTTGTTAACATTGGCGATGATATCATTTGCGATACAAAAAAGGCTTCTTCAAAGATTTAATTTTAAAAACAAATAAATAATTCTTGAATATAACATTCCTTGAACAGTTGGAATAAAAATTTAAATTCTAGATATTTAAATAAATCTTGTAATTATTTTGATTTTGCCGGCGGGTAAAGCTCAAAGGTCAAAGCGTTTGCATGGCAAGCCAAAGGTGGGTTCGATCCCCGACAGATATTAAAAAAAAAGGTGTATTGTGTTTGTGTTTGTTTGTGGGTTGGGTAGATTTCAAGTGTATATTTTTCTGATTCTTGAAGAGATCCAGATTATAGGAAGGAGGATACACAGACGCTGGAAGAGCATTCCATAACTTATTGGTGGCATTAAGGAAGGAGCTTTGGAAGCTGCCAGTTCTTGGTCGACATATATTAACCGTGTATGGATGTTCGGCAAGTGTAAGACGAGTTTGTCGGTTGTGGGTGGGTGCAGGAGGAATTAGTTCTTTAAGTTCCGAAGAACAGCGACCGTGGTTATAACGGTAAAAAAGACTAAGAGAACCAATCTTACGCCTGTGTTCCATTGATTGCAGATAAGACGTAAGAGTGGTGGATCAACACTCCACATGCAGCGCTTAACCATAACTTACATGATAAAAAAAAAAAAAAATTGTTTCCTTGTGCACATATCGGTACGTACCTGTATATTGAGATCTGGTTATATACCAAGTTGACAGAACTGTATCGCCGAAATTTATGATGACCACAGCTACGAAGCTTGAAGCATATAAAAAATAATTAGAATTATTTAAAAAACGCAATGACTGTTATATTGAAAATCTCACAGTCTGTTTGATGCAAATTAAACTGTAAAATAATTTACATCAAACAAATTGACTAATTTTTACGGTATTAGTGAAAATACCACCATTTTAGATTTCGCGGTATCGGAATAAGACTACAAATAATCATCATCATCAGCCTGTATCCGTCCACTGTTGAACGTAAGCCTCCCACATGAGTCTCTATCCTCTTCGATCCTCTGCCTTCCGTATCCAGGCCACTCCAGCTATTCTTCTTATGTCGTCAGTCTATCTTGCAGGGGGTCAGCCAATGCTTCGTTTGGCAGTTCTTGGTCGCCACTCCAAGTTGAGCACTGTTTATTTGCATACTTGAAGACCGCGGTTTTGCTTCCAATGAGAGCTTCGTTAGTCCTTAACACACAAGAACCGAAAGCGAAACTTCGATTTTTAAGTATGTAAAGATAAAGTGTTCTACGTGATCTACTTTATAATAAAACGAGGTAAATATTATTTATACATTTTACTATTTGATATGCATCTCAAAGTGAATGCTAAGAATATAAATAACACAAAGAATGACGTCAATGTCACAATTTTTAAATGAAGAACCGTTATTTTTACCGGAAATAGTTACCGTTTGTGGACACTTAAATAAGTTAGCTCCTATTTATAAGATAGTTGTCATGTACGGGGAACGTCACTCCGTCAAGTATTATACATTTCTATATTTGCATATGACAACACAGTACTTACCTGCCCATTATCTTTGCATAGTGATGATTTATTACGTAACCGAGGTAAAAACATGCCTTTGAGCTTTTTGTCATCTTTTGTCTTTAATAATAATATGTGATATAAGACCAAGACATCGCAGACAATCATATTAAAAACAACACAATAAGACAGCTATAATGAACCATCGGTACATGTATTTCATGGCGAAATAAATTATTCAGTTCACCTAATAGTTTAATCCTATATTTACTAGTAGTATCCACAGTGAAAATATTTTCCAAATTTATTATTCTATTATATATACTCGTTCTTCATTATCAAAGTATTACTATAATTTGTGATGAGTCCTGAAAACTTGTGGTATCATACCAGTATTAAGCCTATTTTTATAGTGTATGCCGTTTATTTTTATCCGATATAATTGAAAGAAATTTCATAACATGATGTTTGCTGTGAATTTGTATGTATTGTATGTATTAATTTGTGTTGTAAGTTGTGTGAAAAATAGAAGAAAATAACTTCAAGCTGCGTTTAAAAAAATCGTGACGGATTTGAGTAGTTGTTTGGTCACCGCGGCTTGTAAATATGTGCTGTAGATATCGTACTTAAATAAAGTTTAATTACTTTTATGATAATTAGTTAGCAAAATGTCTAATAGAGGGATATATGTAAAAGCAATTAAGCTTATTAAGCCTTATGGTTACGCTAGTTACTTGAAGGGTTCGAATGCTTAGAGACGTGGAATATACCGACCGGGTTTCTTACTGAATATGTTGTTATATAGAGTATTGGGCAGGTTACATCTGCTTAAGAATCTAAGTTCAGTTGGAAAGGAAGGTATTAGAATGGCGACTAAGTGACAGCAAAAATCTGCATAAAATTTCAAGATACAATACATATTTAGTATTGTATAGTTTGAGTAAAGAAAATGTTTGTTTCCTCTACAGTATTGCATCACGGTGTTGCACTCAAGTGCATTTTCCTCGCATCAATCATTTTCCATGAAATCGTTTCCAATTTACATTTTTTCTTGTGCGCCACTCCACACAATGAGATTTGTTTTATTGTTCTGATAGAAGTAACCCAGCGACGCCATTTTATTCGTCATGGCTGTTGAGCGTCCTCTTGTGTAGTACAAGTTATTGTGTTTTAATAGTTTTGCGGTAATGTTACCCAGTCAAGTTTTTCATTTTTGCAATGATAGCTTCAATGTACGCAAACCGCAGCAGTCTTAAAATATGACCTATTTAATATTACGAGCATTTAATATACCTGGTGCAGCCATCATCCTGCAGTGGATAGACAACAGTTGATTACAATGTTTGCTTTGTTGTTATTGTCTGTCCTTAATTTGTAACAAAAGATCATCACGAAACAACCATTTATATTACTTAAATATACATATACTATATTTAAAATTCTTTTTTTTTCAACGCGCCAATCCAAGCACAAAAATAACGGCAGAAGCGGGATGCGAACCGCGGACCTTGGAAACCAACTATGCCCAGGTATTCATACCGCTCGGCAAACTGCGCCATTGCTATGCCTAGACTGACTCGCGTTGAAACTAGTATTTATATCATTGTTATCATCGTACGATAGATGTCGCTATAGTATATTTCAAAGTATGTATATTTTTATTATTATTCAATCAGTCTTCATTTATTCACAAGCTTATTATTATTATTTTACTTACTTTAGAGTCAGTCTAGGCATAGCAATGGCGCAGTTTGCGAGCGGTATGAATACCTGGGCATAGTTGGTTT
Organism: Glossosoma conforme; assembly: GCA_022606575.1. Taxonomy (NCBI): domain Eukaryota; kingdom Metazoa; phylum Arthropoda; class Insecta; order Trichoptera; family Glossosomatidae; genus Glossosoma; species Glossosoma conforme. The sequence goes on from JAGTXR010000015.1 coordinate 4,355,172, forward strand.
CCAAGGTCCGCGGTTCGCATCCCGCTTCTGCCGTTATTTTTGTGCTTGGATTGGCGCGTTGAAAAAAAAAGAATTTTATAAATAGTATATGTATATTTATGTAATAATAATATTGTAATATAGTCAATGATCTATAAAAGTAGATTAGAATATTGAAATAATAAAATAATATTCTAATAAAAATTAAAATATTCATATAACCATTTATATGGTTCCTTTTATCGTCCCAAGCGAAATACGAGATTCGTCAAATACGTCAACTAGGAGCTTCATCATAAACCTCTTAACAGTTGCAAAAACTTTTTTTTGGACCAAGAGTCAATCCACTAAATGACTAAAATGTCAATATCAGTGATAACCTCAAAATCTGGTTAAGGAAGTTACATTAAATTTTGTAATGACTTGCGGGAACGCTGGTGTTGCCACTAATGAAAATATCTAGGAGTACGCTCACGTAATAATTAATAACTGCAAACTCATTCAATAAATTATATTCCTAACAAAATACGATGTAGTATTACTGGTACTTTAAATGAAATCATATTTAAAATTCGTGATAGTATCATTGTGTCGAGATATCCTCATTACAATAATAAATAAAAAACACTAACAATTCAACATTGTAAATTCCTATTGTAATAATTGCGCAGATACGTGGAATCTAACAGCAGCTCTTATCCATAAAATAAAGGCCACCCAACTTACTATGAAGAAATGCATGAGAGGAGAGAGGGTGAAGAAAAACTCGATTTGTAGACGCTACTGAAAAAATACGCGCATTCAAGTGGCAATGAGCAGAAAATATCTATGGGGAATAAAACTGTTGGACTGGCACCCAAGAACTGTCAAACTCAGTGCCGATTAGCTGCAAGGCAGAACACATCAGAAGAATAGCAGGAGGCTGGGTATGGAAGGTAGAGATCTGAGAGGGATGGAAAGTCATGCAGGAGGCTTACAAACAACAGTGTACGAACATGATGATGATGATAGAATCATTTCCGTTTTTTTATTTGTCGATTGAAATATTGAAAGAACGATAAATCGGGGGAAACACACAGGGATAAAATTAAATGTTCTTTTAAATTATATTTAGCACCTTCACCTAAGCTTTATTTATTACACTAGTATGTAACCTACAGTTAAGAACTCATTAAAAATGAATTTAATTCACGGTCGAAGGTCGACTTGCGCTTGTTTAAGAGACCAGATATTACAACGCGTGAATTATGCTCTGTAAATTTTATAATGTTGTTAGTTAAACACATAGTTAAGTCACTAATTAAAAATTGTTTATGTGAGCATCCCATATTGACAGAGGCTGTCAAATCTCAAGGCTTTTTTTCACTCTTGAAATAGGTTCATAAAAAGGTCAGCCAAATCAAAAGATCCGCTTATTGAAGGTCGAAAGATCAATATTGGACTAACGATTGGTTATAAGGCACGAAGATATTCAAGTCAGTAATGGCACTTATTTATTGGAATAGCATTTTTCAAAACGCGTGCTGATTATTATGCCATTAATCAATGCAATAAAAATGTTACATCAAACAATGCAAGACGATTCGAATTAAGATTAGAAAAATGTTTATTCCTAACAATCACCATATATTGGATTACTGCTACTATATTAGTTTCTAATCCATATTCAACTCTAAAGCTTTTTCACTTAAAATGATGTTTTAAGATACATTTAGATCAAACGAACAATTGAACATTCTATTTCCACTCTTTAAATTTTTTGGCGTAAATAATTATTCAAATGCATTTGTTTTCGAATCTGTGTTTTTACGAACGTGTAAAGTGAAAACAACACAAGTATATTATGTACTAAATAAAATTTGAAATAATCCACGGTCTTAACCTTTAAAATAGTCTTCAATCTCTTCAACGGTTGCCAGATGTGAAAAAAAATATTCTCCGGTTAAAACGAAACTACTGACTTCACCTAATTTTGTGGCTATACTTAAGTGATTTTATCATGATCCCAGAGACTGTTTAACTTAATAAGTTTTGTCTACTAGAATCCAGGCTTATATAAAGATTGAAATACATAAAACCGTTGAAAGTAGGTACAACCTATTAGTTTTTGTGGGGTAAACATGTGAATCATTAAAAAATCCAATGAATATAAATTATTAAAGTAACTCAGGAATCATGCTTTATTTTCTTGAGTGTAAATAAACACTTCGTATTTTAGTTCTATGTTAGATTTATCTCAATAAAAACATAGATTAACTTTACCCAATAAAATAAAGCATGATCCCTGTTTGAATAATTTGCTATTAACTAGATTCAAGACTAATATTAATGTTGATTACATATTTTAAATCACCGAAAGACGATGCAAACTAGTAATATGTGAAAAATTACAAATTCTAATAAATGCCAGGTAATCTAAGTTAATACTCAGGGATCGCGCTAGATTTTCTTGTGTATTATTGAAACGCCTACATAATATTATATCATTAATGCAAGTTGTATAATAGCTCATTTACTTGGACGTTTCTCGAAATAAAGATTTCACTTGTTCATACGACAGCTACGCAAAAGATTCAGTCACGATCATCTTCTTTATCATCCAGATCTCTTTGGATAACTAATAATTAATCGTTGGGCTTTGTGCGCTGGATCTTGTGAGATTATTGGCCGTATAATGGCCGGTTGGCAAACGATTAATCCGATCCAATAGATTTGTAGGTTATGTGTGGGTCAGACTCGCGTGGGTGGGTGTTGCAAGGCTTTGCGAGGAATATAACAATCACCGCGGATCCAGAGCACCGATGGATAATTGCTAGAGCTACAGACCAGCCATAGGGCCGTGTGAAGTGCAACCAAGTGATGGTGATGATGTAATACTTACTACAACCAGTCAGTGAACGTACTGAAGAATACTTCTTCCACCCAGCTAGAGGCGTCATCTAATATTCGTACAATCTAAGACAGAGGTTTTCTTAGCAATTTAAGAGAGATTGTAGATCATACATTTGTACTGGTCAGCGAAAATTTATTGCAAGTCTACGTAAATTTTTGCGCGTGAATACAACGCTACACGTCTCGGGGAATTTCTAGTTTTGCAAATACACATTTATAAACATATTGATGATGTCTTCGTTCTTTTCCTTTATATATATCAACATAATCATTGTTTATGTTATACTTATCAGGAGCATATCGATCTGATCATCTAAAATTGCTGCCATAAATTTGTGTAGGTCACCAAGGTTTGAACCTCATCCCATATTAACCTTGCTTCCAGGACATCCTAGGTACAGTTTCTTACTATTTATCATTTAAGGACATCAATAGACTGGGGGGGCTGAAGAAAAGGCAGTGTTCAATATGGTCGGAATATACCGCACCTTGGGAGTAAATGTTCTAATAATTTGCATTTTATCACATCTTCTAAAACACATGATTGCAAAACCTCGTCGAAAGGTATACTCGTAAATAACTACAATATTTTTTTAATAAAACAAATGTTTTATATTACTCGTTGAAACGTCGGCCTGTGATATGTTTTTGCTAATTTCACCTGTCAGGAGATGCAAAAAGATTAATGATAATTATATGTACTAATTATCCATATGTTTGCATCGTTCGGTTTGAACGCTCATAGTACAAATATGAAATAATGTGGCGAAAATCGATTTAATATATTTTTACTGACTGGCTCCCGCCGCTTTTTTTCCCCTGCTTCAGTTACAAACAAATTAAATACATACTATATTACCATATCCGAAGGTCACAAAACTAATATTTTTTTTTTTTATGTAAACGCATGCAGGAGTGCACAACCGGTCAAGACCAGTGCAAAATAGTATAAATATAAGCAAAAATTGTGTTTATCATAACTAATTATGATAAACAAATTCAATAAAGAATTATGCACAAAATATTGGATTGAAATACGTTCTGTAATTCTATAGTTCTACCTTGCGTAGTTAAGCGTGTAAGTAATTGTTCCGATGTAGTCTTTCCTTTAAGATAAAATCTGGATAATTGCAACAAGCCAACTAAGTTGTCTGCAGATTACGTGCCATTACTTGTTGTGTAATAAATTCACTTTTTGTTGTAATGTTGGTATCTACACAGTAATGAAATCAAACATGCACGCATGAGCAATTATGCATTTCTTCCATCGGGCACTTGGCTATCGTTTAGCATGAACACACGAGCATTATTGATCACCGAACAGTGATGTCTGCATAATGAGGAGACCGGAATAATGGCCGTGGAATTCTTATTGTTCCCGTGAGATAGACGAAGATCTTTATTCATGGATCCAGAATGATCAAAGCATTACAATCGCATTATCATCCTACGCGTTGAATAGATTTGCTTATGCTTTTATTAACTTCAAATGAATTTTTTCTGGTTAAAAAACCTCTTCAGTGGACGAGATAACGTGCGAAGCAATTGTGTATCCAGACGGATCAAATATATAATATAAATTGACTTTTTCATACATATAAATACTTACAAGAGAGTACCGACCGAGGGTCTTAGTCCTTCAAGAACTTTATGACGGAGGAAGTGTATTGTTTTTTTTATACGTATGCATTAAGGGAATGGCAAGCGTTAGCTAATATGCATCTTGAAGAAATTCGTATTTGAGAAGTTTGTATTTGAGAGGAAATTTAAATATGTTTTTTAAGTGTTTTATTCTTCATCAAAATCGTGTAGAAAAAACATAGTTTCGTGTGATATAATGCACATTAAAGTAAGATCAGTCGTTCTCAATAATCGCGCGCGTTATCCCGAAGATATCATTAATGTAGTTAAACAGCAGCAGACCTTCAGAAGCGGTAGTTTAGGAAGGTCCTCCCAAGAAATGGCAGAGACTTCAAGACGACAACACAAAACGAGTCCTCTGTTCTCATGGATGATGCACTTCATTATATACTGTTTGCTAAGAATATATGGACAGGAGTTATAAGTAGATAGGTCAAATATAGATAAGGCCTGCCTATGGTGTTAAAGGAGGAGCTAAAGAAAATGTTCATCCACAGTCATAACACAAACTGAACGTTTGTTTTCCATTAACTAGACTTGATGGTGATATTGTTTATCGTACTTGATGGTCTTCTTTGAATTAAATCAATCTAATCCGATAGGTAATTTTAGGCCCTTATCCAAAATTAATAAATTTGTATGTATTCTGTATAATCTGAGGTCAGGTGAAAAAGCTTAAAAATCTCAAAATAAAAAACATGATTACTGATAATCATGTTTTTTTTTTTTTTTTATTTCTTTCAAGTTTACAAATAATAATAACTCAAACATAAATTACCAGACTTAATTGTCTCTTAACTTATTACAATAATGTGTTAGATACTATAACAAGAACTTAATATATTTAATTATGAATTAATTTACACCTTCCTTGAATGGAAGGCATTTCTGGCATGTGATTTTACTTAACACTAGGACTTAAAACCAGGATACATGTTGAAGAAGTTAGAAAGAAAGAAAGAAAATAAATCATAAAAAGAGACATGACAGACACATAAAATGAAACACTTAAACATACAGGGAAGAAAAATTAAATTAAACACTAATAAATATACATGTAGTGGACTAAACCATTGGTGAGTTCACCTGGGCAGGACATTGGAATGAACCCCCAATCTGTTGATCAGAGGGTTTTTGTGTTGTTTTGTGGATCTGTAGAATGTTTTTGTTGGATTGATGAAGTGTTGATGGAGGGTCTGAATTTTGTGGCGCGTGTGTAGGCGTTTGAGATTCATACGGGGAGGGGTATTGTATTGTATATAATTTTTAAACATTTATTTTGAAGTATTTGTATTTTATTAAAGTTAGACATGCAGTTGTTAATCCAGGAAGGAGCAGCGTAGGTGATGATGGGTTTTACGAGAGAGTTATAAATAATGGAGTTGTTTTTAAGTGATAAGGAGCTTCTTCTATTGAATAGCGGTGATAACGCTCCGAGAGCAGTGAGTGCTTTGCATCTAGCTGCTTCAGTTTGGGGACCCCAGTGAAAACGTGAATCAAGGACAACACCCAGATACTTGACTTCTTTAGACCATTCAATACGGTTAGCACCACTCGAAATTTTAGGAGGGAATCGGGATCTATGTTTCTTCGAAAATATTATTGCTTCGGTTTTTGTGGTGTTGACTTTAAGTTTCCATTTATGGAAATAGGTTGTAAGGAGGATTAGTGATTTTTGTAGACGGGATCTAATGTGGTCAAGTCTTTTTGAGGAGGTAAGGCATGCCGCGTCGTCTGCATATAAGGCTAACTCACATCGGTCAGGAGTGGGTAAGTCGTTTATGAAAATACTAAAGAGGTATGGGCCGATTAGACTTCCCTGCGGTACTCCTGCTGTCACATTTCTCATTGAAGATTTATGATCGTTAATTACTGTTTTAAATTTTCTTTCATGGAGATAAGATTTTAGGATATTTATCAAGTATCCGGGGGTATTTAGTAATGAGAGTTTATGTAGTAGGCCATTATGCCAAACTGAGTCAAAGGCTTTTTCTAGGTCAAGAAGTAAAAGTCCCGTGCTTGTTTTGGATTTTAGGTTTCTTGAAACGATTTCCGAGTTAATTGGTGGATTGTCGAGTGTTTTTGACGGAAACCGAATTGCTCTGGAATAATAATTTTTTAAAGAACTGTACTTAATCGTTTTAAAATGACCTTTTCGAAGAGTTTTGCTAAGTGCGAGGAGCATGCTAATTGGTCTGTATTTTGTGGGTTTTGTATGGTCTTTACCGGGCTTCTTAATCGGTATGATAAGAGCTGTTTTCCAGGAAGTTGGGAAGTAACCGTTAATGATGTAGCTGTTAAATATTTTAGTGAGTGAAACAATAGCTTTATGTGGAAGATTTTTTAAATGAATGTTGCGTATTTTGTCTATACCTGGAGCTTTAAGGGGCTTTAGCGTTTTTAAGATTGAAGATATTTCTGATGTATGTATGATTTTGAATGGGGGTTTGATTATTAGCAGTTTGCAGATGGTGGCCTTAACTTCCGATTCCAGTTTAGGGTCTGTGTTACATTGAGTCGTCGAGAATGATTTTAAGAGAGTGTCGGCTATGGTGTAAGCCTTCTCTTCGTCTGAGTAGGCCTTGCCATTTACTGTATCCAGTGGTGGGATGAGAGAGGGGGTGTTGCGGATAGCTTTAACAGTATGCCAAAGTGAGTTATCAGAGTGAGTTTAGGATTTTAGTTTGTTGGTCCACATGTCATTTTTCAAGGAAGAGGTTAATTTCCTGATCTCGCGAGTAATAGAGTTTACAATGGTCTTTGTGGATCGGTCCCTTGTTTTTTGCCATGGTTTCCTAAGGCTGTTTTTTAGGGCAATGAGCGTTTTTATTTCTGGACTCAGGGAGAGTGTGAATGATCTGTGGGATGTTTTGGGGATGTACAGATCATCTGCCTCCATTATAGTTTTGGTGAGGTGATCTATTGATATGTCTATGGATCTGGTTGTGTCAGGGACGGCTGACGTTAAATGAATGTTAGTATTAATGTAATGTTTGAATGGGCTCCAGTTTGCACTAGCAAAGTTACTCTGGAGTCTCGGAGTTCTGCTGATTTTGCCACCAATAGTGAAAAAGACGGGGAGATGATCGGATGAGAGAAGTTGTTCTGTCTTTAGGGACGAAATGAGAAAGAAATTTTTGGCTAAAACCAGGTCCAGTGTAGAAGGGTAGATACTATTGTGAGGATAGTGAGTGGGAGTGTCAGGGTGCAATACGTTGAAATCGGTTTTTTGGAGGTGTTGGAAGAGTTTTTTGCCATTTGGGTTGCTACGGTAGTAGTTCCAGAGCTGGTGTTTTGCGTTAACCTCTCCTCCCCGGTGATGTCTATCGACTACACATTGCTTGTAATAACTTAAATATCTCTGTAAATATAATACACACAGGGTTCAGATTTTAGGTATTCCTCCTTAATACATTTACGTATTGAAAAAAATATATATTTATAATAATAGGCACTCATCGGGAGCAGGAAATATTTTTCTAAAATCCGGAATAAATTCACCACTACAATCAAGACGCGTCAACTGTCATGAATTCATTCGACCTGTCGGAAGCGTGTGCAAAAATAAAATTAAAAAATACCCAGATGCGTCGGCATCTATACTCCTCACTCTCGCTGACGTACTAATATGAGTGAGCGAGACGGGAAACCTCAGCTGGTCGGCTAGTTCGAAATGATATCGATGCGCGTCGGCTCATCGATATGTCGACAGGCTAAGTAATGTTAGTAGCTCTCGGAAGTTCACGCACCAAGGTGCGTCTGGCCGTTTGAGGTCTTCGTCTGATGTTTTTCATGTTTTTAGCTATTAAATGTCAATTATTACTGCTTATTGACATCAACTATTATAAAATTAAGGGATATCTTTAAATATTTTCATTTTTTCGAATTTCTACTCATTTTATTCACTTTAAATCAGAATGTTTTTTTTTTATGTAAACGCATGCAGGAGAGCACAACCGGTCAAGACCAGAATGTGTAACGAGTACACACCATCGGAACGCGCGGAAGTTTTTAACATAGTAAGGCGAGGGTTAAAGTCCCCGCCAATTATAACCGAGGGGCCAAGACTCATAAAGAGGTCTAATTCTGAAGAAATAAGGGGTTTATTAGGAGGGTTATAAGCCGCTATTAAGATGAGAGGATAGTTATTAACGCTAATTTGTAATGCTACTGATTCTATGTTAGTATTGAGAGGAGTTTGTATGTGTGTGTGTTTTTGTAAAACTCAAAGAATGTTTCCGCAACAACATATATCGTTAAAAGCACTTGGAAAACATTTCTAAGAATAATAACTGCAAAAGAAGAAAGAAAAATTTCACGTTTGAAAATAATTAAAGGTGAGAAAGGAATTTATGTCTTTAACACTATAAAACAAACATTTGTTGCTTTGTTAAAGTATTGTTTTTAAACACCTGAGATATAAGCAATAAGAAGATAATAGATTTTATACTTTACCTTGACTTAATGAGTGAAAATACTGTGTAAAGAAAGAAATCTTTCCAGTTAGGTTGAATAGTCTTCGATAAATACTTTACGGAATAAAGACAGGAAATAATCGTGTAATATCCTCACACATTTTGTAGGAGAGAGAATAATCAATTCATTATTTATATAACGTTATAAAACGGTAAGTTCTCGATGGGGTTGCCAGTGCTATAGTATAAAAAACGTTTATCTTTCGGTTGGTATTTAAAGTGTGCAATTATAAATGTTAATATTTTTAATATTGGATAGTACACAAAACAATATTTAATAAAAACATTTACACTTTAATATTACAATTTTCTTTGGCGATATAATATATTCTATTAATTTTCTTTCTAAATTTTGCACACTCGTATTTCATTTTCTGCCACATTGTAGACTCAGCACTTTATTTCAAACTGAGAAATGGGAAGCAACTTTTACTTAGTGAATCAACTGGTCCAGATTATGAGAACGTCTTGCGAATCATCGGATTCATTTTAAAATGCTGATTAACAAGCACCCATATAGTCTCGGATACAACTGGAGCTATGGAGGTCGTTGGTAATTATATGTTGTGTCCAGAGATGTCTTGGTATAAGTCACGGATGATGGTAATTGACAGAACTTTTTTATAAATGGAAAAAATATATATATTATATTCATTAAAATTTTAGAATTAATTTTAATTAAAAAAATTAATTAATTAAAAATATTTATTTTTGATTCAAAATTTATTTTAACGATTACATGTTTCGGCCTTCCTGAAGACCATCTTCAATAATGAAAAAATAAAAACAGGCATTGGCTCATATAGGCATGGACAGTTAATTAGTTCCTACACACATATTTACAGGTTGTATATGTGTGCGGGTAAAACAATTGAAAAAAGACATTATAAAATTAATGAGTATGTGGATTTCCTAATGTACGTTATCATTTTTGTTTTTAATTTGAAAAAGGAATTATATAATTATAAAATTACTGGGTATTTGTCATTTTAATGTGTTAAGTTATTATATAATACTAAATTTTTGTTTTCAATTTAAAAAGGAATATAAAATTACTGAGTATTAGATGATTTTAATGTATTAAGATATTATAATAATAAATTAATGTGATTAAATTAAAAATTCCTTGTAATTCTTCGGTGTTGATGATGGCTAGTCCCTGGGAGTTTTGTTTTTTTTTTCTTTTTTCCAGCTTGATTGATACCTAGAATAATAATTTAAAGCAGTATCAACGACTTTATAATGTAATTATTAGACAATAGTAAAAAAACCAAAACTCCCAGGGACTAGCCATCATCAACACCGAAGAATTACAAACTAAATATTTTTAATTTATTAATTTTTTAATTAAAATTAATTCTACAATTATAATTATGCAGTTTCATCAAGTATTGTCAGTTGATAACCTTAATGTTAGTTACTAAGATTGTTCTAGAACTGTAATCAAAATATTGCGTAACATAAGTGCAACCACTCTATTTACTTCGCAAACAAACCACCTTTAATCCACTGCCTCTACAATGTCGAGAGGTGCTCGAGGAGATTTATTTATTTATTCAATCCTTTGAAAAATCTCAATGCGCAGCATTAATTCACCTCACTTCTTATGAGAAAAAGTGGGGAAATAAATTATTTGCCGGTTCATACGAGGGTTATTTGAAAAATTTGCAGCGTCATCGAAGTGAAATAATTGCAAAAATAATATTCGACTGGAAAACCTTAAAATTTTGAGGTAACTTTGATCATATTATCAGTGTGATGTAATATTAATCTGTAGTGTGATGATGACTCCTATTCATGACATCCTGTGGTAAAAAACACACTTTAATACATTATCTAGTGGAGTGCATCATTCATGAGAATAGAACATGTATTCTGTGTAGTCGTTTGGGAGCCTAACATTATTTGGAAAGACGTGCTGCTTGATTTCGACGGTGCCTTGCTGTTGAACTACAACAAGGATATTGTCGGAATAACGCACGCAGTTAACGAGGCCGTTACGGTTACCTCATGTCAAAGCCACCTATCGGATAGTTTTTTTACTACAATTACTGTATGTTGATGACGCTGGAAACTTTTGAAATAGTCCTCTTATAATCATGGCGAAGCTGACCGCCCCCTCAAGAGCTAAGGCCTGGCTGTGGAGGGCTGGAGGACAGCCGTAACACCAGACACCATAAACAATATACTTGCACTTGACATGTTATTCTAATGGTAGGTAGACGAATGTGGAACATATCCATTCACAGTAAAACAAACCGATCTTAACCCAATTTTAGAGTTTGCCTATTCATTGATTGATATGTTTCAAATGGTCTTTTCTTCATTTATGATTTTGCTCTTTTAATATGTATTTGCAATTCGTTGAATACTATCACTCAAACGGTATTAGTTATTGTCTTCTTATTTAGTGTTATTTGGGCAGTCACTAAATGATCGAAACTGTAGAGATTTTTCAGGCTGATTACCTAAATATAGATTATATTTCATAGTTAATATGAAGACATACACAACCATTCAATATCCATTTTCAAAGTAAATTTTAAAGTTACACTTTTTATTTGCCATGAGAGGTGACTTTTTGAAACACAGTATGTATTTGTAGTCTGCATTTGTTGCAGATTGCTTAAATTAGTACGAGAGTGAAATAGTTATTCAAGTACTAAATATGCCGCGTTATTAATATAAGCTCTCGTACACTTAGCATATTGCGAATGAATTCGTCATGGCGTCCGTGTCTCGCCACGGATGACAGGAATAAATCGGCATAAATTCCAGAATGAAATGCTTTATCCAACAGAACGTTCACCCTTTAATAGAAAATTAACGATGAAGTAACCTTTGATTCTGTAACGCACGCTGCAAACAGCTGCTTCTGCTCGCCATTTGTATTTTCAACTCAACAATAAAAGTGTGAGCAAAATTATTCAACATATTTTTTAATTCAACATCAACATTTTACATCAACAGTAAAAAAATCATTTTTACAAAAAATATATGAACGTCAAAGTAACATTGTATACTCGTAGTACATATGTAAAATGCATACACTATGTTTAACATTTTACTGTCACGGTCGCGTATCTTAGAATGAATGTTACGAGTAGACAGGCAGTGTTCACGTTAATGTAAGTACGGAACGTTTTCATGAAGGAGTAATAAAATAATAATCTTACAACATAATTTTCTGCGCTGACTACCGGCTACGTCAGGTTTAATACTTTAAATTTATAAACCAAGAAATCCAGTTAGCGTAGGTGTGATAATTTAATAGAATAACTTGTTGTTCCAAGTTTCTTTAATGGAGAAAAACGAACATACCGTCAAGATACTACTCGAATATTTAAATAAACAATTGCGCTTTTAATATATTACTGTTTTCTATCTTAATAAAATATAGTGGGATGAAACTAAATGAAAGTTACATCTAAAATTGCATTACTTACACTAGTAATAGACAAGTTGAATCTATTTTTTGATCGATAACTTTTTGTTGGCGCTCCAAATTTCTCTACTTATTCTATTCGTCCTTTAATCAAATTGTACCATTGTTAATTTTGGGGACATCAACTGCGAACTATCTCACCACAAAATCACGGGAAGGCCTTCAGACATTCTCCAACAAGTAACATTTTGCGTGCGTCCAGTAACAGGTCCTCATCTGGGTTCGCCAAAATCAGGATGGGACAGGGAGGGTTTCACCAAGGAGTCACCATCTTTTGATGGGGTCTGCCTGAGGGTTTCCATGTCTTAGTTCTTGTTCCAGGCTTAATTTTTCCATTCAAACTCAGAAGCTTTAATAGCAATTCTATGTTTTTTCCATTTATGTTTTGAAAAAATATTAATTAATAAAAAATATAGCCACAAAAAAATTATGAATATGTTTTCAAATCTGAGAAAACGTCATAGAACAATATTTTTGTCAGTATGATCGTCAATTTTACAATACTGGGATTTTTAAAGAAGAGTATTTTGAACTTCAAACGAAGTTATCGCAATGACTGGAGCTTCTCTGATATTTAAAATTTATTCCAGTCTATTGTAAGCATTTCCCTAACAATTTCATTAATTATAGATTTAAAATGACCACAAATGGACGATAAGATCGTTATTTTTTTGTTGTTGCCATATCTGCTCCATAACTGGATGATCACTGCAAATTGTGGCCACACATTTATTTCAGCCATAATAGTAAGATTGCCTTAGAGCATATGTTTAATGTTTCCTAACGGCTTCCATAACATAAGTTTGAGAACATAAGAAAACGAAATCAATATTATCCTAATCATATTTGTGTCTTTATTAATCCGATTTTTTAGGAGATCGGATGATGAACCTGAGCCCTGGAGCTTTATTCCTACTATGCGACTCAACTCAACGAACGCTTCACAGTATACAGCAGGCGCTGACCTATCCAAGTAAAGTACTCGATGTGTCTTCAGTGATTAAACGTGAACCGCGCTAACAACGTGCTATTGTCGTTTTCTGCAATATCTCGATCGTTCGGATTGTTGATCGGACCAATTATGTACAACTTGTCACTGCTGTAAGATGAAGAGATAAAGGCTATAGCGTTATTTGTTAAGATTTCTCCTGCAGATTCGATCCAATATTAATCACCCTTATAATAAAATGACAGTGCGAGTGCGTAGTAACATGTTCAATACGCTCGTATCATAATACAAAAGTATTAATATGAAATGATGTTGCGATACTTGAGAGTCTTAAATAAAAAAAAAATGTAAAGGAGCTTCATAACTAGCATTTTCCTGGTTTGTGCACCATGCTTAGACTTTTTAATAATTTTCATAGACCTCTAAATAATCATATGTAGTAAAATAGATACTGCGCTGCGAAATAAGTATAACATATATCAATGCTTAAGATTCTTTATTCGTTACTTATTTATTAACCTTGTCTTAATTAATGTGGATCACATTGTGTTTTTATTTATTACTTAAAGTAAGTAAAATGTTAAATCTGAATGCTAATGAAATATACAGTGTACTTAATGGAAAATAAAGAGCAAACTTATCAAAGATGGGAACCACGTATATTATCAACATGAACTCCGGATCAGTGTTGGCTTAAAACAAGGCATGGATACTGTCAGCTGACAAAACTGTGCCTTCCAAAACGACGAGAACCCAGGGGTCTGATGAATCTGAATGGTGAATGAGCTGTGTTTATGCTCTCCGAGTCTCTTAACTGACTGTAGTATGGGAAGGCTGCCTCATCCGCTTCCTCGCCTAGTCATTCTTCAACAGTGTAAACCATCATACTCCCAGTTTTCTACGCAGGCATTTGTTTTTAAAACACAATAAGTAACTGTTTTGCCTTTTGGCATATACTCGTAGAAGGATAGGGACGATATAAATTGTAAATTATAGTCACCAGTATTGTGTCTGGCGGAAAGGTTATGGGTGTTTCTTAAGGGTAAGTACTGTATTTAAAATAGTTTTATGCTTTCAATGGATAACGATATCACCTAGGATCACATCTAGGATCTAGTCTTAACCTCGTCATTCTTCGATATTCAGACACGATGATGAGAGCCTGCAGGCTTCAATAACAGCCAGCCACTGGATTGTTTCACCCCTAGTTATCTTTCACAAAGTGCGTCTTAGGCTCGAGTTGTTGCGCAGGCGCAGACGCCTCATTAGTCCAATTGAGCGGGACATGCGCAGATAGCATCGGCTGTTGAGGGCGGTGGGCGGCGGTATTGCGCACGCGCGTGGGCGAGGGCGAGGCTGCCTACGACACCACCTTATACGGATATCCTTCTATCGGTAATCGAGAGCTGCTTTAAAAAAACGACCGCCATCATTTTTGTGCCGAGACCCGCATTCAAACAACAGCGGAGATAGCGAGATGGCTAATGTCGTCGTAGACATGACAGCTCACTTCCAGAACGACCTGCACACCTCAACAATTGAACTGTTGAAATATAACCCCAAGAGCTTACAGTAACAATTAGTATATAACATCGCCCAGAGAATCATTCGTGAGAACAGGAAACGTGTTATATGGTGTCGTCTGGAAGTCTATTTTTTGGGAGCACCTTCCTGAACTGCTGCTTGATTTCGACGGTCCCTTTCTATTAAACTACATCAAGAATACCGTCGGGATGATGCGCGTAGTTAATGAGACCAACATAGAAAATATTTTTTTATATATGTGTCTTTGTATGGACTATTTTGTGTGTAATTTGCATGGTACCACAGTCGTTTTTTTATATTTATTGTTACAGTTTCCTTATGGGTTAAGTAGTTAAAGGATTAGTACTTCGTAAGGTGGTTGAGATAAACGCATTTATTGAGAGATTTGAAAAAAATATTTTTATAAAAGTCTCTAAAAGCGGCAGTTTGCTATCTAAGCTAAGATATCGTTTCCTGCTTTGGGACCACTTTTCAATTCCATGCCTAAACTTAATGCCTCACAACTATTATTCCTCCGTTCCATATCTGGAGCATTTCTGTCAGTCACCGCTGTCAGTGCCTTGTCCCAATACATCCGGAGGTCGCATCCGGATGTTCACCTGGGAACTCGACAGCAGCAGTTGTATCCGAGGCATAATATGTAGCCGTATATGTATCCAGGTGGACCTCAACGTGCAGATATGTTTTGTAATAAGGTATTTAGATTCGCAACTGATGGCAATATACTCGTATGTTCTAGATATTGAACGGATGTGAGAATATAAAATTGAATTTTAGTAATTTAACCACAATAGCTTAATAGTTTTTGGTTAGTAAAATAATTAAGGTTCGTCGAGCAGTTAGTTGAAACTTTGGCATATATAAAGTCTGCACTAACAAAAATATTACGTATGTGGTGTATTTTTTATGCTAATTAATATAATTTTAAATTTCATTTCTTATATACAGTAGGGTTTTGGTATATGATAAACGGCATTGAATATACCAGTCTCGATACTAGATAATATATAGAAGATAAAAAAAGTTTAATAATACAAACAAATTTTCCGCACCTGAATTTGAACCATGGTAGTTTTGGTGTTCCACGAACTGCTTTCATAATTAAAAGTACCACGTGACTTCTTAATGTTTGAGAGCCGCTGAAAAAATATTTTTAGAGCTTTTTAAAACACAAATATAGTAATTCAACATTACGCGGTGACAATATTGCTCAAAATAATTTTGTCGACGCAACATAAATTAATTTTTATCCTTTTTGGGCAATAAATTAAAAAAGTCAGCGGGGGTGCAATCTCATAAAATCGTAACCCGAAATATTATTTCTGAACATTGTTTAGATGTCTGTATATAATATGCTTAGATATAACTTTGTTTAGTTCTGACCCGCTTCAAGTGAATCCGAGAAAAGCTTGCACTTGAGTAAGTTACGAACAACATACATAATTTAGGTAGCATAAAAATGTAAGATAATATGAAAAAATTTAAAAAAATGTTTGTTCGGGCTTCTGTTCTGGAGATCGTTTGTCCCCACATTCATTCCATATCTGAAAATATAGCCACCACAAGTTTCCGCTAATTCTGTCATTTGACATTGTACTTGCTTTGTTCCAAGACTCCACTGCACCCAAAGGTCCAGCTTGGAACATAGATGGTTCCTGACGACCGTTGGTATCCGATTATTTTTAAAGAAGATCGGATAATTAGCCCGACGCCCTCAATTGTAGGAAACCATATATTTTCGCATGTAAACCTTTGAATGCTGAGATGTCTTTAGATAAAGCATAGACAATCACAACTGACATATCTGCACCTGAAAGTCCATTTGAAAACATATTGTTAGTACTTGTTGCTGAGTACTTGAAGAGGCAGATGCGTAGTATCCAATGCATATTTTTAAATGATTTGTTAATCGTATTTTTAAGGAGATTAAATGACCCGACGGTGACATGACGATCAGATGAACCCGATGCTCCAGAAGCCTGCATTACTTGGTCCTAAATAGGAGAGCATTAACTACAGTTGTCTTTTCTCCAATCTCAAGGGCTTGCGCCGTCCTAGAAGTCTGTCGAGAGCTATACATAAAATGTACTCGGCGTTGCTGCGGGAGAGAGAGCCGACATGGGCCACGGCAGATGACAGCTTTGTGGTGGTGGTTCGCGATGTCCATATGTTCTAGTTAAAGGAGCAGTTGGAAATTATGATGATATTTTCGGTGAAATACGAACTCCTAGTGATGTAGCAATTTCTGTATTTCTGCTACAATGTCTTGCGACGGACGAAATTGCAACAATGGTGGTGTGGCAACACTATTTGGACGTGCAACTAACCACGAGGGCCAACAACAGTCAGTCTCTAGAACTCGGCACATCATGACACGCTAGTCCTCAACACCAAAAGGCCCCACGAACCGCCGACAAATCTCGACGCTACATCTCTTCCATCGACGATTAGTTAGCAGAACTAACAGTGGTATCTTGGAAAGTCTGCAAGTGTCTCCATCACGTATGGCGCCTTTTACTTGTGGTTCAGCAGATGTGGGGAACTGTTGCCTGAGGTGCACAAGTACCACCGTGGCCTGAACGTGCTTGCCAGATGCTGGAGTTAGTAGCGAGGGCAAACACAAATAGGACCGAAGTCTTCCCAGCCAATAGAAACAAGGGTTCGTTTGCACAGAAATGTTATATAACGAGTAACTAATAGACAGCTCTCTGGTGTATAAGAAACGAAAACTTAATGTTCTATTCACAAATATTTTCATACAAACTAGTATTTATTTAACTTGATTTAACAAGGCCTTTAACGCAACTTATTTTCAAAGTATTATGATTAAATACCTTATATATGCGACTCATTTCATATATATTTTATAAATATTCCATTTTTATTTAATATTTTAGATATCTGAAGCATATGATTACTATTAATTTCCGCAAACTATGTTCTGTCATTACCATTGTCCATGACATCTATGTTTCCCGCCGACATGAACTTAATGAGACGACATCTATAGTATATAGGGCATATTTTGTGTGATTTATTAATCGAAATTGTTAAATGTGATCCTTATAATTAGCCCGAATCTCTCAGTCATTGGATTATTCGGTCCTAAAGTGCGGCTTAACCTAACCTAGAACACCTGTAAGCAATAGGTGGTAATCCATTCAAGGTAAATTTAAATACAAAAGAAGCTCACTTGTCGTTGGTCATACATTTTCATACAACTAAATGTATTAATTGATACCTATAGCTTTCGACTGTAAATATACACGTAAATGTGTAGGATCAGTAATAGTACTTAAATGTCCATTAATACTGCTTATTGACATCAACTATTAATCAAAATTAAGCGATATCTTTGAATATTTTATTCACTTTAAATCAGAATGTGTAACGAGTACACACCATCGGAACGCGCGGAAGTTTTTAACATAGTAAGGGGAGGGTTAACGAAACATTGGTAACAAGTAATATTGTTTAATGAGCACTGGACACCATAAACATACTGTTATTATACCAACGCTTCTCTGGTCATATCATATTTACGAGTGAGCAGTCAAGTGCTCGAAACCCAGTGAACTTTTTCATCCGATCCAATTATTCAAAACTATAATTATAAAATGCATAATGTATTAGAAAGGAGCATTTAAAATACGCTTTGAATTAAAACGCGTAAAGAAATGCGTAGGACGATGCAATGTGTTTTAAAAAAAATATGAGGAAAATTTTAATATGCAGCTTTCAATTTCTGGAAAAAATAAACGTCGATGCTTAAACGTTCAGTACATTTCATCGCCATTATTTAATGATGAATTCACCACTTGATAAACTGTGTGGGTAGATTCACGGCTCGTTTCTAGGAAGCGCAAAATGTTTTTGAATATTGTGATATTAAAATACACTTGGTTAAATATTATATATAAATTAAAATACACAGGTTTGTGTAATACTCATCATTGTATATTTAAACTTGTGGAATTTGCAACGTGACTACTTTAAAAAAAAAACTTAGATGGCGCCTAAATATTCAGGTTTAGATTCAATCAACAAGTGCTGACGGCTGTCGTAAAACATATCTGAATATATTAATACATTTGATAGTGTTAATTACTAACCAATAAACGAACCCATGCTGTGAATTTAAAATCAGTTAAGTAAACATTATAAATCTTTTAACGTAATCGATATCCACCGAATTTATTAATTATTGGCGTTTTGTATGCTTGTATGACGCTAATCTTCTTTGATGATAACAGACAAAGAGTCAAAGTAAAGGTGTATCAAAATATATTATCATGTTAAAGAAAATTCACCAGGTTGTGAATAGTTTAATCAGCCTTGCATTGTTTTCGAAGTCATAAAAAAACTAACTATAAATCAGTAATAAATAATGGGTAAATATCTTCGTGTGCTGTTTAGGCGTTTGAAGTAAAACTTGTTCGATTATAAAGACAATTGATTGTATGATAATAATCGTAGTTTGAAAAGCAGTACATACGTATAACTGCTGGTATGTACTTAGGATCAACAGATTTGACAACGTTTTTAAATCATATTCAATGACATATGCAACACAATGAAGTTAGCAGATTGTTCAATTGCTTATTAAAAATGTGATGAGAATGTTTGCAATATAGCAGATTTATTGATATTTGTCAATTACTCAGCTGCATAAGATTAATTGCATTGCTTTGTTATTGCACTTGTATTTTCACTTATGACTTATACTCTTGTAACAATGGCATTCAAATTCGCCATACCACTGACTGTTTTAGCTACTATGCTCACCACTCTTACGGGAGACATTCTTGGAACGTGATCTCTTCAGTATCATTTTCTTGATCTTCCACATCGACATCTTGGACACCGTAAGACTTACATATTTTAAAATTTCTTACATCGTCTCGGTTGCCAGTCCTGCAATGGGTCGGAGAGTCTTCTTTTCAGCACGTGTTCAAATATATGTTTATTTTGTATGACTGCACCATATAACATGTGCGACACAGTAAGTATAAACGTTTTATTTTGTCTCATACAGGTCAATTTGCTCTTACAAACTCAGTTGAATCTTTCATACAAATGCACCATTGTTGCTTACTAGAAAACAAACCTAAAAAAACATGAAAATTATTTAAAATGTTACGGTTGAATTGAGACTGATGACCTCATCCGTAAAATCACTTACTTCCTCCACAAGTAAGTGTGCCGCACCTGGATCAAAAACACTCAAGAAACATAAAAACACATCGTCAACCCATCGACTCCCGCATATCATTTCGCGCTGTTCCGCGACGATGGGACTCGTTCAAAAAACCCAACGCGTATTTCATTTAGTGGTCCATAAGCAGTTTGATTTTTATTTGAATAAAACGCCTCGGAACATCGCAAAAATAATTAAAACGCTGGCATGTGTTTATTTTAGATCCACCACCCATACCGACGTCTAGAAAACTCATGGACGTTCCGCGCGCGGTGCGATCGACACGTTACATGCGTCTCGGTCACTCGCACGCGTAGGTGTGGCAACTCATTACATTTTTCATATGTTTCGAATGACAGCAACATCAATGTTCACGAACAACATATTTTTACAAATATCCGTTTCTTTTATTATTTTCCCGCGTGTGTTTTCGTATTCTGAATAACCTTTCTAAAGTCAAATTTACCGTGATGTTTATAAAGTGACAGAAATATACAACTTTACTCGTAACTGTTCGTTAAGTATTTTAACAACTTTTAACTGTTAAAACATAATACAGGTACTTATTGTGATTGTTAATAGAAAGCGTTCACAATGAAGTAGAAATACTAGAGATGATGTTAATTTTATCTCCAAGTGTATTAACTTTTCATGTTAATTCACATTTTTGTCGTAAATCGGATTGTGTCTGAATATTTATTTTTTATTTCGTATATTTCTCTCGGAATACGAATGAGTCAAATCAATTTAAGTGTTTTGTTAAATATTATATTTTCATTTGAGTATTTGATTTAAGGTAATTAATAACCAAAATGGTCGTATAAAAGCAGCAGGTGATCAATTATTTATAATAACTGCCTAGCTGGAGCATATAGTCGTCATTAAGTTATGTCAGCCGGTCTAGTCGCTACCTTTTTACATATCAGCTCTGCCTCGTGGAGCTCCTCCGAATACATTATATATATTGTTTCCAACGAGTTTCACGACGACCCGGAGGAATGAATAAAGAGCATATAGGTTATGCTCCCTAGCAACATCCAAAAAACATGTTTAAACCAGGTCAACATTAATTTCTTAATCGACTGTAGAATGGAAGGCTGCCATGTCCGCTCTCTCACCTCGTCATTCCACACAGCAAAACCATCCCACCCCTAGTATTCTACGTAGGCATCTATCAATATACAGTATGTCAGCAATGGCTGTTAGATGACAAGATTCGCAGCCGCGTAGAAGGATGGTGACGATACAACCGCTATAATATATAATATCGGCACTTTATTTTGATCGAGTAAGTAATTAACATTATGAGTTTGAAACGTCATTATTCTCACATGTTTTTATTTCTTTACCTTGTCATGCCAACAATAATGAGTAAAATACTAGAAAATTCTTCCGACACCCCAACATCTGGCGTCATACAAAGGATTCATTCGATACTGTTTGTTTTACATTTTTCTACATAATATATGTATTTAAAAACCATGTTATCATTTCTCGACAGCTACTCAACGAGATTTATAAAACGAGGTTATATACACAATGTAATAAATATTGAAATGGAAGTCTCTATGCTTAAAATATTTAAATTTTATTTTACAGATTACACGTTGTGATGAAATAAACTCATCAAATAATACAATAAGACAGTTTTCATTTATTAATCAATCTGAAAAACTGACATTTTGTAATCCTGAAGCAAATAAAGAGTAGAAATGGCTATGAAGCTTAAGTTGGACAAGGAACACAGATTTGTAACAATAATATCTGTAACAAAAAGGCTATTAGTATTAAATATATAAATACTTTTTACCTTGCTTTATAAGTATCATAACAGGATTTTATTATATCACATAAGCCCTCTCAGTTCTTTCCAGTCCACCTTGCCTATACATGTTACAAATTAAGGATACAATTATTTACTTATACACAGCATTCTTCCCTAAATGACAGATTAACAAAGTCAACCAAGAAGTAGCAGTTTCTAAAGTGCTTTCCTAAATGTCATCGGTAAGTTCTGAAATGCTCTTCCAGTCTGTGTTTTCTTCCTTCATACAATCTGGATCTCTTCGAGAAACCTATAAATACAAACATACAATCTCCCTAACCCATACAAAAACACAAACACAACACCGCATGCAGCGTCCAACCACCCTGGTTGAACGTCATAGAGTTCACTGGTCTCGACCGGTGGTGCTCTCCTTCAATTACATTTAAAAAAATCTCTGTATCCAACCTTACACAATGTGAATCGTATAAAAAAGCAGATTCAATAAACATCCACCATCCATATACAGATGACATACTTATACAAATTCATTTTAAAAGCAGCGACAATTTGACTTGGGGTTATAGAGTTCACAGAAATGTAACCTTAATATGTTAGTACTATTTGCAGAAAAAAAAAGGCATTCGAAAAAAAAATCCAATTTAGGCCTTAAATGATGTGGTTTTGATAGTAAACTAACATCTATATTATAGAAGGAAAATCATTAGACTATTATAAAAAACAACCAACAATTGTGATGCTTAAAAACCTGTGTAATTATTACATTGTATTTAAGAAAACAGTTGCATTATCGTATTCAATTACGTTTTTTATTTCAAAAAAATATAATACACGCGATAATGTCTGTAAAAAACTTACAATATAATCCCGCAGAGGTTTGAAATTCAATAAAGGTACCCGTTATTATTATTTCCCATGCGATTTAGTGTTTTTTATGTTGTATGCAGGTGCATTGGGAACCTTTTTCACCTGTCGTAACACCGACCTTGTCTAGGTGGCAACATTGCGCGTGGCTTAGGTGCATTTAGCATTTTTGTCATTATTTCTTTCTAATATTTTTGAATATTATTTTAAGCACGAAAATGTTTATGTTACGCGATTTGTTTTTAATTACTTATTTGTTTAGTTTTGTTAGAAAAGGAGGCGCTTCGGGTGATGTTTTTTGTGACTAAAATAAATGCTAAAAAAACATGTTTATACAGTTTATTAATTGCGTTAACGTATTGTTACTAATCTTAAATTAATTATTCGGGTTATGTTATTTTATTTATATACTAGCTGACCCGGTGAACTTTGTTTCGCCCGAAAGGTAATAAATGAGCAGATTTTGGATTTTATTAAGTTGAATTTTTCGGCACATATGATATCATATATTTGGTCTGGTTGAATTATATTGCAGTAATCGATGAAACTTCAGCAAGTAGTTGTCAGCATTTCGACGAATAATCAAACGACATGCGTAATAATTCGGCGAGCTAATCTTCTTGGTAGTTTCTTCACCTGAAATAAAGAGAATAGATTTGCTATTTTGTATGTAAAGCTAACATCCATATTTTTAGCATAATTATAAAGGGGTGAAGATAAATGATTGTAAATCGTTTGCCGGTTATTTGTCCAATTTTCTCTAAACAAACATCTTAATCTTTAAGTCTGTTATTTTCCTGGTAATAAGCAGTGTAATTGGTCTTTTATTGGAAACATAAAGCAAAACCAAGCACTGTAAAATGTATGTCATGATGGAATCAAAACTATGATATTGATTATGTATATATTGATTACTCACCGTTCAATGGATTTTTCATTGAATACATCCAGCATCAAGTATCTCCAAAGACGCGTTGTGTAACAATGTAGTTCATCAGGGACCGAATTTTTTGCCTGAATACACGTGCTGTGATGTCATGTCAATCACTTGATGTTTGTCCGGGAAGCAGCAATTGAACAATTTCTATCCACTTTGGATTACAGATAAAAGTAATAAAGAGAGATCTGGTCTACCGTAATGACGAACATATGTCAGTGCATCTTGCGCATATTCATGCATATGACGCGGACTGCCTATGTACGTCGCCGGCAGAATAGTTAATCGACCAATATTAGCTGCATTTCCTTCAGAACTAATTGCATCACGTAAATGGATATATTCCTCAGAACGCATGTTTGCTTGGTTCAACCGAATGAAAAGTAAACGCTCCGTTTCTATTTTGACGTACATATCGACACAATATTGTTGTAGTAATCGACGAAACCGCAGCAAATAGTTGTCAGCATTTCGACGAATCATCAAACGATATGCGTAATAATTCATCGAGCTAACCTTCTTGGTGGTTTCTTCACCTGAAATTAAGACAATAGATTTGCTATTTTGTATGTAAAGCTTACATCCATATTTTTAGCATAATTAAAAAGGGATGAAGATAAATGATTTTTTATAGGTTGCCAGTTATTTGTCCAATTTTCTCTAAGCAAACAGCCCCTAATCTTTAAGTCTGTTATTTTCCTGGTAATAAGCAGTGTAATTGGTCATTTATTGGAAACCTTAAGCAAAACCAAGCACGGAAAAAATGTATGTCATGACGGAATCAAAACTATGATTTTGATTATATATATATTGATTACTCACCATTCAATGGATTTTTCATTTTGATATTGAAATAATATCCATCTTCTCCTTGC
The DNA here is from genome assembly GCA_022606575.1 of Glossosoma conforme. NCBI lineage: Eukaryota > Metazoa > Arthropoda > Insecta > Trichoptera > Glossosomatidae > Glossosoma > Glossosoma conforme. The sequence continues at coordinate 4,379,757 of JAGTXR010000015.1, forward strand.
CAAAACATCAGTGGGTATTGCAACGTGTCATATGAACGATGTGTTTCAGATATCTGTTGCAGTTGCCCCGTATTGCGACGTGTAAGCACAATATCGCGTGTTTCCAAGTTTTCACCAACAATCAGGATGGCAACTTCATCTATTGTAGGGGCATTAAATGTGCGTTCATGTGTTCCAGATGGTCGTTTATCCGCTCTGATCACGACTTTGTTGTCGTCATTTGGCATACGCTCCAAAGCACTCTTGAAAAGCCGGACCAACGCATGATGTTCATGAAGTAATTGCTGCAGATCGTGAACAATTGGTCTTTTCATTGCTGCATTTGATCTCTTGACGTCGATCAAGTTGTTCCTCCATATTGCCCATAAAGTATATTTGCCAAAAATTTATGCTGTGCCTCTTCGAGAGGTTGCAATGATCCGATTCTATGGTGAATCTGTCCTTGTATCTACAAAATCAAAAGCAAATACAGTGTTACTTATTTATAAATGCTTTTTTTAGAATTAGCATACATAATACAAAGTATAATTATAGTATGTTATTATGTTACTGTATTGTGTGTACAAAAGTACAAAAATAAATACCTTGAATGTCGGATTGAATCTTCGTTCTTCGATAATGTCTGCTCCAAATGAAGTCATTTGGAAACAACCATTGTATTTTTGAGTGTTTGCTAGAAAATGTCGCGATTCGGGTGTTTCGCCACGAAGCAATGAATGCAACGGTTCAGGTGGCTGACTTAATATTGACAATTTCACTTTCCCACTGAGACAGCATAATCCTGGTGTTTCTCCGGAAAACTTCAATGCGTCACAATACTCGCAAACAACGTCCATCGGCCCAATGCGAACGCTAGTATGCAAGCAGTAATCAATGCTGCAATCGTATCGAAACGCTGCTCGAATCAAATCAGTACTTGATAAATTTCTTCGTGAACGTCGCAAATTATCAATTTGTTCATGGCTAAGGTTTGCTCGACGATTTTGTATTGCTAAGCGAGCGTTTTCCAGGGAAGCGTCGATTTGAGATTGTGATCGTGAAGCGTGAAGTCGAGAAATGCGAACGCGGTATTGTTGAAGCGCTATTTGTTGATGTTCGTCAGTCCTTTCGTTTGCAAGGTTTCGAAGTCTAGTTGCATTACGGCTTTGTCGTGAAAGATTAGAACGCCTTGCACGAGGCATGATTGGTAATAAAATCGACAGTTGAATGCGCTAGAAACAAAACGTCAACCGATACACAAAATATCTATCAAACTAGACAAAAAAAACATAGATGGCATTACATATTTATTTATTTATATACAGAATCGAAATTCCAATTTTTTTTTTACAAATATTTAGAAACATAGAGTATACATAATACAATAAATAGAGAAAATAATAAAAAATAAAAATAGCACAATAGAATAAGAAGATGCCTTTCCATTTGCTTTTTGTTATAAGATTTTTAACAAATAAAAGATTAAACTGATATTTTGACTAATATTTATTTTGTTTTTGTGTTTTTTTTCCTGTCTTTTGTTTTTTTTTTGTTTCAAAATATTCCGTACCTTACGTAGGTACCTACTTACAATACCTACTTTTGCGTCATTTTTAGTTATCGCGTTAGCTATGGCAACACTTTCTCAACTGACAGCTGTCAAGTTACAATAGTCTTGTATGAAAACATGTTTACGTAAATGTTCAAAAATTTTTCTTAATCAAATCAATTTTGAGTATCGTACGGCCTTTTTAGGGTTCTAAGCTACCTTTCCACCAATTTTCAGCCAAGTCGGTTTGGCCGTTCTTAAATTATAAAAATTGTTTGAACCCGACTTTCTTTATATATATATATTTTTTTTTTTTTATATAATAGGATACATTTAAGATTTTTGATAGTATTACATTCATTTTTTTTTTTTTATTTTTTTTTTTGAAATTCGCTTTCCACGCCACTTAAAGGTAGATCTTGTGTGTGGCGTGGGATTCATCTTTGATTTAAGTGTTGTTTAATTTATATTATTATTTTTTACATTTTTACATAATAACATTTTTTTTTTTTTAGAATATAAAATAATATCATTCATATTTATAAATTTTTATAATCGAAGTGACAATTTCAGCATCATTTACATATATATTTCGATTCTTTAATAGCCTCGACCCATGTAAGTCTCAATTTCCACCAGACACATTGTAATGAACTTAATATAATCAATACCTTTTTAACAATATAATTATTTTATACAATTTATATAAATTCTATACTTATTATGCTTGGATCATATACATACAATTACTACTTAGTACCTAGCTTGAATCATATACAGAGAGGTTTACATTAGTATCATTTTAATAATAGTAACATTATAATGTAATAAAAAAAATATATATATATCATTTATTTCTCATTTTTGTACAATTACGTCAGATCTGATTTTTTATTTTTGAAGAACCGTTTTACCCTTTTATTCATTATTTTCATGTCACTGATGGCTTTTATTTCCGGAGGAAGATTGTTGAAATTCACTATTCCGTTGTATTTGTAACCATTCTTTGCATGTTGTGTGTTAAATTTTGGTATTAGTAGATTATGTATATACCTAGCAGAGTGATGAGTGTTCCAGTTTTCAATTCTCCTTTCTTTTATTGTCTGTAGAACTATATAGATTTAATATTCACATTGAGATTGTATATAAAGATTTAATATTCATATTTAAATAATAAACTATAATGTTTTTAAAATTGTTTAAGCATGGCATACGTTAGCTGTTATTCACATTCTCTCTGGTTTCGTACTCACTGATATCTTCGTCTGATATATTATTCTAGTAAAGTGATTAATACATTGATTTACTAAAAATAACTTCACCGAAAAAGTAAAAGAAACCAATGCTACGGAAGAATTAAGGAACAATATTCGTCGGATAGAAGGATGTTTTATTTGTAGATATAGTCTTTTTAATTTAATTTAATGAAAAAATCCATTATATATTTTTTTTCTTAGTTACAGTTTTTCATTTGATAATCAAGAGAAAAGGTAAATAAACTTATATCTACGAGTATGTCAATAATGTTAATATTTTTTTTAAACAATGTCTTAAACTAAAATTTGCATCAACATACAATTTATAAACGCACCATGTTTTTATTTTATTTTTTACTTACATAAGTACATACAGAAGAATACCTGATGTAACTGTGATAGTAATTCTGAAGTCTCATCTGTGGAATTCTATGACGCTTACCATGGTGCATATGGCTAAACGATGCATGTGGAGGGTTGATCCAGCAACGTCATAGACCGAGATTCACGCTTCATCCTTATTAATACAGGAATTTACTATGAATGGGTGGTCTTCACGGGACGACTTTCGTCTACCACCAATTTTTATTAATAGGCTATGACTGGCATTTTAAGGGTGATAAATCAAATTCACACCAACCGGGGGTATTTTAGAGCTCACAAATCGATTAAAAATCTTTTTTTTTAATCTCCGCCGGGGATCGAACCCACGACCTTCGGCTTGGAAAGCAAACGCTTTGACTATTGAGCTATAACCGTCGGCAAATTACGATATGTAATTAGAATAGAAATAAAAAACTAATTAAATTAATAATATCAGTATGACGACTACTAATCATATTTCCAAATAAATAAATACAATGCTTTGTATACCCAATAACATGAATTAATCCAAAAATATGCACTTGAATTTAAATAATTTTGACTTATTTCAAAATAAAGTTGTGACAGTAAAAATGTTAAAAGCATTTTAATTTTACCCTAAAATGACTATATATACATATTTCAAAGGTTCTGAATCGGTGCTTTACTGCTGAAAATGTACAAGCCTTGTGCCCAAACCATGATTCCTAGAAACATACTATGGTGTCACGACCTATCGTCCCCAGACAGTTCGTTCTACGACTCATCGGTAAATATGTGTGACGCACTGGATGTCAGGTGGACTTACTGTCTCGCTAACCTAACCTAACCTAACCTAACCTAACCTAAGGATTTGATCAGTGATCGGAGAGTCCAGAGACCCATAGGTCTCGTTAACGTCTCACGCCTGAATGAATTGTCTGGGGACGAAATGCGGCAGAACCACATAATATATGGTTCCTGACGACCAGGGATTTGAAGAAACGGTAGGTGTAATATTTGAAGCATATTTAAACGTGTTTATTAATAAGCTTTTTTTTAAGGAGATCGGATGATAAGCACAATATTCCGTAAGTCTGTAATATTTAGTCTCAAGGTACTAACTTACAACTAGCGATAAGTAACAGATGTTGACCCAACAAGTTTTGGTTCGTGTCGAATGTTGTTTAACTTCGATAATCAAAAAAGAAACAGGCTTAAATATTATTAGATTGTTATTATTAAGATGCTTTGTGGCCAAAGTTGAAGCATCTGGGAGTACATTTAATGTTGTGCAGTAAATAGTAATGTTGCGCTAATATTTATTTTTATGAATGATCCCCACTTGCATATTTAAATGCAATCTAATAAAAGTTCTCTCATGGCGCCTACAAAATACACAACTTAAGACTGTTACTATCCCTGCCAAGGCGAGATAGCCGTTCACTGTCAAAGTTATCCGATATATATAAAATTGAATAGCATGTTTTGATGTTGTTCTGATATTATTTTTATGAATGATCCCCACTTGCAGTGTGCACATTTCACTGCAAGGTTTAAAATGAATAAAAAAAACCTTTGAATATATAGAATACGCAAGTTAGAGTGTCACTGTCCCTGCCAGAGCGAGATAGTCGTTGACTTTCGCCCCCGCCTTTAGCGACGAGCGGGGCGCATGCGCGGCTCGCTCCATCCGCCCGCGACTCACTCAGTAGCGCTCCGACCCGCACACAGCGCGCACCTAATAACCTAACCAACATAATCAAACAAATAAATAACCGGCCATCCGCATCCACGATAACCCCTTCACGTGAAGGACGCGAGTGCCAATCGAATCAATCAAAAAAATAAATAAATAATCCAAACTAACACTCGATCGGAGTATTTTAAAAAATATTTTTTTGTGATAGCTAAAAAGTCGCCTCAAGATGTGTGATAACAACAACCCGACGACGCAAAGTATAGCGGACTATCTGGCGCAGTTGCTAAAAGACAGGAAGCAACTCGCCGCCTTCCCGAATGTCTTCATCCACATGGAGAGACTTCTCGATGAAGGTAACCAACCATCTCTAACACACAAAAATTCTTCAACTTTCAACACGTCTAAAAAGTGTTTATTTCAATGTTTTTTTGCAATCACATCATCAATTTATATGTCTTATATGTTTGTGTTCAATGATACTGCGCGAAGTGGACGAAAATGTTGTTTAAAAACGTTTTCGTCGAACATTCTTTGCCCCCACACACGTCTTTTAAATCAGACACTCGAGACGCGCTCTGCAATGCCGGGCGTGAATTGCTACGATAAACAGAAGTCTTTGCCTTATTCCTCCACACATTTAAAACATTATTCGAGTATTTTTCCACACGCTTGTAAATTATTTTATTTAGTTTGTGAATGTCTAGTCTTCAGTTGTGTTTTGATTCGCGAGCGGCACTCGTGACAGGTTCTGCGAGCAGAAATGTCAGACTTGTGATAACGGGCGGGATATAATGCGACGTTGTCGGATCGCCTCGAATACTTTTAGTCCGGCGTGTTCGTACGAAATAGGCCCGAGTAAATTATTACGGTACCTACAGCCAAATATATTATACTCCAATAAACTACTTATTCAAGCAAACTGTCATAATAAATAATATTATTAAAATGGTATTTGTTACCATTTTATACACATTATCATTGCATTGTTCTAGGTCAAGCATTGAAACGGCGACCATTTTAGAACAAAAAAAAAATATAACACTTTTTTAATTTAGTTACATTTTAGATCGAAAAAAAGTATGACACTTTTTAAAATTTACTTCGCAGATTTTTTTCGGTTGCACGGTCTTAGCGGAAAATTGTATTTTTTTGTTTAAATGTCATGTCAAGATAAAATCGTAGTAATTTCGATGGTGTGTTTGTACAGTAATCGCTTGAATCTATGTACTTGCTCACTAAATCGAAATGTCATAATGACAATTTACGCACTTTTTTTGTAAACTATTCGTCATAGATTATAGTGAGATGTCTCGATCATTGTCAGGTGGTATTATCTATCACAAGTGTGTTTACATAAAAATCTAAGTAGTGTTTACTACTTTTTATTAATGCTTTTAGTTTTAATTTTAACAGGTGTATTGATAGCATTTTTTTATTAGTGAGATAAGGTTTTATTCAGGCTCTAGCATTAAAATATTGTATTTAATCAATAATCTAGCTTCCCCATTTTTCCGAATAATTTTGCTTCCACAATCGAATGGTTTTCTACAATTTGTATAATAATTTTATTCTGTATTGTTTCTTGTAAAATAGGGCTTTGTAAACAATACCCTTTGTAAACAGTACATAAATAAATGAAGAGTATCTTATTGTCTATTTATTAAGAAGAAAGCGATGAATATTTCTTAATCAGTTTAAATATATCCCACGGTCAATATGTATTTTACTTACAGATCGCGTACTTTTATTACTTTGTATGAATTTTCTTTTTATAATTATTTTTTTAATTACGGATAAATATACTCTGGAAAGATATAGCGATATTTGATTTTTTCTATAAAAGTTTAACATTCTCTAGCTTCAAAATAATTATGTGACAACAATAATTCAATGTTTAAATCGTAGGTTATTTAATACTGTTTATTTTACTTTTTATTTATTTTTTCCTAAAACGTACATTTTCGTATTTTTGTGAATAACAAAAAACAGCTGTTTTTATTTTTTCGTCTATGTGGGTATTTTAAAAAATGATTTTTGTAATAAGAAATAACATCCATTTCTTGGGGAGTGAAAATGCTTCATGTATTTGTTCAAACACAACATTTTTGCATTTACGTATATTTCGACATTATGTAGTAAAATGTTTTGGTGATTTCGCATTAAAATAAAAATCTTTTTGATAAACGTGGGCAGCCTATAGCCGGTTTATTTATTGTCAGCTCATGCAGAACAGTACTTCGGCGAGCGGCTTCCAAGACATTCGAAAGTTTCCTTTTTCCAGTTGAGTCACCCATTTGGCCACTTTTATTTATGTAAAAATTAAAAACATCCATAAATAATATTCTTATAAAACCATACAGTAAAGATATTTTTATATGACACCCAAGTACCCTTAATCTGTTTCAAAGACTGATACTACTTCGTAAAATAGTCGTGCGCTTCCCACACATATTACTTTTAACATGTGTTTTTTTCTGTTTTTTGTTATCCCCAATAACTTCAAAATTCCATGCAAGCGGGGGATATTCGTGGAAATCTTTGTATAGCTCCTTTTAAAAACATTTTATACATTTAATTGCTTACATGTGTTAGTTAGTATTTAAGTAATGTAAAATAAATTGTTTTTTTTTGTATTGTGTAAAAGCTAAATTAAACCATAACAATGACTGATACAATTATTTACGACAAATCGCTTTCTCGGAATACCTATCGATATGGCGTAAGTAAAACTGTCAGAAGTAATAGTGTGAAAACGGAATATTTGAATGAAGACATTTTAAATTTGATTTGTCAAAGAAATGCGTTATTGCAGACAAAAAGTAATATTCATTTAGCATATATTTAAGCATTTTTGCGGAAAGTACGTAAAACGCAATTTCCCTACACATACTCAAAAAAAGTTTAACATGTTCAATGACTATTTAAATAAATACATTTTATTTACCAGAATCCGGGCTTATATAAAAGTTTAAATACTTAAAACCACTGTTAGTCATCATATGTATATATAATTCATTTTATATTTCGATAAACATATATATAAATATTACAAATTAGAATAAATGAGTTATTTAGGTATTTATTACTCATATCGGGACCATACCAATATTTTTTTTGTATAATTCAGCATGACATCTGCTCATTTCTAGTCGATTAAACGTAATTAGATAACATTCCACTGACATATATACATTACGATTTAAACGAATTATCCTTTGATCACTTCCCAGAATGTATCAACAAGTAAAAGTATTACATGATGTATGTTTTAAATACGAATGCATTATCGCCAAGTCGAGGCTTCGTTTCGCTGGATTATAATGTGTTATTTAATTCAATGTATTAATCTTTAGTCACAAATTAAAGGTGTGTGTGTCGATTGTGGTGACCGCAACTCCCGCTCGACTTTTCGGAACACGGTGACGTGGTCGCTACAAAGTAGTTCCGCAGTGATTAATCGCATCGAGGGTGATTTCATTGATGTCGTATCGAAATAATCGTAATACCGTATCATTGCTTTTGCCATTTTTTTTCAAGCCACTGTATGATAATTATCATTGTCATGTATCGCGGTTTTATTTCCTTCACAAAATGATTACATTACACGAGAATAACATTTTATATTTACAATACTGTTTAACCCTCGCTTTACGATGCTAAAAACTTCCGCGCGTTCCGATGGTGTCAACTCATTACACATTCTGATTTAAAGTGAATAAAATGAGTAGAAATTCGAAAAAATGAAAATATTCAAAGATATCGCTTAATTTTACAATAGTTGATGTCAATAAGCAGTAATAATTTACATTTAATAGCTAAAAACATGAAAAACATCAGACGAAGACCTCAAACGGCCAGACACACCTTGTCGCGTGAACATCCGAGAGCTACTAACATTACTTGGCCTGTTGACATATGGATGAGCCGATATCATTTCGAACTAGGCGACCAACTGAGGTTTCACGTCTCGCTCACTCATATTAGTACGTCAGCGAGAGTGAGGAGTATAGATGCCGCCGCTTCTGTGTATTTTTTAATTTTATTTTCGCACACACTTCCGGCAGATGCAATGATTCATGACAGTTGACGCGTCTTGATTGTAGTTGTGAATTTATTCCGGATTTTAGAAAAATATTTCCTGCTCCCGATGAGTGCCTATTATTATATATATTTTTTTTCAATATGTAAATGTATTAAGGAGGAATACCTAAAATCTGAACCCTGTGTGTATTATATTTACAGAGATATTTAAGTTATTACAAGCAATGTGTAGTCGATAGACATCAGCGGGGAGGAGAGGTTAACAACGTTCCACGCCACGTAGGTCACCGGTACGCTGTTGTTGAAAAGGGCGCCCTGTAGGTTACCGGTGACCTACGTTTTTTTTCTCGAAAAAACAGTCCATGTACGACAGCGGCTACATTTCAATGGAATTTTAACATTGAATGTGACCTATATGGCGCCTCTGAGTCGAATGCATTAAAAATATTACGTTGGCGTTAAACGTGTTAAATAACTTGAAATTTATACGTTGACAAAAAGAACTTCTTCACAATATATACATGACATTCCACAACTATACCCCAGTCATACTATTTTATACATCGATATGGATGCTTCACACTGTTATACCGCGATTTTTAATCTGTTCTCGTATTGTGCGCGCGCAGTCCTCGATGATTGCACTTGACACTTGAAGGCTCTTATGGAGTCGAGGGGAGGCGCGAGGGCGCACGTGGACGCGCGGGGCCAGGACGGCCGCGCCCTGCGCCGCATTCCTGCCTCTCCGGTCGCGGGGAATAAAAAATAAAACAGGACTCGACACAACCCGAGCTGCGGCTTACTTTACTGATATTGTGTGAACGACTCCAGCGGAGAAGTAAGAAAAGTACCCCACACACCCTTGCCTTTCAAAAGAACAAGCTACGTTTCTATATATTGTCGAATAGTACGCTCGTCCGATTCTCAAACGAACTGTTAAGAATTCAGCATTCTAGCTGCCTTCAAAGCACTCGGCGACAGTACGTTTATTTTTGTTGTTTAAATGCTGATTTAGATAATGTTTCTTCTTATTGTTTTAGGCCATAAACTAAACCACTAGTCTACTATATTTTATCATCACTTGACAGCAGAACCGAATACTTTTTAACGTTGTAAATATTAATTATTAATAATATTTACGAGCTTTCTTCAATTAAATTTATATGGATTAGTAAGGCAAACAGTAGTAGACGGTGGCCAAAAATGAGGGTCTTAATGTTTTTAAAAATATTATTTTACTCCGATTGATGAATGATATAATAAGCACACATTTATAAGCTTGGACTACTACTTTAAATTTGATTTATTTTTGTTATTTAAAAAGTTACAGTTTGGCAGACCTTGTCGACCAAAGTCCAGGACTTGACGTGTCCCTTCATAACTCAAGTAGCATCAACCACAGGTCTGTATGGTTTTTGCCATACTTAAAGGACATATTTTAAACGTTTTATTTCGTTTGGGTTCCTATCAAGTCAGTTATTTTTGAATTGTACAATATTGTTTAAAACAAGTACATACAACAAATAATATTTTAATCAATCTAACAAATGATGTTCTAATTGTCATTATTAAAAGCATAGATGACTTCAAGCAAATCAAATATAATATAACTTTATCTTATTCATTTATTTTAAATTTTAAGGCACGCTTGTCATTATTTTAATATGATTATAAGATGCATTGGACAAGTAAAATTCCTATCGGCGTTATCTCTTAAACGCCAAATAATTGCTTCGATGTTCTCCATATCTTGACGTTTACTCATATTAAACACGCTATCAGTGAGTGTCTATTTACCTAGTCAGATATTTACTCGTAGATGTTATTTTCACTACGAGATACATATTATCTCAAATAAAGGGTCGAGCGCGCGGGGTTTGTTCTTGTGCATTTCTCACATTTGTAAGTAAACACAACTGACATTTAAGGTGAATTACTCCACAGCCCTGAGGATCGTCACCTGCTGTTGTGTCATTGTGATTAATAAAGTATTATGTTTTATTATGACTATTATTATATCATAAATCCTGTTTCAGTAAGTGATATTGTCACGAACGTTGAGCAAAGGTGATGGTAATAATTTATGATATCAATATAATTCACAATGCCAATGGTTTATTTAATATTTACGTAATTAGGTTATCCATTGTAAATGAAAGTGTTTGGTTTCTGCACCTAAAAGGCCTTCCGTTAACTTCCTATGAGTCACTTTCGAAATTAGTACTCGTCGATTGTTTCGGAAGGACGTATTTTAGATTCTTCTTTGTTTCAATCTAAGAACCGTCATTCATATTGTACATATTATATATGCACACATTATTGTACTTATATATATTTTCTAAATTGTTAATTCAATACATTTTTTACTTTTAAACGCGCTGATAAATTACAATGTCCTCCTCCTTAGAAGTAATAAGATGTCAAACCTGATTGCTGCGACACAGCTCGTGCACTGACGCCAATAACCAGGTTTGCAGCATCACACGGGAGACCAGGAAGACGGGTTTCCAGTCGCAAACTTCTTTCTTCTCCGCACGCTCCGATAATCGAACTCCCGATGGGCGGATGGGCACATTTCTTCAAGGGTTCCGAAGCACAACAATCTCAGGACTTCTTGCTCCATTTCAATCCAAAAATATCTGCTCTGCCATAAAAAACAGTCTTAGAACATCAGTGTAAAAGTAAATCTTCTAGCTCAAGCTTTTAAACACTTTCATTCTCCGATTGAAGATAAATATAATACGATACTTAAAAATCAATTTTATTACTCTTTTATTAGTTCGCTTTCTCGTTTGTATTTTAAATTATGGATGTGAAAATTTACATTCGTGTCATCCAATGGAGCTGAATTTTTGCACATCAATTTGATGTCGATGATATTCCATTTTTATATATGTATTTATTTGTAGCGTCGAATACTTTTGCAGGGGACGTCATCAGACACTTCCCATCATCTGATGCAGCTGAAATTTCCATCGATTCGATGTCGATGATAATGTATTCTTGTGAACCGCCATCGACATATAAAACAAGACTAAAAATAAGTAAAATAAAACGTACAAATACATGCATATTTAATAAAATAAAAGACGTTTTTGGAAGTACGTATTTGATAATCTTTCTTATTACAATACAGATTCCTAACATCATTCGGAGGTCTTGAAAATTTGTGAATGTGATATTTTAATGGCAATGAAAATATTTGTATAATTTAAAACGAAAATCTTGAATGCATGCTAATGAAGTCAACTGTTGTGTGGGTTTTCTCCACGATATCTACTCCCATTTTTTTTGTACTTACTACTTGGGATATCCTTTGCTAATCGATTTCTAGTAAGCTTCAAATGCCATTTGTTCTTGGTTTTGTTTGAAAGCCACTGTTTTATACTACGATAGTACTACAATCTTAGCTGACCTAGTCGATGGTGCTACAGGGCGAGTATTCGGAAATATATAAAATTTGAAATGTTGTGATATTCCACGGTATTCCATTTTTTTAGTAATCTTTAAATATTGCTCGTTGTGAGCTCTGTTCTAAAGTCATTGTTTTATCCACTCTCAAAGTAGTATATCTTAGCCGATGTCGATGGTTGTACATGACGAGCGTTCAGAAATATAAGATATATTAGTTTTGCTCAGCGATTTCTAGTGATCTTCAAATGCTGCTCGTTCTGGGCTCTGCTAGGAGGCCCTTGTTTTTCCACTCAGTGCAGTTCTCCTGGTGAAGAGGGGCCTGGTCGGCAAACTGGATCCAGTCCACCGTATCTTGGTCCAGCGTCCCACACGGCTTGAGCTTCCAGCAGCCGGTTTAGCAACGTCAGACAAGCGACCAGGCGTTTCAGGTTATGGGGTTAACTTTAGATGAAATAATCACCGACCAACCCGCAAGCAAACATGGTGCCACATCAAGTGTATAAGCATGTTTGAAATGTTCTTATAATGCCGAGAATATATCAAATTCAGACTTGGTTGTAGTATTAGTTAAGTTTTCTCATGTTCAAATTGTTCCAATGTTTTTTTAAATGTAAACACATGCAGAAAAACAATTTAGGGTGATGAAGAAATTTTATCTACGCATTGACAATCTTTGGCATAAACAAATCGCGTAGAATAAAGTTAGCATTATATATATGTAACATTAAGGTTATCAACTGACAATACTTGGTGAAACTGCATAATTATAATTTTAGAATTAATTTTAATTATAAAATTAATAAATTAAAAATATTTGGTTTTGATTCACAATTTATTTTCACGATTACATGTTTCGGCCTTCCTGAAGACCGAAGTTAAAATAAATTGTGAATCAAAACTAAATATTTTTAATTTATTAATTTTATAATTAAAATTAATTCTAAAATTATTATTATATATGTAGCTAAAAATGTACTTTAGGTAAATAATCGTACACAGACATTCAGTTGTTCACAATGTTATGTTTTATTTAATTTTATAAAAAAGTATTAAAAACATGCATTTACGAGAATAGATAATCGACTGTGCGTACAGCTTTCAACGTAACTCGAACTTAATTATATTTATTATTATAAAGAGCTTTTGTCTGCAATATATTTAATACTATCATTTGAAATGGTTATTTAGCTTTGTTCAATGAGTTACTGAACATTAGTTTGTGTAAACTAAAAATATATAACTATTATTCAACATTACGATTCATTGTATGTACTAGGCAATTTAACAGCTATTGCCCATTACTTTTCGCATTGTAAAATGATTTTACAACATAGAATACTCGTATTAAGTATCCATTGCAGCTATAATAAATACCCCGACATAGAATCTTTGTTATCAAAAAATGTTATTCAGGAATTCATATAATTTTGTACGCCGTATTATATTGATAACATTTCGTAGAAAAGGAAAATAAAATAATTCAAGAAAATATAAATGGCTTTATACTGTTAATTGCTATTAATTAAACTTTTAATATACCGAGACACAACGCTACATTGTGTGAGGTTCGCCATACTTCATGCATGTTAGTATGAAGTATAATGTATTGGCTCAACATGTTATATAAATGCATTCGTCTTGTAGTAAATCAATGATGTTTCTAAAAACTTGGCAAGGATTGTAAAAGATTTATACTCCCTTCAAAATCACTGCCAAATATACAATGTAATAATGTTTATAGGGTTCATAGAAATATTGAATAGATAATGTTTTTTGTCTTGTTTTAGCATGAATCATTTTGAGCAACCGTTTGTTATAGAAAAAATCCTTATGTGCCTTACTAAAAATAGTCAATTATAAGTCGGAAAAGCTAAGATAAATGGAAAAGGTGTAAAGCTGGTATCAGATTGAAAGTGGTTTAGATACGTGTGAAGTTTAGCATAATATTATTATAGTACATAAAAACTACTACAGTAATATTATACAAGTTATTCTTATAATATGATAGTAAACTTCACACATTTTTTTACTCAAATTTTTAACTCCCAAATCTGTCCCAAGTCTCAACCCTTTCACTCTTCTCTTTGTCCTTAACATTAAATATTTTTTTTGTGTATATATTATATCACAAAAGTAATTGTTAACTAACGAATAACTGACAAATAACACAATGAGTGCAAAACTAGTCTTCATTTTTGTGTTTAACATTTGCTCAACGTGTTTCACGTTAAAACAAGGTAAAATCATACTTATATAATATTGAAATCACTAAGTGAATACTATAGTCTATCCAGTGTATGAAGAACCCTATGACACATTTATTGCCCTGTGCTAAATATCGTCCGATATAACGTTGTAAAAACGTTCGCTACCTATATTAATTTTATCAACATAAACAAAAGCCGCTCTTCTTATATATAATAAGTTATTTAGGTAAATATATCATAATAAAAACAAAATTATAAAAAATATATGCATATTGTTAAAAATTAGAAAAAATACGGCAATTTGTAAAAATAATAACACTATCTGACGCTTGTAGAACGCCATCTCACATTACTGCGAAAACCAGTGTTGGGGTATAGATAATCGTATTTTCGATTGTTTTTGTAAATACCTACTAAAATAAAATATTAGAATTATTATCAATTATAAGTGAATATTAACAGGTTTTAAGAGACATGTAAAACAAACTATAAATAATAATATAGCTAATATGAAAATTATGAAGAAATGCGAGTCTAGAGATAAATATTAGCACATAACAAAGCTTAACTTAGCACTTAATAAGAGTATAGTATGCATATACGTGATTCCGAATTGCCGCCAAATTAAAGCTATCGGGTTTTGTAATTGATCATTTTCTCTGTCGTTTCTTATTTGGTGTTAATATTTTTTTCTCTTCTAATGAAGATTCACCGTATTTCTCCTCTGTGATCCGAGATACTGTATATTTACCGATTCCTAGGGCATCCGCGACCCGATCTCGAATGTTTTCTTTAATGAAACAAGTTAAACAATACTAACAATAAATATAATAATTACAACAACAAAAAACACGAATCGATCGAAGAACAACGCGCTACTAAAAGTCGGACATTTGTACTGATCCACACGCCGCCATGCGGGAAAAAATGATTCTAAAATATAATTATTTACGAAGAAGAAGAGAAGAAAAATCGATATAATAGAATAGAAAATGTTCCCCCCATCTCTTTTACACAGAGCAATAAAAGTGCCATATGTATCAAGCTAAAACTTCCCAAATATAATATTCGCTGCACTTTAAATTCTATTATTTTAAAATAGAGATATTTATATACGATTCACTTCGAATTTAAATTCGATTTTTTTTCGAAGAAGAAGAGAGAAAAAATCGACCTAATCGAAATAAATATTTTGCCCCATCCCTTTTACAAGGGGCAATAAATGTGTCAGGGTTCTTTATATACTGGATGGACTATAAACGTATAAATAACATTCTACGAAATATGAACTTTTACGGTGCATTGTACTGTACTCGGCAAAGTATGTTTTTTTAAAGTTTTTTTTTGAACCGAAACATTGCACCGAAAGGATTCTTTCTTCTTTGGGGTGTTGTCGTAAGTTTGTATTTTATTTTACATTTATTTTCAGTCCTTTACCTGTTCACGCTTTTCGCCCCTAATTAGATTAATCTCTCAGTTTTGTCATGGGCGAAAGGGTTTGTCGCAGGTTCAATTTGTCTTGGGGCATTATTAAAATATGTCGTCTGCATTCTTGGCAGTCGCGACATTTGTAGTAAAACAACAATTTCTTTTTTTTTCTCTTTCTTACAACTTTAAAACTATACCTGTGTCACGTCTATGACTTCAGAAACACTGCTAAACGCCATAATACATATATATGAACCCAAGACTGTTGAGAGTGCAAAAGACTACAAGCATGCGTGTTGTATTAGTACAGTGGCTCCCAACCCATGCTCATGCTCTACGGAGGTCCGCTATTGTGTTGGCCAATTATTTTTGAAAATGTTCATCATTTTAATGTCAGCTCCCCTAACATAAAGCTCTTGTCAGCCGCCATGATCCTCTCCTCCATCCCATGTCCAGCTCTGAATACCGAAGCTTCGCCGAGTACATTCTTCTTCGTAGTATCAATCCGGTGGATTGGTTTGCAGCAACAGAATCTTGCATCTCGATCTCCATTCCTCTCGGTCCTCCGCAACCCTTGTATATAGAGTACATTATAATAATAATAATTTATTAACATTTCAATTCTCATAAATCTATATTGCATACTTAACAATATGAATACAACAGTGATTACAAAAAATGAAATATGTATACCTATAAAGTATAATGATGTGCAATAAATTCTGAAATAAGTGTACATATATCCACGACTTTCCAGGACGGGATGAGCCGTCCCTTAGAACTGGATGCACTAAACGAATTGTTAAAAATCATTGTTTTAAGTGATATTTTAGTATAATTTTGTAATTTTTGCACCGCTGAATTAGGTGCTAAGGGTGCGATGTCAAAAATGTTAAAAATCATTGTGTTACGTTAATCAAAATAATTTTATTTTACAGTACTTTACTTAAGTTATATACTTTTAGCGTTGCTTCTCGAAATGTTCATAGTTTGGTCGTATTTCAATGGTGCTTTTAAAGATCAGTTTACTTGCTGCCACTCGAAAGGCGCAGTTAAGCTTCGCGTTATTCGCCTTTGGCAGTTTGTTCCTTTCATGTTGATCCCGGAGTGATGTCTGCCGTCTCGACGATCGTATTTCAAATTAGTCAACCTCAAAAGTCACTTCCGAGCGCCAGAGTAAACATCTGTGTCCCGTCTGCAGACACCATTAGTCTAAAAGGGCGCTCATTTCTGCCATTAAAAAGCATGGCATTTTAATAATAATATTCATTTTATTATATCCGGTGTGTCTAGTGCGGCCACGCCCATTCCAGGCGCATTTGAATAAGGTATAACCCCAATATGGCGGCCGCTCATCAGCTGTTTTATGTCAATCTTTAATGTGACATGCGGATGTTTTTACAGTAACAGCACGCTTGTAATGTTTTTGATACTGTGCAAGCGCTAGGATGATGAAAATATGCGTAAAATGCGTATTATGCGTATTCCTAACATAATGTTATATAAAAATAGTTTGTCTCATTTAGTAAATACGAAAAATTACTAACTGTAATTTAAAATAACTGCTTTAAAATATTGTAAACGAATGCCATCATCTTCATTTCCATGCTCCCTTAAAATAAATTTATGGGCGTCACAAACTGCCCCCATGAAGCTCTGTCAGCCGGCGTGGATCTCGCTTCATCCCATGTCAGCTCTGTGGTTGGATCTCGCCACATCACATGTCTAGAACCCTGGTTATATATTATCTACCTTAGGAAATAAGTTAGGTAAGGTTGAGTTAAGTTTGTTCGAATCGCGCACTTTTTAAAGCAAAATCACTCCACAAAGTTGTAATTTTAAACATCTTCCGTGAATTTCTCATTTCGGCAATGTTCACATATAGTTGTAATTTTTGAAATATTAATGGATCTTGGGCTCCGCCATGTATAATACTATTGTATAAGTATATTGTAATACGTATATGATTTCATCAAAATTGGTGAGTGTAGCATTTTAATGTTGAACCAATCACAATTTAGGAATTTGTGTCTCGTCTCGTCATGTTATTCAGAAGCGCGATTTCAAGGTTTTTCATGGACTCCTATGCCGCTAAACATAGAACCACTGGACGGGGAGGTCGACGCCATGCTCCCGGAGTACACGCGCCACGTCGTCTTAAACCCAGACATGACCTAAATTCACACTTCTGACATGGCGAACTTCAAACACGAGGATTGATAGTGTTAAAGTGCTTCAATGCCAACCTTCATCGCTACAGATTACTATGGAAGTTACGTGGCATTACTATCAATATCCTGTATTCAAAAAGGAATGTTTTGTCAAAATCTTGCTATATTATCAATTTGAAACAAAAACTAATTGTTGCATCCAGAAAAACGTATAAATAATATCAAACATTATAATGTGGACGCATTTATTTTTCATTGATTTATTAAATGCATTGTTTATGTACATAATTATGTGCGGCAAAATGATTAATTTACCAGATAGTTTGGGTTAAGACAGCCATAACGCGTGCTCCTATTCATAACCAGCCGGGATCAGCGTCTGGCGTATCCAGGATGGGCGAACGGGACGAGGTTATGGAGAATATATACGTTTAAGAGAGACGGCACGAGGAAGACGTATGATCTTTTGAACATACTTTCAAACAGTACTCTAACTCGCCACCAAAATGCCAACCCTCTCGCACGCATATAATTTTGTATGGTTTTCTCTTTTTTCTCTGAAGTATATTTTAAAAGAACAAATTTGTTTTTTTAGTACTGCAGTCACACCAGTTCTTGATTGAGAGTACTCAAGTTAATGATAATGAATTGCTTAGATCCACCACCCCTAAAGACACAAAATCTTTCATATAGGCGGATGACTTAGGTTTGGCAGCACAAGCAGTAACGTTTGAAGAAGTTGAGGACATCCTAAGCCAGGGACTCAACGAGATGTCCCATTACTACGAAACCAACCATCTCAAACCTAACCCATCAAAGACACAAGTCTGCTGTTTCCACCTTAGAAACAGGGAAGCTAACAGAAAGCTTCGTGTCACGTGGGAAGGTAGAGTACTGGAACATAGCGACCATCCAAAATACCTCGGAGTCACTCTAGATCGCACCCTCACCTTCAGGCGTCATTGCACCAACACCAAACAGAAAGTTGCAACAAGGAACAACCTCATCCGCAAACTGACCAACACTCACTGGGGAGCCCAACCACCCCTTCTTCGTACCTCAGCTTTAGCACTTTGTTTCTCAGCCGGAGAATATGCGGCACCAGTGTGGGGTCGATCAGCCCACTGTAATCAAGTGGATACTGCCCTGAATGATGCATGCAGAGTCGTCACAGGCTGCCTCAAACCAACACCCATTTCTAAACTATACCCCTTGGCTGGTATCGTACCACCGAACATAAGACGCAAAGTCATATGCGCCGAAGAAATGCGTAAGGCAATCAACCAATCGTCCCACTGCTTGTATAATCAGATACCCCCAACACCAAGATTGAAGTCTCGAAGCAGCTTCCTGAAATCCACACAACCTCTCACATCCGACCCTGAAAATGAGAGACTCCAACTCTGGCAACAAATCGCACCAGAGGATTTCATTACTCCAAAGGAAGGCCTCCCAACTGGCAAAAGCCTTGACTGGCCGACCTGGAAATCCCTAAACAGATTAAGAACCGGAGTTGGTAGAACAAAGGACAACCTCGAGCGGTGGGGAATGCTTCGGCAGGGAGAGACACTATTGTGCGACTGTGGAGACCTGCAGACCGCCTCACACCTACGATGCTGCTCCATGTGCCCAACAAGTTGCACATCTCAGGACCTAATGCTGGGCAACACACGAGCTATCGATGTTGCCAGATATTGGGAAAAAATAATTTGACGTCGCTGACACGAAGAAGAAGAAGAAGAAGCTTAGATCCACGTTCGAAAACATTGTTTTATTCTCGTATATTTAGACAACCGTTTTAGAAGTAAGGGATATGTGTGACAAATCGCATATTTAATAAAAAAAAAACA
Organism: Glossosoma conforme; assembly: GCA_022606575.1. Classification (NCBI taxonomy): domain Eukaryota; kingdom Metazoa; phylum Arthropoda; class Insecta; order Trichoptera; family Glossosomatidae; genus Glossosoma; species Glossosoma conforme. The sequence goes on from JAGTXR010000015.1 coordinate 4,399,696, forward strand.
TTCAAATAATCTAAATACTTGTATGTACAGGTAGCGGCAAAAATAAGCTGACGATTTCCTTCGTTGTTATGATTTAAAACCGTCAGCCTTTTTTGCCGCTTCCTTTATGAAAAACTATTTTATGCCAAACTGCTATGATATTTCTTTGTTTAAGTCAGTTATGTAGCTGAAAAAAAAATAAGGCGGTGTATTTTACACTAAAAAATGAAATATATATATTTTTATACTTGTATTCTTGCAAATATTATAAATCCTAAATATAACTCCTAAATATAACTTAAATTCATATACTTATAGATCGTAAGAAAATATTTGATTCCTGGGTATATTTTTGTTTAAGTTTTTAAGCTTTTTTTTTACAGTAAATGAATTTGTTGACAAAATAGGTTGTCTATCATTATAATACATATTTATGTGTGTAATTTCATTCATGTAAAAAATATATAATATTTTAACGTCAAATTTGAATACGCACGTTAATAAATTATTATTCTAATTGTTTTTTTAGCACTGGCAAATTCGTCGTGTGTTTACAGTAATAAAATGATCGTCGTATCGTTAGAATTTAGATTAGCGTCCGTTAAGGGCTCGTGAACGTGGCAACAGGTCTATTTTTCACGACACACGCCTGTCCTCGGTGTGACACTCGTACCTGTGCAGGAGCCCACAAATTACGCTCCAGTCGGTGCTGATTAATTGATTAGGCGCGTGCTGCTTGTTGTGATTTATGGACCCGCGAGCTGCGGCCGCAGACGACTGACAAACTCAGACGAGGAAAATAACGAGACGCCAACAATTCATATGTACGAGTACGTCAATAGAGGAAGACATATACTCATATATGATATTTCGTTTGATCAAAAATTACTAGTACCCGGTATAAAATAATTACGTATTGCCAATCGGTTGGCAGAGGGCAGAGGATCGAGAAGGATGGTCACTATTGCGGTAGTTTTACTTTCAGTAATGGGCGGACACAGGTTAATGATGATGATAATCCGTCTAACTTTAGGATAGCATTGTCTCAGTCACTAATCAGGTGTTATCAATACGCTTTATTATTATAATTTCATACCGCTGCCCTAACTGGAGCATATAAAACTATATCAACCGCCGTAGTACTCGCCTAATCCCATGTCAGCTCATCCGAGTTCATTCTATGTATTGTTCCCGACGGCCTTTCAGGACGGCGAGAGGCGGAAGACTTGAAAAAAATGAATGTGAGGCTTATGCTCTCCTGCTGCATCCAAAATACATGTGTCAGGTCCACCTTCATCTGTTAACCGACTGTGGTATGGAACGCTTCTCTGTGCTCTCACCTCGTCTTTCCTCACAAAGTCTAACCATCACCCTCTGTATTCTGTGCTGGGCCTCGCGCTTTCCACTATCGGGGCCCTACCATAGAACTTTCGCTTTGCCCCTTTGCCGCCCGTTTTTTTTAAAGTATAACTGAGTCTACTGATTGCCGGGATATGATAGTTAAACGTAAACGAGTATAACAAAAATATAATTATTACTTAAATATACATATACTATACATAAAATTCTTTTTTCAACGCGTCAATCCAAGCTCAAAAATAACGGCAGAAGCGGGATGCGAACCGCGGACCTTGGAAACCAACTATGCCCAGGTATTCATACCGCTAGTCGAACTGCGCCATTGCTATGCCTAGACCGACTCGCATTGAAACTAGTATTTATATCATTGCTATCATCGTACGATAGATGTCGCTATAGTATATATTCAAAGTATGTATATTTTTATTATTATTCAATCATCATCAGCCTGTGTCCGTCCACTGTTGAACGTAGGCCTCCCGCATGAGTCTCCATCCTCTTCGATCCTCCGCCTTCCGCATCCAGGTCACTCCCGCTATTCTTCTTATATCGTCAGTCCATCTTGTAGGGGGTCGGCCAATGCTTCGTTTGCCAGTTCTTGGGCGCCATTCCAATACTTTTCTTCCCCATCGACCGTCGTCTCTTCGACAGATATGACCTGCCCATTGCCACTTGAGTGTGCCTATTCGTTGGGTAGCATCCACTACTTGAGTTCTTCTGCGTATTTCCTCGTTTCGGATTCTATCTTTTAGCGACACTCCGAGCATGGATCTCTCCATAGCACGCTGGGTGACTTTTATTTTATGGGTAAGACTTGCTGTCAGATTCCACGTCTCTGCGCCATAAGTTAATACAGGGAGGACGCATTGGTTAAACGCCTTAGTTTTTTTTTTTTTTTTTATTATTATTCAATCAGTCTTCATTTATTCACAAGCTTAATATTATTAATTAATATACTTAATATACGCGAGTCGGTCTAGGCATAGCAATGGCGCAGTTCGCCGAGCGGTATGAATACCTGGGCATAGTTGGTTTCCAAGGTCCGCGGTTCGCATCCCGCTTCTGCCGTTATTTTTGTGCTTGGATTGACGCGTTGAAAAAAGAATTTTATGTATAGTATATGTATATTTAAGTAATAATAATATTGTAATATAGTCAATGATCTATAAAAGTAGATTAGAATATTGAAATAATAAAATAATATTCTAATAAAAATTAAAAAAATTCATATAACAAAAATATAGTAAACCTCACCTACCCTTAAATTTATATCTTACGCAATATAAAAAAAAATGTTCACAAATAATTAGATTATGTACAATCCTTCACAGATACAAAGTTGTCGGTTACTTTCTTAATAATCTTTTAAATGCAAGTTAACCGATCGCTAACTTATTAGTTCTATCAGTCGGGTCGATCTGCTGCCCCCGCGAGAGCTGCACGTAACTAACTGATAACGATTTTAATTACAATCGATACTGTCTGGAGTACATTACACATTTTTTTATTTATTACATGCATTAGCTTACTTATTAAAGTACTAATTAGAAACATACTAAACCGTATGATACTAATATAACTTCTCATTACACGTATTAATGATTTGATATATGTTATTTTTATACTGTTATCTTTCTATCGGTAATGTTTCACTATAGCAGCTTTGAGTATACTTTTTTAATTTTGTCAGCTCAGCTTTCTAGAGTTCCTTGTACATTCTGCGTTTAGCATGTTTGCTGGGGCGACATCCTAAAAATATAATCATCACAAACTGCCTCTCCAAAGTTATGGCGGTTGCTATAGTTTGTTACCACCGTCTCATTTAATGTCGGCCGAATACGTTATATGTATTTTTCTCGACGGTTTTATATGACGGCGACAGCTCAGAGACCTGAATAAACTGCAGCTACTTTTATGCTCTCTTGCGGTATCAGAAGTGTCTTAGCCTGAAGCAAACTTTGTTTATTGTCAAATTGTATGAAGGAAGTCTGCCGTGCATGCTTCCTCACTTTTCATTCCTCAAATATTTAAACCATCGAACTTCCAATATTCTACGTATCGAACCCATTATACGTCTGTTTTTATTAAAATCGCAGAATTTCATTCGTTAATTAACATATAAATAAATTAAATCAATTTCTGAGCTCTAAAATACCTTCGTTTGTTTTGTAAATTTGATCCCTGCCTGTAAAATGCTAGTCATAGCCTATTAACTAATATCGTAAATTTCTGTAATAATATGGATGATGCTACTCGTATGTCGGGCTGTAGTTTATGACGATGTCAGATCAACACTCCACATGCTGCGCTTATCCATTTGTAGAATAGTAAGCGCCTTAGAATCCACAGATGAAACTTCAGAATGACGATCACCATCCGTCTCTATTCTCCTGTATTTGTTTACATAAAAGAAATGTGACGCCGTATCAAAGTATGGATACAATACAGGTGCTGTATAGGTGACACTATATTGAGAATTTGCATACCTGGGAAGCTCTCTTTCTCTCTGTACACTAAATAATATCTATAACTCTCGATCATCTCAGTAGTGAGCGCCCGATCTGTATCTCCACAGGCGACGTTGCATAGCAACTGTGCCTTCTTAGTATAAATTCGTTTGCCTAGTCGTAGAGAGTATACTTACCACCTGTCGATAATGTCCTGCAGATCTGCAATGGAGCGTTATATGCGTAATCGTACTCCGGGTCGCAGATATTGAGGGAGTCGTTCATCACCACTGCTAGATCTAATTGTATTGACTTTCCAAGGATGGATCTGTCGATGATGGTTATTAATATCGTTTCTCTGAAAAAATTCTCTCATTCCCTGCAGATTACTGTTGTCAGATTCGTGTAACTCGTCTTGATCTCTTGTGGCGGAGCAGCAGCAGCCGCCTGGTCCATGCGGTCATCTGCTGGCGGGGTGCCAACATAAATGTTTACGCGCCAGAACAAACACGTCCCGGAGGAGCCAAACCAAATAACAGTCTGTTGAAGGAGAAAATGGCCGAATAGTACGGCACGTAATTTGTCGTATCATTACAGCAGTACATATTATTATGTGTAGATAGAAAATATCGAAATTCTAAACACAAAGTTAGTTATAATTATAAGATATACTTGAGAATGGCCACCCGACCTGGCTGAAACATGTTTTCAAAAAAATATATGTGGAATAAATTAAAAAAAAAAGATTTTATTTATATATGATATTGTGGAATTCCACCAAGAAATATCGATCGAAAAAGAACGTTATTAAGATTATTTACTATTAATATTGTTTAAAAGAAATGTGTATAAAATACTATCTGGAAATGGCTAAGGTGAAATTTTCAAATAATTATTTTGATTTATCGATCGATAATTCTGGGTTGAATTCCATAGTATTAGATATAAATAAAATAATTTTTAGAATTTATTCCACAATATATTATTATTTTTTGGCTAAAACCTGGCTGAAACATGTCGTCAAAAAAAATATATTGAGGAATAAATTCTAAAAATTCTTTTATTTATATATGATTTTCAAGTAGACTTGATATCTCACTAACGCGGATGCAAACACAACACATGTATCATGCATGCAGTGTCCAGCCATCCTGGCCGGGCGCTTAAAAAATCCACTGGTTTCAACCGGTTGTTCTCTCCGGCATGCGTTTTCTAGAAATAAACCTCTAAGGTAGATAACCAATTCCCGGAAGATGTATACATACTCGTAATTACAAGTCGTTGGAGTGATTTGATCAAAATAAAACTAACTTCTCTTATATACTTCGTTTTTTTATTTTATTAAATGTGTATTGTAAGTTGGCATGGGCACCTCCGTACCTTCGTTAAACTTCATGGTTTATTACCACAAGAGGGAAAATAGATACTCTAGCGTTAGACCGGGGTCTTGGAATAGAGCTCCGACGGAAATCACAAATCGCAAAATAACTCTTCGTGCTACCAGAAATAACATTTTTTATTTAAATAACACCGCATCTCAGCTTTTTATGATGTACTGAGAGACGAGCTTGCCAATGTGTGATGTGATTCGAACGAAGTTTTTTTTTAAATAATTCTAATCTTGAAATTTGATTTGATGCTTCAACCATCAACACTCATACTCGTATATATGTATGACGGCATCCAAAGAATTTGTTCCAGCCAAGTCTCTTAACTGACTTTAAGAAGAGAATTTGCCGCGTCTGCACTAACTTTTCGTAATTCCCCACAAAATCAAACCATCCTACTCTCAGTACTCTACGCAAGCATCAGTTCTTAAGCTTCATTCTTCGACTTTGGTGTTATGGCGAGATACAAGTATAGAGATAACATAGAATGCCATAACGGCATTTCTTACAATTTATTGAAATCGTTGAATGATTCTTCAAGGGAACTGTCCTCAATATTTGTCACATGGCGTTGCGGTGGAACGTCGATCCAATTATACAATCAAGCCCGGCATTTATATGGGCCATCAATTTTCATCTAAGCCTTCATTAGCCGCGCATTTAATTGAGATTAATTCAATTGTCTTTTTTATTTCACCGTCTTGAACCGTGTTATTTAATCGATATCGAACCGTTTTAATTGGGAATTCTTTAGGTCACACGCTCTGTCAGTTATTAGGACGTGGAACATTTTGTACAGAGAACATACCCGCAATGAAGAATTTCCATTGCTCTGGGCGTCTATACAGAACACGCCTCTGAACTGCTCTTTTACTGTTATTTCAACGACCCTTGATCGATATACTCTTAAGCTTCAATAATCCCTTCAGGGCATAAATAACGTGCATGTAAATTTTTCATTATCAACTGTGCACGGAAAGTTTGGTATTAAAATAATTATACATTTTTGAATACCCATCAATTGTGTGAGCAGTATACTACTCTTAAGGATAAATATACAAAATAGACAAACAACGCTTCTAATTATAGGTTTTTATAGCATATCCTTGCATATCTCGAGTATATAATGAAAACATCCACCTGCGAAAAAATGTGTATAGTTTCTTAAATGAGCTAATTATTTAAGTTATGACTTTAAAATTCGATGATGCACAATATTATTGGATTATTACAGAGTAAAAGTTAAATAAAAAATTACATATTTTAGCGAATACATATTTAATTATATTTGTCGAGAAGTAAGAAGGTGTATTTAATGTTTTATTACTTAAATATTGTACTGTGCATTCGTGAAAATATAAATAATTGAAGAAAATTATCAAATTCACCTATAAACACTTATTGTAATACTTTTAGGGCTTAGCACTGGCAACCCTTCCGCGAGCGTATTACAGTCATTGATGAATGCTTTTATGAGTAAACCAATGTTTTCCAGTCGATTTTGCAATTACCGTTTACTTCAACGCACCTAATCATTTTCTTATTTACGTCGTCTTTTAAGCGACGCAGAGTTGCGAGTTCATTTTAAATTAGTAACACCTAAACATTGTGCTCGTGTCTTGCTTATTGACACATTTTTCTTGAATTGACTGCCTCACAGCCCTAAAAGGACTTCTGTTCTCAATATTAGCGTAGGCAGCCGATCCACGATGCGATTGTTCCTTTATACTTCATCATTACAATCATCACTTGAACAAGTTCATTCTCACCAAGATCTATAGAGAAAATCTTGATAATGTGATTACGTGTGTTAACACCGTTTTGTTCTGCATCTTACGCTGACTTTGTATAATTGTGTTTAACACACTTTCAGCAAATATATACCGAATGCATACAAAAATCCAAAATCAAAGAAGCTTGCATATTGTACGCAGTAACAAATTATTGCAGAAAATTATGTTACTAATGCTTGACAGTCAAAACTATATTGTAATGGACGAATAAAGTTCATTAAATGCGTTTCGCAATGACAAATTTAGTATTTTATTATTATCTGTCAATTCTACTAACGCAGCATCAATATTATTTCGTGAAAACGTACGTGATTTTGTCGTAAATAAATGTATCAGTTACTGTACTGGTTTTATTTAAGCTAACCCAACTAAATCGGTATTTTTTGGATTAATTGAAACACGTAATTAAAGAAAACTAAATTGCACGAATAAACCAACACCCGTGTTGTCACACACAATATTTCTTCTTCTTCCCATATCTGTTCCATAAGCCCCGACGTAAGACCTTCAGAGCTAAGCAGAAGTTCAGGCAGATCCTCCGGCTCCCTATGTCCTACAAAGCAGGATAATAGAGACTTGATGAGACGGTTGTTTAGATTTGGATGTATGTTTCGGATGATTTGTTCAGTAAAATCGGATGATTAGTAGGAAGCTTCCGAAACATAGACCATTTGGTCATAAGAGGCGGCTCTATCCAAAGCAATTTCAGTAATCATTAATTTAAATCGAGAGCTTATTCCATCTAAGAATTGTTAGCATTAACAATGAAAATTTAATTTCAAAATTATGCGCAGAAATAGTTGGGAATTTGAACGATGTGTCTCTCATTGTTACATAATGATGGCGCGTGTGCGTGATTTGCTTATATTAATATTAATAATTCCTCCCGGCCAGACATGAGATCACTTTAGTATCTGATATATGTTACAACAGCACAACACATCTCTCTACGATGGTGCCGAAAACTAAACATATTTAGTTGTGCATGTAAAAAAAATTAAATGACAGATAACCCTTCAGTTTTGAAACGTATTATTTATTTTGACACGTAAAAACATGTAAAAAGGGCATCGCCAACAGCCATTTTTTTAGATCAAGTTTTATAACTATATTAATCATAAATTTCAAATATTTTTCACCTAGTGAACACGGATTACGTTGAACAGCACTTGATCACAAAGAATTAGACTGCGGTCTCGCACTCACTGCTTACTTTCAAACAAGGTAAAAATCAACCCAAAACGAGCATACATGCATTTTTTTAATAAGACGTATGCCATTTTATTTGTTATAGTACAACGTCGATTAAATGTGTTTGATAATAGCGCATAAGAGGTAATAGTTCTTAACTACAAGAAATAGCACTTACATTATGAACATTTCTTCAATGGTTCAGCTGCATTAGGATCACTTTGATCTCTTACATCACTTGTACTTGCAGACGCCAATCCTGAATAAGTGACATTTAAATTCTCCATATCACTTACTATACTCTTCACCCAACTGCGCAATCGATGCATCCATTTGGTGTTCCACGAACAACGCTTTTTACCTGGCTTTAATCTCTTATGAATTATATGGATATTTTAAATTATTTATTAGAATATTATTTTATTATTTCAATATTCTAATCTACTTTTATAGATCATTGACTATATTACAATATTATAAGCAATTAAATATACATATACTATACATAAAAATCCTTAAACGAGTCAATTCATTCAGAAAAAATATCGGCGGGAGCGGGATTTGGAAGCCTTTGGGACCATTAAGCTTGTGAATAAATGCATTCTGATTTAATAATAAAAAATAAAAATATACATACTTTGAATATATACTATAGCGACATCTATCATACGATGATAACTTATATAGAGGTTCAGAGACGAGTCTTCTCAGGTGGAAGAAATCGGCCGGTGGCCGAGCGGTATAATTACCTGGGCAAAAATGGTTGGTTCCAAAGGTCCGCGGTTCGCATCCGGCTCCCGCCGATATTTTTTCTGAATGAATTGACTCGTTTAAGGATTTTTATGTATAGTATATGTATATCTTATGAATTAGTTTTGAGGGTTTTTTGGTGGATTATTTGCCTTTTTTATTCTCTAAAGATACGCACTCTTTCTGTACTCCCTTGAAATTGTCAACTACAAAAAAATGTTCAGACGTTTTCAGTACGGGAAATATTTTGGTCTTTTCTTTAATTATTTGAGAATCCCCTGTATACATTGTTGATTCTATATAATCTCAATAAAATCTCTCGGGAGTGCCGCGTTTAGGAGCCTTATAATTTTATTATATTACCACCGATTATATTTGAATTTTGCTTGATTTATTACCGAATATTTATGTTGACACATGCATTTACCGGTTATTAATTTTATTGTAATTTTTCGTCTAGCGTAAACATTTAATAAACAGGTTCTCGATTTGATACTATTACCAGTCGTTTATTACACAGGTGGTCTTGGCCGAGTCTGCCCTTTTGAGCTTCGAACGAATGGCTTATTATCAAATTATGGATCATAATATACATTATCTGTTGGGTACAAAAAATTACATTCGCTGGTCACATTGAATGTAGGAAGTGAATTAATTTTGACATAATCCTTATTAGGAATTGTAGAAAAAACATTATCTACCTTTTAACTCATTCATTTATAATATTTATATGTGAGTATGTATGTATCATAATTGTTACGTACTTGCAAATAATTATATCAACCATCAATAATTCTCGGTATAGCCGTATAAGGGACACTTTCGTCCTAAATATCTTAGAATATAGTCACTTTTGGTAAGAGCCCTAAAACACAAGTGAAGTTCGTTAAATAAATAATGGCTTTCTTTTAATTAATAAATAATATTTTTCGTTTATATATTCCGCTGCTACTTTATGTTAAGATATAATGCACCCTTCACCCATCTACAATCAACAGACTTCTCTTACACTTGCTTAATACTAACTAGATAGAGGATTTTTTCGAGAACAAACAAATTTCATTTTCTAAACGCTACAGGAAAGCTCTGAAATGGTCTTTTAATATCTGTGTTACCTTCTTCATACAATGTTGGTTTTGGGTCATAGAGTGCCCATTTGTTACGACCGGTTGTGATGCATGCACGTACATACAAAAACATTGTTTCATATATTACATTATGGATGCATTCTGCCTTTTACATAATAATAATAAAAAATACATAGAAAAGATATACGAATTGACAAAGGAATTTATAGAAAATGATTGCAATATTATGGAACAGAAAACGATAAACACACACAATTTATTGTCAGCACAGCACGGCTTTCTAAAAGGATATTTTCCATAAATCTTCTTCGGTTATCTGTTTATACGGTGTCAAGTGAACTCAAATACAATAATGTCATAAATTTTACCTGTATTATTATTTCGCTTTTCGCACTTCATAAAACGATCAAGGTAGTCGTATTATTTCATTCCGCGCCTTGAACTCGGCACCATACGCTTGATTAACAAAACCACAAGCGCTGGACCAACAGCAAACATCCAGCCGCATAATAACATTATAATTGGCTCGGCTTTTATTTAACATCCATAACGTAGTGTTCATTATACATATTATGTTCTGGAAACCTAACTCGCCATTTAGATCAAACCAGAATCCGCGCAAACAGAAGTTTTGATCTCATTCGTTAGAATCTGCGGTTTTATGCATTCCTTGACCTCGCACAGCTCCACATACCACACTTAGGTGACCTAGATTTGATGATAAGAATCCCTGCTCTCCAAACATAATTGATCTATACAACACAAGCTATATTAAACATATTGGTTTCGCTATTTGATGATCTGTACGTGGATAGAAACTAAATCTCATGGCTTTTGTGCTGTATCTATTCTAAGCGAATCGGTTTCCGAGTTCCACAATCCCTTTGTAGCAATGAAAAAAGGATAAATTATAACCACACTCGCCATATAAATCAGTTTATATGTCCTTATCCGATCCTTTTCTGTTGTTCATATATTTGCTTCAATCTTTATTATTACACTGATCTCGTTATACCTGTATATATTTTTTAATCAATAACAATATATGTTTGTTGCGTAGACCTTCACTCCCTTAGGTATATGTAGGGTATTTATGTTGGAATTCATACATAGTCATGTTAGCGAGACATCCAGTGCACCAGTAATCCCGTGCACTAAATGTCCCGTGCACCAGACGCCCAGTGCGCCCCACGTTACCGATGAGTCGTTGAACGAATTGTCTGGGGACGAAATGCGGCGGAAACGTTGATTTATACATGTAAATTTAACCTAATATGCATTTTTACACATTCAGTGCAACATATTTAAGTAAAAAAACTGTGTAGTATTACAACTCTAGATTTTAGACCCGTTAAATTATATCTTTCTGATACCGGTTCGGCTGGCACTAAAGTATGGACATTTGAATTAAGAGTTCATTTAGAAATAGCGCTGTCTCTCCCGGGGTCAGGAATTGATCAGAGAGTTCAACGATCTCTTAACTATTTTTTTTAAACGCTTTCATTAATAGACAAGTTAAGATTATTCAAGCTTTAGTTAAATGAATTAGAGTTTGATTAATGGGACTAGAATGAAATAGATGGACATTCTTCTTTTGTATCATGGATTATTGATACAGTGTTTTTTATGAATAATTTTTTTAATACTTATAATTATATATGTCTTGCAATAAACTTATATATACACCAATTGTAAACAGTACCAGTTTTGTATGTTTCGTCCAGTTATTTTACAGTTAGTAAGTTATCTGATAAATTTATTAATCCGGTTTGATCGTCAAAATTTTGAGAACTGCAATACGTGTTCTCAAACTACGTTGTTTAATTTAAAACGGTTTTAGATAACGTTTTTATTTAATTTCAAAGTTGTTTTAATTTACTTTTATCATTTATTCTACAGTAATTTCCAATGTTAAGTGTTTTATTCTTCAACTATTGGCTGTTATTTGATATAAAACGATATATATCTTTTATCTAACAAGCTTCATGTCCATCGTCTATGATCTTCGTGATGTCCAAAAATTAAATTATTATTTATTATATTTAGATTTAAAAAAAAACTAAAATATATTAAATATTCAAGTATTTGGTTGCATGTGGAATGTGAAACTAAAGATCTCGTCCCTATTTTTTTTTCTCTTCGAGGCGCTTCCTTTATTTGTGTTCCTTAATCCTTAAAATCCATCTCATATTCGACGAGCGATGATAATGCAAGTCTTATAATTGTAATCTGACAGTTAACATTTATTACTGTCAAACACGCATCTAAGACACAAGAGTCCCTCTCAGTAAGCATCATGTACTTATTGAAGTGTGTATTAATCAGAGTTTTTCAACGCTTAACAATTGCGAATGGGTGACGGGCCTTCAATAATTTATAGAATTTTGAAGACACAGTGTTTTAATTTATAACAAGTAATAAAAACACCAAAATCATTTTAAATTATAAATCAGTTTTAGTTTACGTTCAATAGAAGTACAAAGCATGCGTGCCGAGCGATTATATTTTATTTTTGTTTTTCGGACGATTGTTCTTGATGGGGTTTCTTAATAACAATGTAGTAAATGAAATACTTCATAATTTCATTTTTATGTGACGTGTTTCGGCTTCGTCGAGAAGCCATTTTAAGTAAAATAGATAAGAAGTGATCGTAAGTGAGGGAGTAGGTGTGTATTTGGTTTAAGAAAACCATATTTTAAATTTATTAAGGCATTTTTTAGATGATCTGTAAATCCGATTTTTTAAAGGAGATCAAATGATCAAACCGGTTGCTCTCGAGTCCTGGATTATTACGTCCTATGAGACGGCTCGTCTATCGAACAGGCGACCAATCCAAGTTTAGCTTCGAGTCTGTAATGTAGTCTAACTTCGATGATCTAACGAGAACCGCGCTTAAAATTTGCTACTCGTATTGTAGTCAAATTTACGAGCTAGAAAACTTGGGTCAACTGCGATTAAATTAATGATTATATTATCAAAGCTCAACTTTTCGCAGACATATTTTATATTTGTGCCGACCGATGCATACCACAGTTTTAAAACTGCTGATTGAAGAAGATACGATTAGTTATCTTGTAACATAGTCCAAGTGGTGTTAGTCAGTACGGTAGCCTCAAATCTCGAGCTCGCTTCCCAAACATACAATCAAGATTAATGTCGTAATATTTCTAGTGGCATGTCCAAACGTCAGTCTGAAAAGCTGGCGCTTTATTAGGAGTCAGATGTTAAGCAGAGCCTTGTTAGTAAGAGACATAGCGGTAATTGACTGACGTTTAAAAAAATGAAAAAAAAACAAGTTTTATGTACACTTTAAGCATCTATGACGTATCGATCACTATAGTACGCTAAGTTGAAAGATAACTTTGCCAACGGGAATGGCAAATAAAATTATATACAATATTATGCCAAGCACGAGAAGTGTAACTTGAAGTTAAAGCATGCGGAATTACTATGAATAATTGAAAATAATCAATGTACTCTCGTATACATATAATAAGATTCAAATCTAATTTGACAGTAATTGTAACTCATAATCTGTGTTTATAAATATGCTTATTTTTTTAATTTTCTGCCGCCCGGTATAATTAATGAGAAAACATAATTTTATAGCACTTTTCCTTTGTATATCATCTGTCATAGCTGCTCTCCAATAGTATGTGTGACAATATAATGATTTTTTCTAATGTTCATTTAAATTATAATTTTATTTAGGTCGCCAGGCGGTCAGGGTAAAGCCCCTAGTTAGTTTAAATTTATTTAAATCAATATAAGAAAAAAGCTTAGTCGGCCTCCGTTGTAGAGTATTTTCTTATATGCATATGTTGCACATCAAATTTAATGTTTGTCGCGAAGAAAAAAATATTTCCTGCTTATAATTAATATTACTAGTATTTTTAGTGTGAAGCCTTGAATATATTGATTTAAAATTACTTTTTTTAATGTGTCTTTAAACTGGTCATCATAAATATGTTCAAAAATTAATTATATATATATAATTATATATATAATAATTATAACTTCAAACGTATACCAAAATCTTCTGGGTCAATTTTTATTGAAGATGTTTCACTATTCATAGGTCATTTCATCTTATCGACAATATTTTTGAAAGATTGAACAAATAGTATATTATCATTATATATCTTGAGTCCTACTGTTTTATGTCTGTTGTGTTCAATATATTATCGTTAAAATGAATAAAATTATAATAAGTTTTCTGTGAAAATTGACACATAAATGTGTCGGTGGATATCAAAACTGGTTAAATTCATTGTAGGTAAAAAATATTAATTCTATAAATATTGTTAAAATAATGTTAATAACACAGGATGCTAATTTGTAAAATAAATAAATAAGTCTGTCGTTTAACTATATATATTTGAAGACTGATCCGCGAACAGATTAGTTTTCATTTTTATGAGGACTTGAATTTCGAATTTCGTCTGCTAAAACTTTTTGATTAAAAGGCTAAGACTGAAAATTTTCTCAGGAGGGATCAATTTCACACGAATTGTGCATTTATAGAGCTCATATTTTTGAACTTTTTTATTTTACTGTCCTACCTCGACTCTGACTTAAGTAAAGCAAGCGCTGTACCTCTAAGCCATGCCCATTCAAAAACCAGCCTAATCTGTTTCGGTATTCGCTCGATCGTATATCACATTGTGGCTATAACAATATAACAATTTGTCTTTGGGGCAACATTAACCTTGGGGCGCCACTGAATTCACAAACGCGCCTCTTATCGACGGATCAACGAATTAAAAATCATTCTAGATGAAGCTTTAATAAATGTCATCTATTCTCGAGATAGGTCCTTATTTTGACAGGGCCAATTGACTGTCTTATGTGTGTTTTTCAACCATACTTGGAAACACTAAGCACCTAGTAGTAGCAATGATCGTTCGATTCAAACATAAATAATCAATGCTTAAAATGATTGTGTCACTTCTTTTGAAGGTTATTGTATTGTTTTTTTTAAATATATTATTTATTATACACATACTTATTATTATCTACATTCTACATTATTAAGTATCAAATCGTTCGGAAAGTAATTTCAATTTTTCTTAACAGAGGACTTTATTGTATGTATGTACTTGAGCCACATGATCATTATTTACATTTATTACTGTTGTAACAAGGCTTGTTTGTAAAAACTGTTGATTGATTCTACGCAGTGGTTTGTGGATGGTACGCCAAAAAAATATGGAACGCAAAAAGCAGCACTTTCGATATAGTTTACTTTTTTAAATATAGGTAAAAATGCTGTGACCCCTGCAATGGCGGTCGAAATATTGGAAAAAGATAATTTGCCATACACAGCTAAACCCAAAAGCTACACACGAAATCTGGTCGTGAAAACGTAAGAAGTTAACTAAATGTATTGATTGAGAGATAAAATTTATTGTATTCGAACATTCATGATCATTTGAAACAGCCGGGTGAAAAACGTTGTTTATTTTTATTTCTAAAATAAAAATTAAATTACATTTCGAACAACCTAATACATACTTTTATAAGTATTTTTGCATTAAACGACTGTCAAGATACAGTTTAATTGGCCGTAATTTATGTAATAAAATAAGTATTCATTTCAGCTGCTAGATAATGTCTATCAATGCCTTATAAGTTGATGTCTTTTATCCAAAGGATTAACCCGTCGAGATTATGTATATGTACACTATAAACAACCGAGTCAGTAATTTATTCCTCTCAAGTGGTTTTACAAATTGATATAGCCGCCTGTTCTATGAGGAAATCGTTGAATTGTCATTTTGACTGTTGAACTGTTTATAAACACAAGTCGGAATAAAGCCAATTCCATATCAATATATTGATAACTAGTTAATTATTTAGGAATATATTTTATACATAAGTTGACGCTACTCAGTTCAGTCAGTTCCTAATGTCCGTACTTTGTTCAAAGACATCTTTAAACCCTAAGACCTACACATCGGAGCATATAGAGACTTCAAAGTATCTCCGAGTCATGCTTTTGGGTGATTTTGTTTATGTATTCTTTTTAATGATGGATGATTAGCCCGACGGTTCCGAAGGTCGTGACCATTTTATCCGAAATGAAGGCTCCAAACAGCGAACTTCACTCGACAAACAACATGCGGTAAACCACTCAAGTTTTGATCCGCGTTAAATGTTGCTTAACGTCGGCGATCTAACGAGAACTGCGCTTACAATGTGCTATTATCGTTGGTCAACGGAGTCATTCATACTTGTATATAATATATTATGTGTGCTTAAAACAGTTTTTTTACGTATCCCATGAGATAATGTGTGGAAATAATTATTACGTATTTATGCACTCCTACTCAATTATAATACGAGTATATCAATAATATTTATTTATGAGCTATTTAATAAATGTACGTATATTATAGATGACAGAAAATAGTGTTCTAATGAGGTTTAATTATGATTTTTAAGCCTTTTTTATTAGCTGTTGGCTGTTTATCCCTTAACCAGGGGCTTTTTTAATCTCTGAGCTACTCGAGATGTCCCAAAGAAGAGCCGTTTTCGTTGACACTCGTAAAATCACAGACAATAATTTAAAAAATCAAATGGTCGTAAAGTCAAAACATACTTCATAATACATATATTATCTATTGTTTAAAAATCATCTGGATACTGATATGATCAGAATTTGATTTAATTACTTAATAATTCGTACAAAATTATGTTGGTGATAACATTATTCTATGGTCGCTCTCAATTACTTTATCTTTAGTCTTCTTCTTCTTCGTGTCAGCGACGTCAAATTATTTTTTCCCAATATCTGGCAACATCGATAGCTCGAGTGTTGCCCAGCATTAGGTCCTGGAATGTGCAACTTGTTTGGCACATGGAGCAGCATCTTAGGTGTGAGGCGGTCTGTAGGTCTCCACAGTCGCACAATAGTGTCTCCCCATCTTTAGTTAATCGCATCCTAATGACCGCATAATTTCACTGGAATCTCAATTCACCAAGTGAGTTCGTTAATATGCTTTCTAAAAATCCATACTTTCATATTTGGACATGGATAAATACAGTAGGATTATATAAAAAAAATATTTAGAAAAGCTATCATTAATGTATATTATAGCACCCACGCACAACAATCTAAAAATCATTTATCGTGAAATTGTTTCTGATGCAAATTTATATAATCTTGAAAATGGTATATTTTTCTGACGCCTGGAAACTATAACAAATATAAAGCATAGTGCTTTTCTAAATAATTGATATTACATTTCACATGCTGCCAAAACATTCAGTGATTTTAATCTATCTTTTATATAAGCTCAGAATCTACTAGTAGTGTGGAGTAGTCAGGGATCGTGATATATTTCCTTGAGTATATAATGGCAATGTATGCCTGTATATGTGCATCTCGCAAACTTATAAAAAAATGTCTGCGACATCACACTGTTGCGTTTTTGTAGTATGTATTGTCATTACTGAGTCTGTGTTTTATGAGTCACGCGCGACTTGCTAGCATCATCATTAACCGTTGGCCGAATTGCCTCTCGTCTTCATCATCTGCTTTGCTCCATGCCATGACCATCATCGGCTTCGACAGAATTTCGCAAGTCCAAGGTCGGCGCTCATTACCAAGGTGGTATGTGCCTTATTATCTCATCTCTGTATCATTCATTTTTGCAAATTGTCTAGCGACAATATCTCATTAGAACATACATTTTACATTTTGGTCACATTTTTGAAGCTATTCATAACCGTCGCGTTGCGTCATGTTTTACTTTACACTCAAGAAAATTAACAAGAACACTGACTATTTAAATAAATAAATTATATTTACCAGAAACCGGGCTTATATACAATTTCAAATACATACATACAGTCATTGAAATGATGTACACGCTATTAGTTATTTAGGTTTAACATGTTAAACAAAATAATTATTAATTATTTAGGTAAACGCTCAGGTATCTATTGACATTTATTATTAAGTTTGACGTATATTCGATCAACGACAATGTGCAACATTGGACACGATCAAAATTTGGATGGGTCAGCGCTTGTTACACACCGCGTATATTTTGATTGTATACAGCAGCCTTTTTGGACCAAATGGAAATTAAATACACGGGGAGCGTTGGGCTAATCATTCGATGCCCTTAAAAAAATCTGATAACGTCTAACAATGTTACCGAACATGTTTTCCAAAACAATTTTACCATATTTTTTATTTTGATTGAATAACTAATTTTATGTTTTTATTTTTTTTCAGGTGAGTTCAAAACGTGTTATAAAAGTAATTTGCAATGATTTCATCGAACCCCACTGTACTACAGACAAAGTAAGTTTATTTTAAGTATAATTTAATTAAGCCCATTTATTGAAATGTATAAATAATTGTGTGCACAGATGTGTGCATTTAATCTAAATTACGAAATAATTGCGCAATATTTAGATGTCCTTTTTACATATATTATGAAAATAATTTTAAATTATTCATTAAAAAACACAGAAATGCTCAGTTTTGTAGTCGACATATTTATTATTATGTTAAAATTTATTTTCGATGTTCTGTTTTGAATATGTTAATAAAAAAGGCACGCATCAAACAAAAGCAATATGTCCCGTTTGGACTCGTCCTGTTGCCTCGCTTGTAGGAAAACGATCCCGTTTGCTTGCAAAAAGAATTATTTGTAATCCGGTGTGTAGAGTCCAAATAGCTAAAAAAATGAATTTTTGAGCTGCATTTTTTTAATCGATTTTAAAAAAATACATAAATTGAATTGTATTAATTTTTGGCAATTGGGATTTATATTTCGTGAATTAATTAAATAAATTATAAATGTAGCATGGTTTGTTTATTTATAACGATAAATAAAATGCTTTTTTGCTCTATGACCCATATTATATAATTTTGATTGTTATTATACTTATGATATCACCCGGTAATATTCCTCTTATTATATTTCTATATATTAATGATGGCATTGTTTAACTGCCCTTTGTCTCACAGTTGACCTATTATTACGACATTTATCTAAAGTGATTTGTTTTATCCGCTGATTAACTCATAATTGTTCTTTCTTACGTGTACTGTTCATATTGTGACTAGCAAGATGCATTTGAAGGTATTTGCCCAAATAAGAACAGTAGTTCAGTTTCTTCGCACATTCGTATTGCTGATAAATTTGATAAGGTAATAATGGGTTACCGGATTTTATATTAATGATGCGACCATTCAGATTATGATAAGCGAACAGCTTGTAAGTTCGGTAGGGTTCCCTTCTCAAAAATTGGTACCCATTTCACCGAAGTCCTATAAATAAATAACCCGTTAAAGATTATATACTATTGTATAATTGCTGTCCAAACTTACACACAAATTAGAACACCGTGTGAAATCCCGATTACATATCGCTGAGTTTCGTACTTTTAGCTCTATTACGTTGGTCGCTACTAGGAGTACTTAACTGTCTCCCTTCTGTTAATTTGTATGGGCTCAGTATCGATGCCTCTGAGACTGATTGCCTCGCACGCGATCATCGGAAGGCTGGCAAGATGTTGTGATAACACATCAGCTAGTTGATGTATCAGCGTATCGATGAAATTTGTAAATAATGCAACGGAAAGTGTTAACCACCTAAGGGATCTTTGGCCGCTTAAGCATATTTAACGACCGTTGATTTGAACAGTTGGAATTTATTTTCTCTCTCCTTTGTTACTGTTGTAATGACTAATTATCTGAAGTTAATGAATGTAGATTGAATTGGATTAGTTAAATATATATTGCAATTGACAATTTTGCTTACAATTATCGGTAATTAAAAAAAATATTCACTAATCTAAGAAAAATGCATCGAAGTTATTGGTTAGTAGTACCCTAGAGCTGATATATCTGCTTCCGTGAAATGCTAAGAAATACCCCAAGCCCATTTTTCTGTTATTTTAGTATATTTTTCACTTGACGCTGCATGCGGAAAAGCTGCGGATGATATGTTTATTAAGGGTTGGGAATAGTGTAATTCGATCTGTGTCTTAGACCCAGAATGTAAGAAGGTGGAAAGAGATGTAAAAAAATCATTCCATAGCTATTCGATGATGTTTTAAAAGGATATTTTCAAATGCCATTTTTTGACGACTTACATTAAATCGCGTATTTCAGCAAGTGTTAAACAAGTCTGAAGGTTGTGAGAGGGTGTAGGAGCGACTAATTCCTTAAAGTTCCAAGGATGCGAGGTAAGATGAAATTGTTTCATTATTTATTATACGAAATGTTCTTTTTTGTATTCGATTAAGTCTAAAAGGTTTTTTTTGAGTGCCAATACAAAGGTGACTTATAAAGTCCAGGAAAGGATAAATTGTCCTTTATAAATTAGTAATTTTTTGTATGTAATTTACAGACTTGTCCGTAAATATGATAGAATAATGAAGTCAATATATATTTATGATGCTTTTTCATATATATTGTAAACACACATAATACAATGAACTTTTTTTAGCGTAAAAATACAATCTTCATACTTTTCATATACAGCTGTTTTTTTTATTAACTCAGGTGGGATGTTTCTCTTGTCACCTGGGCGGAGGTGTAGGCTCTAGTCCTGCTATGATTTGTATAGCGTTTGTCACAAATTAAATTCATTGACCCCCTTTATTATAATCACATTTAAATTTATACAGTGCATTACAGACAACATGTTTTGTTGCTAATAATTCCTTTATTCAGAACCCACAGAACGGGTTATTGTCGTTAAAGAGCAATAAATGTAAATGATTTTATACCTCCAAGGATTTTTTATATTAACTTATGAATATACTGTTTTTAGTAAAATAATTGTTTTAATAAGAAGAAAAAAAAACGTATTTTTTAATTGATTTTAGTGGTAAAGATTATCATGACTATTAGGTCACGGAATATTTTTGATTTGGAATACAGGAAATAATTTGAAATATTATATTTGTACACCAAAGTATTCTTATCATAAATATTTTAGCGTGAGTGTTGCAAATGGATGTAACATATGTTAAATATAATAAATGTCGGTTAAAGTTTTCCATTTCCATGAAAATAATTTCAAGCTGAATTTACCATCGAATATATAATTTTTAACCAACACTAAATGATTATTTTTTATTCTGATTTTAAATATTCATTTAGAAAACGGTCAAATAGAAAGATTGAAAGGCAATCATGCATACTGGTGATGTAATATCACCCTAAGCCTTGCAGAGTTAATACATTATTTTATCTATTGAATATACACATAGAGAAGGAATGATTGAATGAATAAAACAATAAAGGTATATAAAATGTGTATTATACTACCGTAAAATAAGAATTTTACGTCTTATTTATCCCTAAAACATGGAAATATAATCTCTAATCGTGTATTGTGCTACACTAGCAAGGCTGAAAAATAGTTGGGTTACTGTGTTTTTGCTTACTCTGCCCACCAGCAATGTTGAAACAATCTTATTTTAATCATTATTATTTATTGATTGACACAAACCAACTTACGAAATTATTTATTAAATTAATACATATTTTCATTGGCCAATAGACCCTCCACACCTTTTTCGTATTCATGTCCCTCTCCCTTCCCGAATTGGGGTCCAAACCGCGCATGCGTGGTCCACCCCTTATTTACCGTACTAGGCTGAAAGCAACAAGTTGTTTGCGTCTAGTATCTAAGTACACTTTATATATCACATTGAACAGTATACATTTTTAGTCTATAACAGAGAACGTAGATTTGAAATACCATTTCAAGCCTGTAGTGATTTTACCATTTTTATCGAGTTTTAAATAAATACATTGTTCTAAGTATTTTTAATAGGAGATCCGAAGAAAATAATTACTGAAAAATATATTTTTTAAACATTAGTATACATTTTTTAAACTTTAATATTAAATCAGCGAGGATAAGTATATATAAAACAATAAAGATGACATGAGAAACGAGTTTTTGAACGTATTTAAGAAAAGTATATTTATAACTTATTTACGCAAAAACGAAAATTATGCATCTGTACTTACATATAATGTTGTGTATCTGACTACAATAAAGTGTCTCACATTCCATATACATTGTACATACTAGAGACGACTTCAAACCTCGATGGTCACTAACGTCTTCAAATGCCTCAGTGGCACCAGTTCTTTGTCTATTTTACTCGACTGGGTCTGATGGTTATTTGTGAGTCTGATTCCAATAATAATTATTGTCAGGTGCCTTTCTTGGGCATTGGCGGTGGGTAGAGCTTCCTCCCACGGACAGCTCCATATAAAATTTCATATGTTGTGCTCTGTAGCGCGCTCCTATTCTTCGAGCACCGCTCCATATCGGCTCCCATACTTCAAAATACAGTATAAATAATATTGTACGATCACCTCCTTATTATATCAATTCAATCTCTATTTACCTTATCAGCTCTTTAAGTAGGACTTGCTTTAAAAGCTAATTCATTATGCTTAAAGTCCACGCAATAAATATAATAAAGCTGTCTTTAGTAAATGACGGTCTTTAAGATCTTCACAGTATCATTCTCAAGTACATATTAGTTTGCATACTAAATATTTCATGTCGTTTTTCACTGCGCTGTTTAAATTTTTAGCTCAGTGTGTGAGTTCATACCCTCGAAGGCTTGTTGCAAATATTGTTGTACATGGCCTGTAAAATATTCCCTCAGTTTTCCCTTCTATTATGTTATAAGTGACGTTATGCTTCATAATATAGCCGCCATCTATACCTTTGTGAGATGGTTTTTATTTGGTGGCCTCCCTATTTTCATTCTACATCGAGAGAAAGTCATCATTCGTGATTTAGTCTATCCAGGAAGTTTCAAATATTCTTCTGTAGCATCTTATCACCAAAGCCTCCTCCTATTTTTGTATCTCTTCCTTGCATCTTTACACATTCTTCTTTTATCCATTATTTTATCCCAAAAATAAATTTAAAATATTTGAAAACCTTTTTCTGCTTTTTTTGTAAACTTTCATTTATTTTTTTTCCACAATAAATCAAATAGTAGTACAATAGCAAACACAGTAAATGATTTGCTCTCGAGTAGTTTTGTTTTTGTAAAATATATGTACATGTGTTATGTGATACGGCCGTCTATACTTCAGCCACACTACCATATAAGCGATATCTACGACCCACCAAACCTACGCTAATTGCAAAATCGTTTTTTTTACAGCTGATATATTGGAACTTTTCGAGCTTCATTATCATTCGGTCCCTGCCATTCCCGGACTACCAAATCGGGCACATTTTTTTGTTATTTGTGTTTAATTTAATTTTTTAGTTCCGGTTCGTTGGTAATGTTAGCTCTTGTTGATTGTTTACGACGACTGAATAATATAATTATAATGACTTACTTACTCACATCCGGCATTAAATATGTATTATTTCTTACCTGAATATACTCACTTTGAAACATTTATTTAAATAAAAAATTATGCTCAAAAATATATGTATTTAAAATGAATCGACTATGTTTTTATTTCTTACAAATGGATGGTGTTAGATATATTTAGTTACCCTAATCACTGTGGATAACGTCTATAGCCGTTATGCGCTTTGCACAGATTTTGAACCTTATATAATATAACATTTAACAACAGTATCTACGAGTATATTGTACTGCTGTAATGGTCAAAATTATTTGAAAATATTTGACAATTGATGTATTTGGATACTTGAAAATATATTATACTGTATATTTAAATTCCAATAATTGTTTAAATTTACCATAAAAATGTTAATATTTTTACAGGTGCATTGGAATTGTTGCCTATTGTTCTTTTTAGCTTATATTCAGATAGGTAAATTTGCTTCAGGATTACTTATTTCCGTGTTGTATTCCACATTGAAGACCCACAATGTAGAGAAAGATCACCTAACAGGTGGACAAACCAAGATAAAGTGTAACAGGACCACTATAGCATATTCAATCAGTTAAGTTTCACATTTCAAAAAGTAGAAAAGGTATAATATATCAAGAGGTTTCGATTCTCTGTATGGAAGTCACGACGACTAGATATCCTCTTCGCTATCTCAAGATAATATCCCTCGTCTTCAAGATATCAACACTAAGTCTGCAGAACGTTACTTACTTCAAATAGTAATTACATCATAATAATATCATTGTTTCTCCCTAGGCGTTTTAAGGAACATCAGTTAGTTATGGTGATTCGTTATGCCATGCGATACAGCATCACATCACTGTATACTACGAGGGATATTTGAAAAGTTTTTAAAGACTTATCGTCGTATAGTAATTGTTCAAAAAAATGTTACCCTTTATTTTGCTCTAATATTTGTATACCATAAAATAATCAAACCTTTCTGATCATTTATTTATTTATGACAGTCTTCCAAGTTTCACTATTCTACTAGTCAACGATGTAGAAAATTGAGTTTCGGGAAACAAAGACTCGGAAAATAAAAGATGAATTAAACTCTGTACACTGTAAAGGCTTCCCTATAATTTAAAACGGTTTAACATTGAGTGGGCGAGGCCCGACAATCGCTGCAATTGACAATCGATTTAGTGAATAAAACTTTTGATTTGTAGTGTCGATTGACTGTCAAAATATATTGCTAAAGCTTGTGAGATGTCATCTCAATTTACATCAATATTTTGTGAGTTGGTTCTTTTCCTGACCGTGAAATGGCCTCAAATGCATTTCACCTAACAACCAACGCCTTCAGTTCTTCAGTACATATTACAATTCCGCATTAGGTTAGCGATTGTTAACAATTGACCAAAAGCGATTACGGGACATAGAAGCCTTGGAAGGCTTGCTAAATACAATACAAATTAATGATCAGAATTTAGATATGTTAAAGCCACATTTTGCACACATCTGTTTTGACAGTTAATTTATGTCGATAAGGCCGCAACCTTTTCAAAAGGCCTCGCACAAGTACATACTAAGAGGGTGTGAACTGCGAAGCTAATGTTCGAGTCGGAGTCGCATTTTTTCGTTCCTCGACGTCGCATTCCTTAAACTTTTTTCACCTGTTCATCTTCCGCTCGCATGCATGTGCAACTGCTGAGATAATAATGACTGGTGATGTATCGTCGCGAGATGCTGATGGTAATGAACGAGTCTCTCACGTAGACGAGGATTCTTTGTGATGCTTATTTCATTTGTTATCGATCTTTTCAAAATGCATTTTAGCGGTCTTGGTCATATTACGATACGTGAGATTGTTGACTGGGTCTCAAAGACTAGATTTTAATTATCGTTAGTTATTATCTATTGTGTTCAATCTTGCTTGACCATTGTTTGCTATTTACTGTTGTTCAAATGTGCGATTCTCGAACAGTTCAAAATAATTTATTTTTGCCTTTTTTACAAAAACCAACAATGGATTCCTGCATTTAAACATAAGATTTGCCACAAAAGTGGATTTTAAAAATATCGCTTCGAGATATTTATGAAGAAAGTCTGTCGTATTGATAATATCTTTCAAAAAAGTGGTCAATGTTTTTCTCTGCACACAATTTTGTAAAGCGACCTCCGACTTAAGTTATCGATTGATATAAATTTGTCAAATATACAAGAAAATAAAAACAAATCTTTCAAATTCAACTGATTATCTAAAAAAATATATAAATCTTAACGGTTTTTTTTTTAAAAAGCGTCGTATTTTATTTTTATTGAATTGTTAGTTTTGTATATACTGGTATACTTTATTCGACTAAACGTTCTTGTGTTACGAAGCTGATGATTATTACTTTTTATCAATGTTAATCACAAAAATGAAGACAACATTTTCGCACCCACTGAACGCTTTGTCAGTTATTCGTTTGAATAAAAAATTATGTGCCAAACTATAAAAACAACATATTAAATTCTAAGGTCACAGAGAGGTTAGGGAGGATTTGTAGCTTACAGCATATTTGGAGTAGTTTATAGATGTGTAACAATTGAAATATTATTCATTCCTTAATAAACGATTCATCGTAGCTTAGACTGAGACATCTCATTCATAGGTCAATTGAAATAAAGGGATAATTATAATATAATTGTCAAAAGCGAAAAAATACGCAGTTATACACGTTTACAATCCATGTCCTGCTATTATATGTTCGTTTGCATTCGAATACAGAAGTCCGCTTTGTGCTCTTGGGAACGATGGCCACCAGATACTACCGGGTAGAAGCCGCTGAAGATTCCTACTGAAGATAAGGAGGAATCCAAAGGAGCTGCTGATAAAGGGACCGCTGAACGTCCGGCTCCAGAACGCTGCTAATTAGGTGTATCAATGCACATCCACCGAGCAGACGCCTGCACCAAACACAGACTTGTGTGCACTTGATTATGGCAACGATTGCACAAATGCCCGGCGAGGCTTTGCTAAATAATTACTTCGGATGCTGGGGGATTATTTGTCGGGGATTGTAATGAGTCATTAAGGCAAACACCTGAACCTCGGGAGGAGTGAACAATGGAAGATCGGAGGAGCGATACGACAGCTGTGTGAAGAAGGGAGCGTTGTTACTCTTTGAGTATTTGTCTGCCGTTTAAAAGACTTGAAATTGTCACGCTTCTGGATGCAAATAGATATTTGAGATCAAGTGTACGATATTAATATTATGGCAATTACAGTTATGTCATTAAAGGAGTATGTTCATAGTTTGTTAAATAATGTTTGCATATGGGAGCATGGGCGCCAAGTATTGCCAGTTGATATTTCATGGATTTTGGATGTTAGTTGAAGTCATCACTTTTTTTCTTCGTACAATTTTTTGTCTTCTATTATAAATTATAATATAAAATATTTAAATATGTAAAATTTACCGTTATACTATATACTGAAAGACGACTTTGCAGCATGTCTTAAAATTGGAATAAACGTTGGCAAAAGTTTATTGCATTCGAGGGGGGACAACTTTGAGGGGGATGAACTGAATTTAGAAGAATAAATAAATATTTTGTGATTTGTTTATTCAAATAAAATAATAAACAAATTCCAGATATATTTTGCCAACAGTACCTATATACTGTATTTCATAATTTAAAAAATTCGACACTTCTTTCAAGACACTAAAGAAGACATCGTATCGATGCTTGTGACAAA
The DNA here is from genome assembly GCA_022606575.1 of Glossosoma conforme. Taxonomy (NCBI): domain Eukaryota; kingdom Metazoa; phylum Arthropoda; class Insecta; order Trichoptera; family Glossosomatidae; genus Glossosoma; species Glossosoma conforme. The sequence goes on from JAGTXR010000015.1 coordinate 4,426,760, forward strand.
TAAATGTTCTGAAACATTATCTGCATGTTGTCCGACATCCGATACGTGTCCTAATTGGTTCCAGGATGACACTACGATGTTCGCGAAATCTCTTAAAGGTGTCGATGTGGAGGACAGTTTTCATTTGACCATTGGTTTTTTAACGAGTGGGCGATGGTGGTATGTTGGAGTACCTCTGGGTATGTTTAGTCATTTTTGCAAGAAACCTAAATTGATTAACGAGATAGATAATATTCTGAACATATTTTCCTTTTGTTTTAATATTTTACTGGGTATATTCATTCGTGAAAACGAATATTTCTTGTTTTCTTTAATTTATTTGTAAAAAATGCATATGTTGAATCGGTACATACTGAAATCATTTGCGCTGCAAACATGATCCCACTTGATGAAATGCATTCAAATCGATTATCTCCGATTTTGGCCCGGTGCTTCAAAAGGTTAAGATTCTTCGACCCGGCGACTCTCATGTTAATTCTTGATTTCAAACGTTAGTCATTCACTGTATGTGTTATTGTCCATAAAAAACCTGCTTTTCCAGGACTGATTCACCTTGTACGGCCTTAGGATGCTCGGCCTACGCGCTTTAGAAGAAATAATACGAATACACACTACACTTACGGAGTCGTTCGATTCCTAGTAGATTACTACGCTTTTCGTATGAAGCGCGCCCACGCGCACGCGCACGGCCAACGAATGTAATACTATTATAATATAAATTATTATCATAAAAAATGGCTATCGTTTATTGAACGATTTTTATGAATTGATTTGAAACGATTAACTTTCGCTTCGTCAGGCAATATTCATAGTTATACAAATTCATAGAGCTTATACAAACAAAAACGTTATGAAACACATAACAAATACTTCCTTTGACTGAATACGGGCATTTCTAGTAATTTTGTTTTTTTATCAAGTTTTTTTTAGTGAAGTCTCGGTTTTTATATAATCGTATTTTTTCCATATATTTTTTATATCACATGGAACATATGATCAGTATTATTAACCGCTGGTTTATACCTTGTCCCAATGCATATCTACGCCCGATGGTCCATCTGTAACATAAGTAATAACCTGTATATGGTTCCCCCTGGCTACAGGGCAGAGTAGCAGCTGTAATATCTGTATCTCAATTTTTCATTGTTGTAGGTATATATGTAATATTTGCGTTTGAATATCATGATATGTATTAGAAACGAAGGTTGTTTTATTGTGTTTATAATAATACTGGACGTCCTTACAAGATTTACTGACTAAAATTTTTGGAACCATCTAAAGGATCATGTTACAATTTCTCAAGTTATGTGAAGATAACACCGGAAGATGTTGAACGGATGTTCCATCATCTTGATGAAAAATTCTACGAAATAATATTAACGATCCTATTTCATGAGTCATTTTTAAATGTGACACATCTTCCGCATCACTTTACATTAAGATGTGAATTAAGTTTATTCACATTTTATTGAACGCTTTTTGGAGCGTTCCCTTGGTCCGTGCCAAATTCTATGTCGAATCCAAGGAAAAAAGTATATAGTGAAATGTTTTTTTTTATTATCTTGACTTTCGGTAATTGGTCCAACAGCTGACAGTATCAGCGAAGCTAACAAATTAAGAGTCGTCCGTTCAGGTACACTTAAAAAATATGCGACTTTGCCAAGAAACGAGTCATCATAGTCTAAGACAGCGATCTTCAACGAGAGTTCCGCGAACCGGCAATCAATTAGATTTTTTAATCTCAACACAATTAAAAATGAATAAATGAAGTATTCACTTATATTTTAATAAAGCAGGGATCGCAAGATGAACACAATATATACCTTATCATGTTATATAAGAATACTAGCTGACCCGGTGAACTTTGTTTCACCCGAAAGGCAATAAATGAGCAGATTTTGGATTTTATTAAGTTGAATTTTTCGGTACATATGATATCATATATTTGGTCTGGTTGAATTCTATTGCAGTAATCGACGAAACTTCAGCAAGTAGTTGTCAGCATTTCGACGAATAATCAAACGATATGCGTAATAATTCGGCGAGCTAACCTTCTTGGTAGTTTCTTCACCTGAAATTAAGACAATAGATTTGCCATTTTGTATGTAAAGCTAACATCCATATTTGTAGCATAATTATAAAGGGGTGAAGATAAATGATTTTAAATCGTTTGCCGGTTATTTGTCCAATTTTCTCTAAACAAACATCTTAATCTTTAAGTCTGTTATTTTCCTGGTAATAAGCAGTGTAATTGGTCATTTATTGGAAATCTAAAGCAAAACCAAGCACTGTAAAATGTATGTCATGACGGAATCAAAACAATGATATTGATTATATATATATATTGATTACTCACCATTCAATGGATTTTTCATTTTGATATTGAAATAATATCCATCTTCTCGTGCCAAGACATCAGTGGGTATTGCAACGTGTCATATGAACGACGTGTTTCAGATATCTGTTGTAGTTGCCCAGTATCACGACGTGTGTACCAGATGGTCGTTTATCCGCTCTGATCACGACTTTGTAGAAGTCGATCAAGTTCTTCCTCCATATTGTCATTGAAGTATATTTGTAAAAATTTATGCTGTGCATCTTCGAGAGGTTGGAATGATCCGATTGGATGGTGAATCTGTCCTTGTATCTACCGAATCAAAAGCAAAGTCAATTTTACTGATTTATAAACACTTTTTTTTAGAATTAGCATACATAATTCAAAGTAATAAGTGTAGTTTGTTATTCTGTTAATTAAATTGTGTGTAAGTACAAAAATAAATAAATAAATACCTTGAATGTCGGATTAAATCCTCGTTCATTCTAGAGTTCGTGCAAACGGATCGCTTTGGCAGATTGTAAAGAGACTTGTCAATGTTGTCGCTGGAGGTGTTTCACCACGTTGAACAACATTTGAAGCCGTGAAATATACCCAATGACCATTCTTCAGATGCACCGCTAAATGCACAACAGCAGTATAACGTTCGTGATTAGGGATTGCGAATATACGCCTAATCGCTTTATACCGATCAATTTGAAAGCGCGCAATTTCATCGTTGGTATTCGAGATTAGGATGCAAAAAACTCTCGCTTTGTTCATCAGTCCTTTCGTTTGCAAGGTTTCGAATTCTAGTTGCATGACGGCTTTGTCGTGAAAGATTCGATCGACACTCAAATGCTCTCGAAACAAAACGTCAACCGATAGACAAAATATCTATCAAATCATAGACAAAAAAACATAGATGGCATTACATATTTATGTATTTATATACAGAATCGAAATTCCATTTTTTTTTTACAAATATTTAGAAACATAGAGTATACATAAATATACAATAAATAGAGAAAATAATAAAAATTAAAATAACACAATAGAATAAGAAGATGCCTTTCCATTTGCTTTTTGTTATAACATTTTTAACAAATAAAAGATTAAACTGATATTTTGACTAATTTTTTTATTTTTTTTTTGTCGTTTGTTTTTTTTCCTGTCGTTTGTTTCAAAATATTCCGACAGATGGTGATAGTAGGTACCTACTTACAATACCTACTTTTGCGTCATTTTTAGTTATGGTCATGGCTACAGGCATCATCCTCAACTGACAGCTGTCAAGTTACAATAGTCTTTTATGAAAACATGTTTACGTAAATGTTCAATATTTTTTCTTAATCAAATCAATTTTGAGTATCTTATGGCCTTTTTAGGGTTCTAAGCTACCTTTCCACCAATTTTCAGCCAAGTCGGTTTGGCTGTTCTTGAGTTATAAAAATTGTTAGAACCCGACTTTCTTTTATATATATAGATACTAAACGTCTAGTCAAACTATCGTACCTCGAGTATTCTTGGCAAGTACTTACTCTCTCATAAACTATTAGATGCCTGCATTACTTTTTTATGAAATTTAATCGGTAATAAGTGTTTTCAGGAGATAAATCAATGTGCTTGGTATCAATATATATAGGGAGTACCCCTAAAAGATGCAAAAGAGTATGTATACCTTGGAAGTACGATCACCTGGGATGGCAGAACAAAAAGAGAAATCAACAGTCGCATACATCAAGCAAGGCTAGCTTTCAATAAAAAAGCAAAAATTCTTGAGTCAAAGAATATTACTTTAAGGCTCCGCAAGCAACTTGCCAAAACACTTGTTTGGAGCATCTTAATGTACGGCTGTGAGACATGGTGCTTAACTGAAAGTGATAAAAAAAGACTAGAGGCCTTTGAGATGTGGTTGTACAGAAGAATTCTCGGAATTTCCTGGAGAGACCACGTCACGAACAATGAGGTTCTCAGGATAATCAAGGAAGATAGGCACCTTATAAGAACCATCTCAGAGAGGCGAGCCCGTTGGATTGGTCACATCATGCGCCACGATGGTCTTCTTCACGATATTGTGAAGGAGATGGTTGAGGGTAGAAACTTTAGAGGGCGCCCTAGACGGTAGTATTTGCAGCAAGTATTCGAGGACATGAATTGTAGCGCTTATGCTGAGCTGAAAAGGGTTGCGGAGGACCGAGAGGAATGGAGATCGAGATGCAAGATTCTGTAGCTGCAAACCAATCCACCGGATTAATACTACGGAGAAGTGAATCCTCATAAAATAATTCGGGAATGCCGTGGTGTAGTTGTAGGCCGATCAACAATAAACATGCAGCGTTTAGTCTTACTTAAAAATGGAAAGCGCCATAAATCCACGGATAAGATTTCTTTATTACCATTTGGCGATATTCTTGTGCGTGCGTTTAAATTAAAAAAAACTGAATCTAACAATCGACAGAATACTCCGCACCCTAAATGCCTCATCTCCGGCAAACACGCGATGATATAACACAAAAACGCGAGCTGCTGCATTATTACATCCACTACACGGATTTTTCGCGGCTCGCGTTGCAGCGTGACATTTATAATTAAATTCCACGAATGAAAAACGTAATTGAGTCATCGCGTTGTATAAATTTCCATAACAGCGGCTCTGTACCTGTTCTGCTGTTGTTTTGTCCGATACGCAGTGTTCGGTGATCGGTCCGCGACTGGAGCCTTGTAGGACGCGTGCGGATTTGAGTCAACATTTCTGTGATAGACCTTATAAGGCAATATCCCGCCGATGCCACTATTGAAGGCGGCCAGTGCGGCCTTATTTGTGCGTGGGAGGATCTTCGAGGCGGGAGACTCTTCACATGTTAATTAATGGCTTTGTTTGCGTCTATGATTTCTATCACTTGGCACATATCTGTCTAACCATTTTTAAGTATAATTCTATGCCGATCTTATTTAATTTTCTTTGTGTCTGTGACGTATTAATTCAAACCGATATCTAGAAACATTGATGTGCTGTCTGTTGCCCATCCTGGAAATGGCAGCTAGTCGGACACGTCAGTAAGAACGATCGTTTGCACTGATTAATACCATCTTTAATTATTTTTGTACTCGTTTGTTAGGTACAATCGCTGGACCAGTCGCATAGAAGCGCTTACATAAACAAAAATGATATATATTTTTTGTAATAAATTTAAGAGTTCATAACATTATCTAAATCGAACCTATCATTCAAGCTCCGTTTAGGGATTCATCGCCAACTAGGTTGAGGTGTAAAATTCATTTGTCAAAGGTAAGACTCGGTACTGTAAGAAAGCGCTTGGTTTTAACATGCCTGACATAAGAGTACATCCATTTAATACGAAATGTCAGCGGAAAAGAGAATAGTATATTTATTATAGTACATACTTATTTTTCTCGCAAATTATAGTGCAAACGCGTAATTTGTAATGAAGTTATTACGAACCTAATTGTATTAAAGAAAAAAATCATAAAATTGTACAGTTGTTACATTTTGTGGTTAGAGTAATAAGGTCTGAGATAATATTACTATATTATAAAAATAAATTCGTGAATTATTTGTACAATGGCAGGTAACTGCTTGATATTTTTGTGTTGTTTTTTTTATGTACGAGTATATTCTTAAATGAATCTTCTCGCCTCGTGGTTTTAGAGAATTTCGTTAAAAACAAGACAATAATCGACAGAAACAAATTTGACGAACAAAAAACAAAAACACAATAATCCGTAATTGAGTGTCAAAAAAACCTAGTTTTTCTACAAATTAGGGAACTGTAAAATTCGTGAAATATTTTATATCTTCTTTTATTTTTATTTCTCTGTCGTATTTTACCTTAAATCTATTTTCACGATCGGTTAACTGTAAAATAGTAATTCATAAAAAAAAAATATTTATTTTTTTCAGCAGGTGTGTGAGTTTTGTTATAATTTACTAGTTTATTTATTTTCTAATTAGTTATTATTAACTATGTTACCATTTAATGTGACATTATTTCGTAATGATAATTATCATATTTGGCATTATTTAGAGATAATAAATATTTTATACTTATACTACTATGCTATAAGGTCATCCTTTTGAAATCAAAGTTGTGATAACTAAATTTTATTCTTGGTTGAGCTGCCTCTTAGGACCAAATGGTTCAGGCTAATCAGCTTATCTCCTTAATTTTGTTTATAACAAATCAACTAAAATATGACTCCGATACTCTCTGTAGCTACTGTCGATTCAAGTCCCCGTGCTTCTGCCATGAAGGTCGTCAGAAAAAATATATTATCCCCGGACCTTTAGATGCAAAGATGTGTTGGCCCAAGGCATGGACAGTGGCAAATGAGAGAATTGAGCGGCGGCAATTTGTGATATGCTCTAGAAATGGAAAAAAAACAAAGTTTTGTATGGATTGAATTGAATCCACAACCTCTGACTTAGAAAGCAACTGCTTTATACCTTCCTGCGATTTTTAACTCTGGTTAACGTGATACTCTACAAATGTGTATGTATTTCGTCGGTTTTCGTCGTTGTTTTGATTTAAAACCGTCCGCTTTTTTTGCCGCTCCTGTATTTACTCATAATATCACCTTTCTTCCAATATCATACAATAGGTTATTCTCATACAAAACTATCGCTAGATGTTTTCTCGCTTGCCACAATTTAGCAAGGGCCAATTTGTGATCTATTCACTGTATGTACGTGTAATCCGCGTGCACACGAAGTGTTTCGAAATTCGATACACGGTGCGTTCCTTTTTCCTGTAAATTTACTGTGAAGAAAACAATTACACATATCCATACATGACGTCACGAAATGATTATTTTAATACATTATTCGTCACGCACAGACCTCACGCTGCTAATTGAATATGTTAGTGTTTTCTCGCATTATGATGATGTTATCTCACGGCATTGGCGAGGAACTAAGAATCGTTGGATACAGGTATATCATCTTAGACATTACAACACGTAGTAGTAGTACACCCTAACCTTAAAAGTTATGATGAAGTCCTATGTCTATATGATCATATTCGCTGCCATATCGTTCATCCGATTGCGATAAAGCTTTGTCAACTTATTTCTTACACTTGCGCGAAGGTTAAAGACACAGTACAATTAACTTTCAGTACGACTTGTTTATAAAAATCATTTTTTTTTCAAATTGTATGCTTCTTAGGACCCAATTTTGTAGGCTTCGTTGAACTAATCGTCCAATAATATTGAAAATACAGATAGACAAAACATTTAAATATGCTTCGAATATTGCAATTGCTGTTTCTCCAAGTCCTCCGGGCTCCATATTTAAGGATCCAAGAGGACATTCGATTGCAAAGATGTCTTGGGACAAGGCATGCACAATATCTGCGACAGACATAACTTTATATCAGCTATTTGTGGTGACTTTTATTATCATTGGTTTCCATTTTCAATACCTTTTTTTATTTTCTGCCGCATACTACCCCCGGTACTCTTTTATTAGATTACCGTGAAAATTTAAATGTTTGACGACCTCTGCCCCCTCATGACCAGATGTAATAAATAATATAAATATGTGTTTTTTTGACTTTCTATTTTGATCGTTTAATATCCCATGTTGGCTTGTGGTCGCGGATTGATTTCAAACATGGCCAACGTCGATTAATCACAACTGTTACACGTCCTCAGTGTCATCAAATAGATTTATTTGATTTGAATTAACATATTTTTATGTTTAAGGCTGTTTTATTTATTATGTTTACTTTACATGCTGTCTTAATTGTGGCGTGATTTCATGAATTATGATATCGATTACCGAAAACGCTACATTGATCTTTTACATAAATTAAATTATTATTAATAACATCACGCATATTATAAAAGATCACGGTATCAAAATTTGTTTGCAACAACAAAATCTTATTATCCTTCGCGCTCTATTTTTTACAGCTTTCAGTGTGTCTAAAAGCAAAAAAAACAAATACATACTTAGACGTCAAGATTTTGACTTTTAAACTTAATCTTTGAATGTCACTACGTATTATTACAATAGGATGGTAGTTTTATGAAGTCTACGTATCAAACCGGTCCAGTACTGTGTTAGATTACGATAAAAAGTCTTTCTCTATTTTGCTAATATTGGGAAATACCACAACTTTTCAGCGTCTGCAAGGTGCTACCACATGGATAATGTGGTCTATCAACGAGGCTAAACATGAAGAGTTTAGCCTTAAAATTGCCGTGAACTGTCATTAATTGACTAGTCCGATGGCTTGGAATGAGTCACGAAATCTTCATTCTCTCGACGAAGGAAGGAATATGTGTCTGTTCTTAAAAGCGAGGTGGACTATCTGCTCTGATATACCGAAAGTTTCACATCTTATTTAGTTCAGCAAATATACTCAAACACTTATTAACCCCGTAATGAGCATAGCATATTATGGTGATCGTTGTTTTTCTTCAGTGTTATGTGCCCCGATAGTTCGGCCGCCTTGCATCATTTGCATAACAGCAATCATCCATCATTAATCACAGCTGCACTGATCTCATCTAAAATAACAATCCAGGCGCCACCATGACGTTTGTGTAAACATGGCCGCTGAAGTATTACATTTCCAGGCTACCGAACGAGCCTTATCTTCAGATTTATTCTTGATATGTTTTCGAACTATGAAAATAAATATTCAATTATACATTCCAACAGCTGAGATTATATTTACACGAAAGCAATATCCAATGAATTTATTTTTTGGCTAAATACATATAGTTGTCAAGAGTTGATCATCAGACATTTATAGGTTTAATGGATTATATTAAATGCTTAACTAGAATTCGAGATTGTCTCATCCATTATTTGTTTAATTATTACAACAGATTCTTGTAAATTTATAGAGCATAGAATATTTGAGCAGTTAGTATTTGCGTATGGTATCATTACACTTGATTTATTTATTAACCACTTGAGATATTCTTCTTGACCATTATCAAAAATTATTTACCATAACTCCTTTTATAGGCTTATAGTCAAGTGGTGTTAGCTATCTTATAAATTATTTAAATTAGTAAAATGTCTATCAAACATAATTATATTAAATAGGAGAGCTTGGAGTACTCACTATTTACAAGTTCCCAATGATGAATTTGCATCTAATGTAAATAGATTAACTTTAGATAAACATTTTTAGGGCTTTCATTTATTGTATTTCTTAAATGTCTACAATTTATTAAATAATTTCTCTTTTCTGATACTTTACCAATTACAAACATTTACATTGTATAATAATCGCAATCGCTTGCCGGGAATCTTATTTACATAGAGAACTTAAATATAATAAACGAACCGGTAAATTGATTGTACTGTAAATTTTCTTCGATTATTCTCAAACCTTTATTAAATATAAAACCGATTTAGTTCAAAGGCTTTCGTGATAATCTCTCGGAAACTCTTGGGAAACCTTTAAACTCTACTTGTTGGTTGTCTTTGGATCGCTCGGGGCGTCCATTTTATGAACTCTGTCAGCCATTTTGTTACTATTTATTTTACATCTCGTGACTCAACATAGATCCTACTCATAACTTAAATATTAAGCAGTGCAATATTAAAAAAATAATCTTAATTTGAACGTGATATATCTAAACATGTCTTAAATTTTATGTTATTATTCATGAATGTCATTTGTAATATAATGATTTGTTTTATTGTTACAGGTGAGTTCGGTTTCTTTATCGTACTCCTAACGAATGAATAAAATATTACCTCCTGATATGTAAGTATGTATTTCAATTACGTCCAATTCGTATATTTTTAAATAAAATTATATTCCATTTATTGGATCAATAAAAATGAAATAATATTTATAATTGCTCCACAATTTTATTTTTTAACGACATGTTTCGGCTACGTCGAGTAGCCATTATCAAGTTACCATTACCGATTCGACGTATTAGACACATGTCGTTAAATAACAAAATTGTGGAAAAATTCTAAATTTATTTTAGTTTTAATGATACACTTTGCCTTCCGTCCTCCTTGATTTTTTAGGATAGTATAAAACCATAGATAACAAAATATGACCATAGAGGAAAACGTGTTTTTGACAGAAATGTATAGGTATTGTTTGTGAAACATTTACACAATATGTGAATGATAACATTGCGTTTCTGCTTTAATTATAATAATTATCCTAACCGACCTAACCTATCGTACAGGGCTACCACATTAGATGTGAAAAAATAACCTTATTATTATATATTTTATTTATGTAGACATCTATTCTGTAACAAAGGTTCAATATTATTTTACTTATACATTCTGTGTATTACGTATACTATTTTATCGTCTAGAAACTGTAAATATTGTATATCACGTCATTTATTTGTACTCTATAATGGAGTGATGTTTGACTTTCCGATCGTCGAAATTGGTCTTTTATCGATTCAATTTAATAGCCTCCACCTCTCCATTAAATATTTACATCCGTCAACTCGGGAGCAATCTCTATACAAGAACTTCGTAACACCACATAACTACCGATGCATTAGATTAGAATTCGGCTGTCAGACAATTTGTTTAATTCGTTGAATATCTTACTTTGATTTTTTTTCTTTTCACCGTATCAAAGTGCTTCCCAATATTTTTCATATAATAATGTTTATTTAATTAATAACTTTAATTGCCTTCATGTTTTCTAATTGCCAATATACTCAGAAATTCTAAGAAATGTTTAACAATAAAATAAATACAACAGCCTCGATTGTACGTGAATTTTTACTTTACCCTTTACATGCGAAATAAGATTTCATAAAAAGTCACTAAATCAGTCAATTAGTCAATGAAAAATAAAGTTGAATATTTTTTATGTGTTTTAATTGGTTAGTGCTGCATTTATATTCACCTTCAGAACTAAATTAATCCATTATTATTTAAAAAAAGGGTAAATTTGAACCATGTGTAGAATGACACACAACTCAATAGATATCGTAAAAAAAAAATTTGACGAAGGAATGTCGTAATACGAAACAAAATTATATTCAATATAGTATTCGGATAAATCCGCATCTCGCACTGAGCGACGTATTTTTTTCAGGGTGTGGGATGAATCCGCACCTCGCACTTATAAGCAGTGCAAGTTGGTGCGGATATATATTCGCACCTCTCATCTAAAGGGTTAACTTTAGAATTAATGATGAATAAAACGGTTTTTAATCGGTTTTTAATCGGTTTTTTAATTACGATTGTAGGTCCTGGTCGCTTTTAAATTTGTCATGTTCTAACCAACATAAATTGTGAATATGATGTAAAACAAAGTACGAAATATATATATATCGTCTATACACTTATCCGGTATTACTTATTGTTTTTTTAATTTTATTACTTCACAATCAACATACAAATAAGAGCCAAATCGTACCATAAATACGAATATTTAAACCGCATAAGCACCACCTGGCTAAACCTAACTAAAACAGAAACTTAAAGGAGCAGTAACTAAACATATAGTGTAAATATGGCTTCGAAGACTTTTGCAGTTTCCAAATTAATCAATCGATTTCTTACAAACGCACATTACCATTAATTATATATAAATTACATATTATATCGTATGTAATTTCATAATTTATATCTTATACCTATAACGACGGCTAATGGTTATCCGCGCGCCGCACTTTGAAATCTTTAGAATAAGAATCTTATCATTGCATTTCGATATTCATTTTCAACTTTCAATTATTTTTGAGCTGTAATATTAATTGTGATTATTATTCCGCAAGGCTACATACAATTCATTAAAAAGTGACGTGCAGTTTGTTATTTTAAATTAAGTTGTTTCATTAAGACACCTTTTTATTTTACTGTTTTTATCTTGCACTTAATAATGTATGTTCATATTTTTTTACATTATTTTTATTACCCCTTTTTTACCAAGACAACTTTAATTAATTAATCTAAATATTATAATTGTATATTAATTTATTTAAAAAAAGTTACAAATTAATAATATTTAATTTTGATTTCACATTTATTTTTAGGTGATAACATATTTCGGACTCCCTGAGTCCATCTTCAAAAATGGTCAAGGGAGTCCAAAACATGTAATTACTTAAAAATAAATGTAAAATCCAAACTAAATAATTTGAATTTTTTAATTTTGTAATAAAAAAGAATATTAAATTATAATTATGCAGTTTCACCAAGTATTGTCAGTTAATAAATGTAACTTTTATCTAAATATGTCATTACGTGATGTCATTATAAATTTATGAGTATTATTTTATTGTGTCTTGCAATCCTTTCCTTGTAAATTGGTAGGTATTACTTTATTTATTCTATTGATAACTATATAAAATATATATTACAAATTAGTATAATTTTTACAGTTGTCATCAAATTATTAATATTAAAACATTAATTAATCACGTTTCCGTAAAATTTACATAATATTATAAATATATGTTCAATTTTTTTTATCAAATAAATATCCCCTTTTGTCGTGGTGCTAAATCTCACCCTTAAAAATCCTGCTATCTTCTGACTCTTATATAATTAGTCAATTTGATCCGTTAACACCACTTTATTCAAACTTACTTGTAACTTTCAGTTTGTGACGTCTATATATACTCCAGTAGGGTAGCAGACATGCTGATGATGATTATGATGAACTTTAACGAACACACCCATGTCATGGACGGCGCGTGAATGCCGGTGCTAAAATCTCTCGATGAGATATTTATGCTCACCATATTATTTACATTAAAAAAATTATATTTTTTGATCACTAGATTATTTACGTCAGGTCGTTTTAATGACGGTAAACATGATAATTTTTATTTCAAAAATAATAATAATAATCCAAATACACAGACAAACAATATTGACAGCTACTAAAAACGTAGTTAAATTCGTTGAAATTAGATGAAATAACATAATTACTTAATTAAAAAGATATAATATATAAATATTCTGAACGCTAAATACTTTTAACCTCATCGTCCATACAACTATGTTTCCATCGTAATAATATACTCGCACCTTCAGAACAACATAATTAAAGACTCGATTAACAAAATGGCGCCTAAAATCTTTTTTATCGTTCACATCTCGCCAACGATCGGCTCAGAAAGGTTTTCGTAATAATGTGTGCTCTAAAGATACATAATGTATAGATAATGATGTCGCCCCCTATAAAGATAAGACTTATATGGCCGATTAAAAATTTAGTAAAACACAAATCAAATGGGCGTCTCGGGTATATATTTTTAAATCTAGTATTTACTTAAAAATTATATCCTATACATATTCATATTATCGGGATAGTTTTTTTTAACATACCATATATATATATATTTTTTAAGATTACCACAACTTCCTACTTTTATTACTGCGTATATTTCTAATGTAATATTTTATGGTCGTCGTATTATAAATATTTTCACCCCGCGTAGTCTTATGACATAATTAAATATCTATATATTTTGCAATAAATTTAATTATTGGATTTTATTTGTTTTTTATGTCGGCCATTTATGTTCTCCATACGGGTACATAAAATTACAAATCTTCTTTTATGTAAAAGGAAACGACCGCTTCTCCAATATATTTGCCATATAAGATTTGAATGAAATTATTCGTTATTTTTAAAAATTATTTGGTTAATTTATTTTGTCATTTATTAATTCATTAGCACATTAATTAAAATTATGTCATCTTTATTCAGTAATTAAATTATTTTTTACTTAATTCATAATGATATTATTTAGATTGGAAATCAGGTAATATACTATTTTTTTTGTGTAATCGGCGTAAAATAAATTCAATATTTGACAACATCGATGGCTCAACTGTTGGCCAACGTATTGTGTTGGGATTATGAAAATACTCTTTAGCGCGGTACCCTATGGAAATGGAATTGAAATTGACTGAAGACTCGTAATCGGACATAGTAAAAATTTTCAAATAAAATTCTTGGTTGAAGATGTCGTGCGATGAGAAATATCAATAAGGCGGTTCTAGCGAGATATTTTTTTTGGAAATGCATGCTACAGAGCACAACCGGTCAAGACCAGTGCACTCTATGACGCTCAGCCAGGGAGGCTGGACGCTGCATGCGGGAAACGTGTGTTGTGTTCGTGTTTGTGTGTGGGTTGGGGAGATTGCAAGTGATGTAGGAAGAATGTGTGCTAAAAGAGTAGTAAACGTAGCAGCTGATAGATCTCCAAGAAGGCCACATAAAAGATGGTGCGGCAGCTAGATATCAATGTCGCTAGAACATACTCCGAGTAAATTCAGGACCCAGTCCAAGAGAAGCAGAAGTGGAAGATTTATTTTACACTTACTTTGTCGCAAGTATATTATAAATAAGCACGTGATGGGATTTATGATGTTAATGCAGTATACCATAGTTCTCAGGCTGGTTCGAATATGTGTGTATAATAAATACATATAATAAGTGGCATATTATTTTAATGATAGTGTTTCCTTCCTAGTCGTAATTATTGGGTTTGTCCTATTGCAATAATTCGCGCTGAGTCACCGTTTTGTGTGAAAAAAGCACGGGTCCACCTTGAGCATTATTCCATCATGAAAGTTTTTGATAACTGCACACGTGCTCGCTTTATTACCGGTATTACCGCATCTTATGTTTTCAGCCTCTGTTATTTTACCGGTGGTAATAATACGGTATCCCTCTGGGCCTGCAAGATAATAAATCAAGAGTTTTTAGATCAAAGTTAATCCTTCTGTAGTAATAAATGAATAGTGGATCTCATCCTGTTGTACTACAATTATTTTTTTGTTATTAGTTTATTATAACTTCTAAATCGCAATGACAACGTTTGATGGGATTTGAACATTTAATTTAAAAAAATACTATCTATAGTAAAACTTATTGTCAATTTACTTTTGCAACAACTTTATATATACAAATAGCTTTCGTTAATTGTTATTAGGATGTATTCGTTATGGTCCTCTTCAATTCGCTGCAGTCCCGTTCGAATCTTCACGTATACCGTTTATTTTTCTTTGATTAATTAATAATATAATTGTCACATTGTATAGTACAAATAATCCTCCTAAAGCGCATGGTTATATAAAGATTTTTATACATCGTTTACGGCGGTTTTTCATATACCGGTCCTTTCAATAATGTTATAAGTTGTGCTTATTAACAAAAGGTTCGGGCATCGAGAGCGTTAGTTTTATTCAAAAATATTTAATTACAAATAAAATCACCCTAAAATATCCTAAGAATTTCCCAAGCTGGAAGTTGTCGGGAACCATGTATAATCCCAGGTGGACTCTTCAGGTGCAGAGATGTTTTAAGACGAGGCATGTACAATAACGACTGATAACAACAATTTTTAGGAATATGGAAGAGAAGGTTAACTTTTTATAGGGTTTTTAGCGCCATTTTCTACGGTATAAAAAGGTCGAATGACCGTATTTTCACATGTATCAATTGTTAAATATTTCATAATTTTTATTTCCTTAACATTAAAGTCGTTTTTAAAAATATTTTCTTCTTTTACGGTCACGAACGTACCGTGTATTGAAATCGTTGATGAAAATGGTGCCAGAATTTCTGGGTTATTTGCTATGACTATGCATCCATAGTTAAACGACAATGTGACTTTTATCACACAAAATTCTGATTTTTTGTTCTCTGGTCACGACGTGGCGACCACGAAATACCTTCCGTCATGAATTGTTGGTAAATCTTGATTTTAATTGCCGAAGTACCAGTATTTTCGGCGATTAGCGACTATTGATGGCGGATGGGAACTCTTTGAGAACCATAAATGCTGCACAGATTGTGATTATAAAGTATAAAATGGAGGTTGTGGAAAAGCGAGTGACAGATCACTGATTGCTCTGCGAAGATGATAAAGAAATGAAGAAGATCAAACTGCGTTGAGAAATATTTTTGTTAATAGATATCGCCCATTTTCCACAGTAATGTTAATTGGTATGTTTATGAAACATTTCATCAGTCAAAATGTTCAATGTTTTACATTTCCATTATAGTTATACTTTAACCTTTATATTTAACAAGCAATACACTTCTCACATATGTTTAACATATTATAATGTATCTTGAGTATGTACTGTTTTTCTTACAAAATCTGTTTGATCAATATCTATTCAATTTTCAGCTAAAATAATATCTATGGTTTTGTTTAGTTAGGTGGGAATATTTGCAATGTTTTTTTAGGATTTTATTTATATTTTTTTCGATCGATATTTTTTTTGGAATACCATAATGTCAAATATGAATGAAAGATTATTGAGAAATGATTTCTCATTTTTGTTATTGGAGAACGACATGTTTCGGCTACCCGACGTAAAATAAGAAAACATGGAATAATTTCTAGAACATATTTTATTTATATTTGATAATATTTACAAATCCAGTCTACAATTTTATGAGTATAGTAATATTGATATTTTATTGAGAACCGTAGAGATCACTGAAAAGTTTGCGAGTGCCAATCGTTAAAAATACGATTATGTTCATCTTGTAATGTTCACTGATGTCATCAATAAACCTAATTACGACGAACCTCGCCTACGTTTGTATTTTTATTAGATGCAATTGTAAACAAAAGCATCCAAACGAAACAATCTGATACCGCGATAAACTGTAGGGAAATAAATAACCTTTCAACCATCACACCATTACGCTGCAACAAGCAATTGCTTTGGTACTTGGAGTTCTTTCTCAGCGTCGAAGAAATGTGGGCGGCCGAATGCCGAGGCCAAGCGGGGGCGGAGAGGGCGGGAAGTCGCACGTGTCTCCAGTAGCCTCAAAAGCCACCTCATCCATCCGCCCACGTCATTCAAACCCTCGAGGATCTGCTTCATCCGCTAACCACCCTCGGCTGGCCAAGTATCAGGAGCCCAGCTTGACGGATGGGTGCTGTGGGACTAAATGGCGCACCGGGTGTTTCTGCTTTCTACCGGATGTTGTTTTCGATGCCGTCTTCGCAGGTATGCGCACGTACTTGCGCGGTAATTTCAAAACGCGCGTTCGCTTTAACGTAATTCATGATTATTTGAAATTAATATATACGTTAAAACTTGTTATTTCTTTAATATTTATTATAAGTATCTTATGAATTAAGAAAAAAACTTATAATTAGTAATTATTTCGATTTTTTCGATCGATATTTCTTGGTGGAATTCCATAATATCAGATATAAAATAAAAGATTCTTTAGAATTTATTCCACATATATATTTTTTTTTGACGACATGTTTCAGCCATGTCGGATGGCCATTTTCAAGTCAATTAGTAAAATTTTTGTTGGCTCTATATAAAGCATAGGAGTGAGCGAAAAGGTGTATATGAACTGTGTGATGGGTATATGTGGTTTTGGGAAATCATTAATGTATAAGGGAATTCATTTATGTCACAACAAATTAATATTTATAATTACAAAGGCCGTTAAAAAACAATTAACATTTACATCAAAATGCACTTAAGTAAGAATTCTAGATAATTTTAGCAAAAAATATATATATATATTTTGGTGGATAATCCAAAAGTAGATGGAGAAGCTATACAATTCTAGGTAAAAATATAATTAGTTGATGATACCGATGAAGGCGTTATAAAGTTCGGTTAAATTTGAGCTGAAACAAAAATGAAAGCAGTATCAACGTTTTATAGGGTACAAAAGAGGGGAAGAAGCAAATATAATTTGGTCATTAATAAGATTTATAGTTGTGTCCGATTTTGCTCTATTGATCTCGAGGATTTCTAAATTTGTGAGTTTAGTGCCTTTGTTCTCTGCGTGTAAGATTTTAAAATTATCCTCGGGATTGAAATTTTTTTTTCTTTTTTTTTTCCTTTTTAATTTCCTAATTGGAATAAATTCTAAAGAATCTTTTATTTTATATCTGATATTATAATTAGTAGTTAACAAATATGATGTTGTATTATAAAGTATGTTAATTTTATTTTCTATTGAGTGTCTTTGCATTCTGCAAACTCTCGATTTTTATACATAGATTCATACTTTTTTCATTCAATATCCATCATGAATGGAACAAATGCTTACAAAAAATTGCCGCCACTGAGTTCTGTCATTTATCCATTGTCCATGTCTTATCGCAAGACATCTCAGCACCGAAAGTTCCTCCTGGGAACATATTAATGCCGCTTCTTCTTTATCCTAGCCATTTCCCATCATCTGGGGTCGGCTCTCCTTGTGCACGTTCGCCATGTCTGTCCGTTCTGCGTTGCATTCTCGGTCAAACCCAGGGTTTTCAGATCCTTGTTTATAGTTGCAGTCCAGGTTGCCTGCGGTCTTCCAGGTCTTCTTCTCAGCGTGGGTATGTTGAGGGCTCTTCACCATGTAGTCCTCATCTCTCCGTGTCACATGCCCATACCATCTTAGGCGGTTTTCCCTTATCTCTTCAGGTATAGGGGCCACCCGAAATGAACCCCGAATATGCTCATTTCGAACTCTGTCCACTATAGTCTACAACGCGCCCAAATTCTGTCACATTACTCCAATACTACACCGACTGCACTGGTTGAGAGTTTCGGCTAGAATCCAGTATAAATTATGCCTCTTAGCTTACAAGGCACTCAACGGAACTGCGACGGGGTATCTGACAGAACTTATCAAGCCTTCAGAAACAAGCGCGCGTGGAGAGACACTCAGATCGGCTAGAGCAAACAGAAGCACCCTGCAGCTGACGGGAGGTAGTCCTAGCACAGTCTTTGGCAATCAAACCAATGGCCTGGAACTCACTACCGGAAAGCATAAGAGAGCTTAAAGCGGAGGCATCCTTCAGAAGCAGACTCAAGACCCACCTTTTTACTCAGAGAGGCAAAGAAGCGCTTTTGGAATGATCATTCGGTCATAAAAGAGCGCTATACAAATACTAATATAATAATAAAATAATAATAGTCACACCGCCCGCCCACCTCAGCATCTTCATCTCTGCCACATGAATCCTATCCAAGTCACGTTTCAGCGGGGTCCAACACTCCGATCCGTAGAGCATAGCTGGCCTTACAGCAGTTTTGTAGATTTTACCTTTGATCCTAACTAGAATCTTGCTGTCACACAAAACCCCAGAGAGAGACCTCCATTTCAGCCATCCTGTGTTTATTCTATGCTCCACGTCAGATTCAGTTTTGGCATCTAAGGATATCACAGAGCCGAGATATTTAAAAATATCAACCTCTTTTACGGTCGTATTCTGCAGGAGTGGTGTGTTAACTGCGGTGCAACCAGAATTGAAATTGAAGTACATCGACTCGGTTTTACTTCTACTTATTCGCAGTCCACTACTCTCCAGAGCCAGTCTCCATTCCTCCAGCATTTCCTGAATACTTTGGGCATTTTCACTGATTAGAGCAATGTCGTCAGCATATAAAATATTCCAAGGGACTGGTTTTTGAATATCTCTGGTGACATAGTCTATGGAGGGGTTAAAAAGCAATGGACTCAGGACCGAGCCCTGGTGAACACCGGTCTTCACTTGAAATGGTTTACTCAGGCCAGCGGGGCTTCATTATCGGAACATATTAATGCCGCTATATAATAATTATTAATAATAACAATCTCCAGAGTAGGAGCCCGAGGAATCGAAGAGACAGCTTGATCTGAGCCAGATTTTTGGTGGTTTGTTAATCGTTTTTTTAGGAGATCTTGATAATTAGTGCAGTTCGAAGCTTCCGTGGTCTGAATCATTTGGTACTAAGCGATAGGCCAAATTTCTGACCGCGTTCAATGTTGCTAAACTCCGGTAATTTAACGAGAAACGCTCTTATATGTGCTTTTATTGCTGGTTCTATTTACGTACATTAGCATACGTAATAAATCAAACCTGGAAACTTCGGTAAAGTAAATGTACCATGTTTTAAAATAATTTTAATATTTAATTTGACACACATTCACTACACGAATATATATTAATCGGCACACTTTTCATTTGATTATATCTTTATAATTCGACTATCTTATCTATTTTTCAGTTCGCGTGTCGAGCATGTATCACTCCACGGTTATCTCCTACTCAAGTACACGGTGGAGTACGTAGCTTATCTCCACACGTATCAACGTACTTCTGCAGTTCTTGTGATCGAGTCATCCATTGCATTGTCTCCGGCCGAACAATATTGTCACCGGGATCCTTATCAACAACATGTCTTGTTGCGATCGCTATCGTCAACAGTGTGCTGTGATTTGGTGCGCACATATTTGAACGTTTATCTTCGAGTGTTGAAGGTGTGGTCACTTTTTATTGGTATACCTGGCGATAAAGTTACATGCTTGTACATATATGTACAGATATGTAATGATATCATGTGAAAATTGAGGTACAAATCAGTTGATTCATCAGAATACTTATATTTTAAAAAACGGTGAAAAAAAATAAAAGAATGTTATCTCTTCACTCGAAGATCCGCCTGATTAGTTGCTGGTTAGTATACAGAGATGTAATGATGTCAATGAAAATTGAGATATTAATTAGTTAATTTATCACAAAACTTTTATTTTACTGCCTTTTTATCACGCCTGTCCATGCCTTGTCCCAAGACATACATGCACTCAAAGGCCCACCTGCTCACAAGCTTTTTAGTAAACAAAGATAAATATATACATAAATTAGTTTATCACAATGCTTTTATTTGAGTGCTGAGATCTCACTAAAAGCCAGCACAGCCGTAAAATGAGTTTCGGAAGCAGATGTCTGCGTAGAAAATTTAAGTTACGATGGTTTGACTGACGAATGATGTGGTGAGAGAACGGATAAAGCCGATTTCCATACTACAGTTGGTCAAGAGATGAATGTGGAACTGGCTGGGACATGTTCTTTGGATGCCGTAATAAACGAGTAGCACAAACTAAACCTAATTTTCCTGGAAGGCCGTCGAGTAATATGCATAGAATTTACTTACAAAATTCAAAGCTGAAATGATATCAGGCGAAAACCCTGGCGGCTGACATAGCTTTATGGTGGCAGTTAGTGACGGCTATATGATCCAGTGCGCGCACATGGAATGGTAATGATGATGCGTGTTGTATTCATTTAGCAGACTTTTGGAATTCTTACTTGACGCCGCGGGTCTTTATGGCTTATGATATTATATATTAGGTCGGATTTATGAAGAGGCGCCGGATCTATTTGCGGAGTGTTTTCATATTATTGGGTGAAACGGTGCGCGGCGCGAGCACGTGGGGCGCGCGGGGTGCGGCGAGCACGTGGCGCGCGCGCGACTAAAAATACGCACGGGGTCAACGAACCGCGCGGTGCCGGAGGACGTATGAACTGTGAACCGGTGAACCGTCCACTGGCCCAGTGAACCGCCGGACCGGTAAATTAGCCGGACCGACAATCTGGCAGCCCCGGTAAACTAAAATAACCGGTAAACTACTATTCTTGTAACCTGGTAAATAGGTTACCAGAAAAGACTGTATAAGCTGAATATATTGGTGAAATTAGGGTGCTTCTGAAGTAGAACAAATATGTTTCTAAAATGACAATTTCACATCCGGAAAATGTAGTAAATATTTAACTAGACTCTAAGACTACTGGGCTCCAATTTTTGTCTTAGAAAATGGGTTCCCTCCGAAATTTAGAAAATTTAATAAGATCGAAAACTATCCTGACGTTCCCAACCATTTAGTTTTAGGAAGCTGTTCAACCAAAAATCTATTGAAGCGACTGTATTATGAAAAAAACACATCAAAGCGAAGATCTTTGTAGAAGTGGACGCTTTAGGAGAGTTCTATAGTCTGCACCGTAATTACGGGACTTGACTAGCGGAAAACGGAATTCCGAAAACCGGGATCCCGGGACTGGAAGCACTACTAGCACTCGCAATTCCGTTTTACTTTCACAGATATTTTATTACAAACTAATTATTTTCGTGGCATCGCGTGCCAGCCGTAAAACCACGTGCAGTGTGCGTGTATACAATATCTTGTTGTA
Organism: Glossosoma conforme; assembly: GCA_022606575.1. Taxonomy (NCBI): domain Eukaryota; kingdom Metazoa; phylum Arthropoda; class Insecta; order Trichoptera; family Glossosomatidae; genus Glossosoma; species Glossosoma conforme. The sequence continues at coordinate 4,449,009 of JAGTXR010000015.1, forward strand.
TGTTGTTTCAGTCGTAAATGTTGACTGTTGCTCCTTTTGCTTCGCCGCCTTTTCCTTCATCGCCATCTCGTTCATCTCATTCGCGGGTTTGCTCCAAAAAACTCTCGCACAACACTTCACATCTGTGTTTACAGTCCGCGGATAATCGCGGAAAAGACTAAACAATTAATATTTGTTATTCGACGTGTTTTAGAACAGTCTTGCAATTTAGATTGTTAAAATTAAGCCACTGAAATAATGCTATGCATATGTTATACTGAAATTGAAAATGTTTCATACGCTCATTCAGAAAACAAAAATTGCATGCGTACTAAAAGCAAGATCCATGAGGATTGAGTATTTGTCTGCAGTAACGGATTGTTAGCAAATTTTAAAAGAATTAATACTATTATCTTCTTCGTAGTATCAATCCGGTGGATTGGTTTGCAGCAACAGAATCTTGCATCTCGATCTCCATTCCTCTCGGTCCTCAACAACAATACTATTATATTACAGAATATATATTTATTGACTAATATTGTTCAATTATTGCCTTGCTCATTGTGAAATTTAACATTTGACCAAAAAATATGCCGTTATGACATTTTAAAGCTACCTCTGACAGTTTTACTGACACGGCATCGATAGATATTGTAACATTCCTTTCAGTATAGAAAGAGTTAAGAGGCTCTAGAATGGCTTCTCAGCATCTGTGTCTCATTTCACACATATACAATGACAAATACTTCTCTAAAAAAGTCTCAAAGAACGCCATTACTTCATCGAAAACTACTAAAGTCGCTTGTGATTTCGAAAGCGATTTGTCCTTAATAAAAGTATCAATTAAAACATTGCAATAATCTGATGAAATGTAAATATGTACGTCTTATTAAATTGCCTTTTAGTAAAACGTGTACAAAAACTTTATTGACTAAGCACTTCCAAAAGTTCTGTAACACATACTATGCAAGTATGTACATTATGTAAGAATATTCTTAGAACAATATTCTTAAATTTAAATTAAATTAAATACATAAATATCTTTTAATACGGATTCCGTTCTGTTTATTGTGTGATTCATATTAAAACAAGGTACATAACTAATCTTCATGATCCTTATTCAAACAATGTAAAAAGTATTTCTATATTTAATATTTGAAATAGATCTGAAAGGTAATGCTAAGAATATAGTTAATATTAAAATTGATTAGTTGATAGTCAGTTAATTTGATTTTAAATGTCTTTTTTTTTCTCATCAACGGAATACCGTAACCATTGGACATGATAAATTATGTTCCGCAAATGATCGAAGAGTACTTACCCATCATATGGCAGTAATATTGCTCGTTTGTAAGTTTTCCATCCAGTTGTTCAGGTTCAGTGAAGAGTCCTTGTGGATGCCCCCGGGGTGACGCTTAGATACAAGAGAGCCACCCGGGAGATTCTTCTTACATCAGAAGAGATGATCTTACAGCATCACGATACGGACCTTGAAGGTCGAGCCATGCATCATGGTAGGTCGAGGTCCGTGCCCTCTTGGTCGGGATCCCCTCGGGCTGGAATGCCATTCTTTGCAATTCGTCACGCCGAATGGACTTGCGGTGGTGACTGATGAGGCCTCTGGCTGTTACTGTTTGCGTTGATCTTCGGTACGTTCGCAGTTTCAATCTTGGCTTTATATCAAGACCTCTGTTGATGTGTACAATGATCCGGTTTTCTCGTACTATAAACGATACAACAATACGGTAAAACTATAATAATACAATTTCATATAACAATAAGATATCTCTCATATTTGCAAAAACAGTTATATTTAAAGAATAAAACATGTAAATCTTTGTATGAAATCACCGAGCTTTAATTTATTAATCACTCTACCGGTTTCGGTGACATGTCACCAATATGCTACTTAAAACTGAACAGAAATACAAAACAGTTATTTAATTAAGGTTTTATAGAAAAGTGGAGGGGAGAGGAGAAATGTTATAAACAATTGTACATGGAACGGTTGAACAGAGCGAATTTATTGGAAACATTAAGTACCGATACTTAGTAATCCATTCAGTCAATTGGGTTATACCAAGTCATCTCGGCACCCGAATGTCTATCTGATTAACATGATTTATACCCGACGATCAACAGACCAGGAGCCCCGGGACATCGTGCAACAATAGTTTCCTGAGTCATAGACCTTATAGTTATAATAGGCGGTTCAACACAATGTATTGATTGCAAATTGATTGTAAAACACCAGGTTTTATTAATAATCCATATTGCGAATTTGTCAAGTACGTCTATGGTCATTTTTTTCGTCTACAGTAGTATTTCGTTGTCCAGTGGTCATATGAACAACATCCGGTAGCCAATAAGAGCGATTGCGAGAGGAAGTCAGGTTTTACCCTTGGAATTGGCTGCCCTTTACCGATCGCTCTTTTCTGCAGTCAATTTAAAAAATCCGATTTATTTGCATTATGAAATCATAATTATTTAGATCTAATTATAATAATGATTAATATCAGTTGATAAAAGATAGAATCCGAAACGAGGAAATACGCAGAAGAACTCAAGTATGGCAATGGGCAGGTCATATCTGTCGAAGAGACGACGGTCGATGGGGAAGAAAAGTATTGGAATGGCGCCCAAGAACTGGCAAACGAAGCATTGGCCGACCCCCTACAAGATGGACTGACGATGTAAGAAGAATAGCGGGAGTGACCTGGATGCGGAAGGCGGAGGATCGAAGAGGATGGAGACTCATGCGGGAGGCCTACGTTCAACAGTGGACGGACACAGGCTGATGATGATGATGATGATCAGTTGATAGGCAGAAACTATTTAAAAGTAATAGTTTATTAATTAGTTAAATAGCAGTTGTCTGTTCTACGTTCGCTCCAGATATTGCTAGAGATAAATCCGCGCAAAACTTGAAAGAGTGGAAGCAAACTAAACGCCAGCTTACCTCAGTAAGATTTAACTTTACGGTTAAATGGTATGTAGCAAACCCTAATATTACCGTAGAAATAAAATAAATATAGTTTTAAGAGGAATTCGCGAAGAAATGGGCGAAATTCTTGTACTGTTCGCTGCCAGATGCACACTGAATAAAACGTTGATATATATATACAAATCCTCTCCGCAATCACTATTAAGCGCTCTTATTAAAACATGATTGATGTGCGATTAAAAACATTATCATCATCATCATTACCATATCCGCTCCCCTAACTGTAGCATATCGCATTGACGAACTGCCGCTACAAAGGTAAGTCATCTACCATAGACTTCGCCTCATCTCATGTCAGCTCTGCCTCCCACAGCTCCGCCGAGTACAGTCTATGTATAGTCCTGAAAGGCTGTCTAGAACTATACATAGATTGATCGGTAATACGTGGATAGAAAAGTGATTTCTAAAAACACAAAATCCTTAACTAAATCGACGCCTTATTTTCGATTGAAAGGTTCGCGATAGGGTTTATTAATGTTATTCTCGTGTCCGCAGTCAGGTTAAACACACGCGCAGCTTCCTCCCACACTCGCGCACGCTCCCACACCCAGCGTCCAGCGCCGGCATTTCCGCCATCGGTCCACTTTCACTCTCCTTCTTCAGAACGCCTTTAGCGCTGACCGGTTCGCAATCATAACACGCCGCAGGGTTGTGCAATACCGGCCAAGATTATTGAAAACCGGTATATCGATATTTCATATTAAATACGGGTATTACGAATTTTAAAACTGATATTACAAAAAAAACTTACAGCATCCGTTTGTGTCCGTCCGTTGAACGTAGGCTCACGTATGAGTCTCCATGCTTCTTGATCGTCCGTCTTCCCCATCCAGGCTACTCCCGTTATTCTTCCTGTGTCGCCAATCCATTTTGCACTGGGTTGGATAAAGCTCCGTTTTGGTAGTAATTGAACGCCACTCCAACTTTTTTCTTCCCCATCGACCGTCGTCTCTTCGACATATATGTCCTGTCCATTGCCACATGGGTGTGCCTATTCTTTGGAAACCGCAAATTGATACAGTTCTCTCAACTACCATTGTACGTGTCTTATCTCGAGACATCTTTGCCCCCAAATCATAATGGATGATTAGGTAAAACATTATGCATAATTTCCGACTTTCAAGGGTGGGTTGGATCTGGAGCTTGAAAAAACGACAGCTATAATATCTGAAGCAAATTTGGGTATTTATTATTTTTTGTGGATATGTAATGATTAGTCCGACGCTCCCAATACCTAGAACATTTGGTAATAAGTGTGAGATCAACTCAATATACCAGAAAATAATAAATACATATTGGTTTTATATGCTTAGATGAGGGAATATATTATCCAGGATAATCAAACTGTTAGATTAATGATAAGTTTAATTTTTCATTAACTCAATTCTCGAAGACCATATGTTAATCAACCCATGACAGCTTAAAAGTTAATTAAGATCATTAGTTACTGGAGCTGTCATTCGAATTCTAATAATTGAAAATATTATTTTCTTTCGCCATCGCTTATGGTATTTTGGTATCATAAAAATGGAGTTAATACCGGGTTCTCAGTTTAAGTGGTTTTATTGTACAGCATTGTATTGCAATCCCTAAATAATCCGCATACTATTTTAAGTATCTACCAACGCAGAATACATTGTATGCACGGTTCCCCTTCTACGTGCAGATTTTGTATATCAAATAATTTCTTCTTTTGTTTAAATCTCATTACTTTTTCTCACACATATTAATTTTATTTTTATGTAAACTTTCTTTTTATTCATACCAACCATTAAATTACAATTTTGCTGTGGATGTATAGGATCCTTATATATTTTCGTCCTCAAATAATCACTAAAAAGGAGAGGGCGAACATGAAGATTCGATCCGCTGAGAGTATCCGCCCCCTTCTTCGTGTCAGCGACGTCAAAGTATATCCTTGTAATGTAGATATTAAAGTGCATGGAAAAAATTATATAAATTACTATTTGGTACGAAAAACCCATAATAATTGTCATAAAACCTGATTTTTACTATAAATTGGGATACAATATTGTCCCAATTGCTAATTTTAAAATTATTTTACCATGGTTAATTTAGCAATTGCACGACGTATTAACTTTATTTTATATTTTAATCTATGTGTTGTTACATATGTTGTATACTTTTTTATGTAAAAGATCGATAACAGAAATAAATAAATATAATAAATATACATTTCATATTTTTATGAAGCACTTTAATAATTATATTTTTTCTTTTATTTCAGGTGAGTGCAAAATCCATGAATTTTGATTTTACTAGTAATTACTTTCTGCACAAATCTGGTAAGCTTGTTAGGGTAATTATAAATTCCTTTATTCTCACGATACACAGAGTACTAAGTTACATACTTTCTACTTGTCTGAACAATTCGCCCAAAGCTTCGAGTAACATTACCTATTTCATAGAGAAACAATTTTATTTATGTATTTATTTTCCATCTATGAAATATCTCGAATCATCTCAGGTGTGACTGAAGCACCTTGCCGGTTGCGAGAGCAGCAAATTAAATCATTAAAACGAGATTATTTCCTAAACGGGCAGTAAATATTTCCCTCACAACTTTGCTCGAAAATGATAATAACATGATGTTATTATCATTTGTAAGCACCTGTGAGTACCACTTAACTCTTTCAAGTTATCCCATTTTGTTGGCCAATTAAAGCTTCTTCGCTCGGGTGTCAAGAGGTTAATCTGTGTTTTGAAAACTCCGGTTTTGGACCGTGGTAGTAGAGATTACATTTCGTCTTAATTTATATCCATTGTAAATGCTCGCCAATACAGAAGTTCTTCTCATTGATTTACGATTGTTTTGATAGGATCTTTTATAGAACTAGTTTAGATATTAACATAAGTGTAGTGACCACCGTGGAACGCAACATATATATATATGTATATGATTATTAAAGTAAAATAACGAAAGGTATATACGAATACATACGAGTATGTGCCTGATGGATAGGCAAACTGTTTGAACGAGGGTCATAAAACTACGTACAGTCAACCATTCTTCTCCTACAACGCGCGTTTTTTTTTAAATTTTGTAACGGCGATTTTTACTATAGTTTTTCAACAATTTTAAAAATAACCGTACCTTCTATGTTTTTATTTTTGTTAAACGTTGAACCCCTTAGTACTAATTGGTTCAGGCCACGGGAGCGTCAGGTTAATCATGCGATCTTATGAATACGTTACAGGAGTTTTTTTATTTAACTCTTATTTCATTTGTCATGTATTAAAAACGTTAAGAAGTAACTTATCAAGTAACATTTCTTTATACTTTTTTGTGTTTTTTATAGATTTTTCAATATTTAATATTTTCTAGCCATAGGAACTAGAGGTACACTAACACAAGTACACATCAGAAAATAGATTTATTCATAAAAATATGTATAACCTATAATAAGTATAAATGAATGAGGGTGGACTTTGTCATTTGTAGTTAAAATAACGTATTCTGTGTATTTATTTTAGTTTTGTTTTGAACTGATAATTTTATATAATATTTAACAACTGTTATTAACTTGCATTGCATATTGCCGACGGGTATAGTTCAATGGTAAAAGCGGTTGCTCTGCAGGCCAAAGGTTGTGGGTTTGATCCCCGACGAAGATTAAAAATAAAGATATAAAATAAAAGATTCTTTAGAATTTATTCCACATATTTTTTTTTTTGACGACATGTTTCAGCCAGGTCGGATGGCCATTTTCAAGTCAATTAGTAAAATTTATGTTGGCTCTATATAAAGCAAAGGAGTGAGCGAAAAGGTGTATATGAACTGTGTGATGGGTATATGTGGTTTTAGGAAATAATTAATGTATAAGGGAATTCATTTCCTCAAAAAAAAAAAATGTGGCAAAAAAATGTGGCAAAAAAAATGTGGAATAAATCCTAAAGAATCTTTTATTTTATATCTGATATTATGGAATTCCACCAAGAAATATCGATCGAAAAAATGGAAATAATTAAAAATAAAGGTTTTTAATCGATTTTTGACCTCTATAATACCCCCTGGTTGATGTGAATCTGATCCCTCACCCGCAAAATGCCAGTCATAGCCTATTTATTAAAATTGGTGGTAGACGAAAGTCGTCCCGTAAAGACCACCCATTCAAAGTGAATTACTGTAATAATAAGGATGATGCGTGGATCTCGAGCTGTAGTCTACGACGTAGGCGGATCAACACTCCAGATGCAACGCTTATCCCATATGCAGCATGGTAAGCGTCATAGAATTTCACAGATGAGACTTCAGTATCACTATCACCATCTGTCGCCATTCTCCTGTATGTGTTTACATAAAATATATATTTATAAAGATGTTTCTGAAACAGTACATTCACATGAGTTAAAACACCTCGACGCGATGATCGTAAGGTTTTTCCGCGAACAATTTGAAATCTGTGAAACCTTAAACTGTATTTATCCATTGGATAGTTTGTTATTATTATTATCATACTTATGTACGATTTTATATGGTTAAACGGCATCCATATTTAGAAATCAAAGTCGGCGCCATTAGGCGGTAAATAATAATTTCGCTCCTAATACACGCACTTCGCTTCAAACTTTATGATGTATCTCTATTAAATTAACATCCACTTCAATAACTAACGACCACATCTGCATGACATCACAAATGTTTCCATATGAGTTATGGCCGCATCGCTTTTATTGACCGGTCGAGGCAATTTTTGGCCTTTGAAAGTTGCCACGGGATTTGGCCCCAAAACATCAGCCGATTTTTTTATATATCAAGACGGTGATTAATGTACTTATTAATTTTTGAGCTTAATATTCCACAGATTGATTTACCATCAAGTACGAGTATGTAAGACAAATACATAATATCCTCGTACGTCTTTTGCTCAACATTTTTCCACTTTATAATTATTCAACTTAAATACTGAAACGTTTTCTTTACTTCAATTTCTTATCTACGGATGTTTTGAAACACAGCCTTCATGGTTATAATAACGCTTCATATTTATCAATCTTTATCTGGATCGGATTTTTATCATTTTTATATCACACATATCCTGTTTTTTGCAATCACACCAACGTAATAATGTGAAAAAACTAAAAAAAACACACTGTAACTTCTGTAAAGGGAGAAATTAACTTGACGATCCTCTTCTTTGGTCTTTTCGAATATACTTAGACTTTTTATTTAATTTTATTATTTAACAGAACCGCAGTTCCAAGGTACATAGAATAATAAAGGATAAGAAACATAGAGTATACATAAACATACAATACATACAACAACAAAAAACATAAAAAAATAAAAAGATGACACGTGTCAAAAATCACAAACATCTAGGAAAACAATATTATCGACAAAAGAGGAAAAGGATCGAGGGGTGCTGGTAGGCCAATTAGGAGCACCATTGCCGTTGTACTAAATTGAGTGCTCGAAGCTCAACAAGTATCAACTGGTATCAAAAAAAATTAATGGCTACGAACACGGGTGTACCTATCAGGAACTTAGAAGTTAAAACATTCAAGAATCCCAGGGTTGTGAATTGCACCGCGAAGAAGAAGGAATAAATGTTTGAGGGCAGCAATTTTCCTACGGGACTCTTAACGGATTCAAAGAAAGCATCCCTAGAAGAAAAACAGTTGGGTACGGAATTCATTTAATTGAATGGATAGTTACCGTACATATAAAAAGAGAGACGTCATCTTTTTTTTGAATATTTTTTCTATCGACTTACACATTTTTCTTCGACGTAACTAAAGTAGATCATCGATGTATACAGTGGGCGAAATTGTGACGCGGGTTTTTATCCACACATCTAAAGATAAATACGGAAAAGCCACATTCATTCCAAGTCCTTTCTCTTATTGAATTTTACGTATTTGTGTAAATTGATCACGGTATATTTCAATGCGTTGGTTCTAGGTTCACATATCTTTTACAAGTAGATTTGCAATCCGAGCTGCTCACCCAATAATATAATTACCTGAGCATTTTATTGAACGAATGTCTTTAATTGTCACTTGAATTGATTTTTATAAAAGTCAGACGTGTCCCGTGCGAAGTAATTAAGCATCGAACAGGTGCGTGTTGGGCACGTTTAAACGTGACGAGTCTCGATCGGGGCATTTGCCTGACTATCGGACATTTGCTGTGACTGAAGAAACGGACGCTGCGGCGCCAGAGACGAAACCTGAGCTCCTTATGAGGGATACGGCTTTGATTGTGAAACTAGACAACTCGCGCTTGCAATGCGCTAAGGTAAATGTTAATAGAATCTTTGCAGCTTGGAATCGTGTAAACATCGTCGCGAATGTGCTGATCTGTTGCAGGGAGATGATTAAAACAAACATTTGATCAAATCTCTTAAGTGGATAATTAATTGAGGGAATATATTAAAAATACAAGTCTATGGGCTAATTATTAACCTACTACTACAATCGTAAATCATTTACTTTGGTCATTTTAGGGATTTGATCTACGTTTACATAATTTGCATGCGATATATCCATAGATGACTATCTAATAGAAATGATTTCTTAGTGGCATTTGTTTTTTTTAAATCGATGGTAATTTGTGATAATAGGTGTCACCAGCTCGTAATTGGGGCTTAAAGAATAAGTGCACAGGGGATACATTTATGAAATACAGAAGAGATGCATCCATGATAGTGCATAGAGATAAAAAAGCTAAGTGAACCGAGTGACCGTTTTTATTCCATTGATTCGTCATTATATGTTAGAGAATCGGAAGGTGATTGAGGCTTGATAATAGGTGGACGAGGGATCAATTTACGAAGTTCCTAGGAATAATATCCATGATAATATATGTAAATGGGTTGTAAATTAACAATTTTGTTTCATGGAATCGAGATTAGATGATAAAGTAACGACGCTCTTTTCATTGATTTGAACGCAACAGGTCATTTGATGTTCATATCTGAATGTGGCTGCCATATTTGAGAGTTGGGTGAATTTGGGCTCTTACTGATAATGGTTTTTTTCTCTGAATGAATGCTGAGTAAGTTGTTATGGGCCCATTAGTCATTACTGTAGGGACGCGAGTGTCTGTTGGCTGGCGGTCATTAGGCCGCGGTGTCGCCGGTACAAAAAGAAGACTAATCGCCGGCCATTAGGAAACCGCGGACCTCGCGGGGCCAAGGAAAGGTGATTTATGCCGAACTAAGACGTTTCAGCGCGATTTTTGCATTAATTTTTGTCACACAGCTTTGTATTATCCGTTTTTATGATATTTTTGTGCGATAGAAAACATTATGATTGTTGTTGTTGTTGACCGCAGAGGTTATTTGAGATTTGAAGAGCAATCGAGTAAGGGTGCATTTAGATCTATTTAAGTGTGGAGTTAAACAACACTGGACGTGAACTAAAACATGGATTATTCAGCGGCTATTGCCTACCGCGTGTCATAGTTTGAGTTCGCTGCTTCTTAGTGTGGTCTATGTCTTGGGAGCATCAGGCTAGTCATTCGATATACTTAAAAATGCTGATTAACAATCAGCCAACAAATGTGCCGATATGTAACGGATCTGAAGAACAAATGTTGGTTAATCATATGCACGCCTCGCTTTTTTGGTAAAAGTGTGTTTTAGGCTCTTAATAGAGATTTTAAAATACAACAAATATTTTACTTGTTTTTTATAGCTCTTATTTAGTATTGTAAAAAGGCATATAAAAATGTTTTTGAGGATCACCGGCTCTCTAGGAAGCACCGATGAAAAATACTGCTCGTAAGGTTGAGAGAACTTGATGTTTTTTTTTATTGCTTATAATTGTGTTGTGTTCTGTAGAGATATCAATCAAGATAAAATCTTATAAATTTAATTCACTGTACAATGTTTACAAATTGGACGTTTTTGAACACTTGTTCAATTATTAATAGTAGGTGAGTATGTCCATTGTCTCTTACCTAAATTCCCGTTTTATGTCATACTCGTATACCCATAACAATGTAGATAAAATATTTGTTCACGCCGTAGATGCTTCAGTTTCACACCGGTCCAGTCATCCAGTCACGCTTCACATGTCAAATAACATCACACAGTATTATTATACTGACAGTACTGACTAAACAGTATGCAAATCCGTATTGCGCTGGTAACCCGTAACACAGGTGTATCAAACTCACTTGGATCGATTCTGTGGTGATCGTAGTTGAGAATCAGAAATATTCACAAGTATTAAAAAGGCAATGTGATCTAATTTCACGAATTCATAAAAATATTAGTAGGAACATAATTTTCCAGGACAAGACTAAAAACATATTTTCTAAAATAATAATAATAGGGTCAAACATTTTGCTTTGAGGTGTTTGCTGTACAATGCCCGTATAAATCTACTAAAATGCAAAATAGTGTGCTCAGGAGTTGAAGAGCTTACCACCGATTTAAGCGATAGCCTGGATTCGTATCCCAGCCACAATTCTTATAGATCGTGTATTACCGATGTACCGATAATTAATTCTTGATGGTGGCGAATGATTCAGCTGATGAGTAGCATGTTGTGTTGATTGGTAATATCAAAATAAAATACGTTAATTGCGTAAAGTAATACATTTTTAATCATTGAGTGAATTACGCATTCACAATACAATCGAATCAGATATGACATTACGTTAACTAAGCTTTGATTGTGTCGCGACGTCAGCGAGTTTGCAAATTTGTGACTGAATGTGACTGAGAAAATCGTTGGCGAGAATTTTGACCATGTAAGAAGGGGTAACCGAGTGGACTGTTGGAGCACGACTGCTTGGAAATAAAAATCATAGATACACGAAAAGTCCTTGCGTTTATAGTCGTTAGTTTGTCACCTCTGTTTTAACATAGTAACCTGCGAGTGTGTATTGCTCTTGCCCACCGCGCAGTGCGACCTTGTGGTTACACGTCCATTTGGCTTTTACTACCCGCGTGCTGTCATCGCGCGTCTGATCTGCCGCTCTGCTGGTCGTGACGTGCGTGAAATGAACTCAGAATCCACGACTTGATGTTTGAAAAAACACTCTTAATGTTTGATGTTATTCCTGGTGCGTATTTTTGGAAGAAGAGAGCCGAATGGAGCTTTTCGTACTTCAAAGTCAAAAAAATATCAACAAAATACTATCAAATGGTAATGATATTTCACATGAAGTGTTAAACGCCGCGGTGCGTTTTTGGTGAATTTATCAATCGATTTGTAGGCTTTTTAAAACTATATTTTGACATTCGCTGCATTCCCCGAGGGTCTCTTCATATATCGTATTAAAAGATTATTTTTAGTAACAAAATATGCTTGTTGTCGCTTATAGATTACGATAGATTACATCAGTGGTTCTCATCTGGTGCACCGCGGTGCACTGGTGCACCGCGAGCTTGTTGCAAGTGCACCGCGAGATAAATGAGTAAAAAAAAAAAACAATCAAACGAAATCGTGAATCAGACCAAAATATTAATGACACAGAGAGTACAAGTGGAAGAAGTAATGACAATATTATTAGACATCATACGTCTCATACAAAAGAAAATATACCCAGTAAAATCAGACAAATTAATCGACAGTATTCTGAAGAATATTTACGTTTCGGTTTTACTAGCATCAATGAGGAAGGATATCACATTATATTATGTGTCGTATGAGGAGAAAAACTGTCCAATAGCGCGATGTATCTCAACAAGTTAAATAGCCACTTCATTACGAAGCACGCCGATCTTACATCCAAAAGTAAAGATTACTTTGAAATATTGTTAAGCATGCAAAAAAAACAAGCGAAATATTTTGAAAAAACTGTTAAAATTTCCGATAATGCACTACTGGCGACATACGTGATTGCTGAATGGATCGCTTTACAATTAAAACCACATACTATAGCAGAGTCTCTAATTTCACCTGCATGTTGTGAAGTAGAAAAATTATGTTTGGTGATGAAACAAAAAATAAAATTATGAAAATTCCTATTTCAAACGATACAATAAAAAGAAGAATTTTCAATATGTCGGATGATATTGGAAAAACAGTTACTGATAAACTTTTCAAACGACATTTTGCTTTACAAGTCGACGAATCGACTGAAATTAGCAGTAAGGCACAATTACTAGGGTTTGTTCGTTTCATAATCGAAAATAAAATAGTGAATTAATATCTAAACTGCAAAGAACTTACCGAACATACGACTGGAAAATATGTTTTTGATTATATTTCTTTATATTTACAACAACTTAAAATATCGTGGGAGTCATGTGTAGGAATTTGTACAGATGATGCTCCTTCAATGGTAGGCTCAATTTAGGGATTTGTTACCCTTCCAAAGAAAAGAAACCCTAATATTATATCTACGCACTGTTTTTTACAAAGAGAATCTTTAGTGTCGAAAACATTACCAGCGGCACTAAAACCTTTACTAGATCAAATTGTAAATATGGTGAATTTCATAAGACCTTTAAAAACACACATATTTAAAAAACTTTGCATTTCTATGGGAGCTAAATATGAGTCTTTGCTTTTTCACACTGAAGTCAGGTAGTTTTCTAGGGGTGAAGTTATTTCTAGATTCAAAGCACTTAAGAATGAGCTATTAATCGTTTTTCGAAATAAAGGTATGGGTGATTTTGTTAAATGTCTTCAGAATAATGATTGGTATACTAAAGTAGCATATTTAGCAGATATTTTTAATTACTTAAATAACGTTAACACAACCATTCAAGAAAAAAACGAAAATTATTTGTCATCCATTGACGAATTGTCAGGATTTAGGAAAAAATAACTCTTTGGAAAAATCTAATAAAAGAAAAAAAAATGATATGTTTCCTTCACTCAACGAAAACATGCCCGAAGAAATTATTTCCGCGATAATAGATCATTTAACTTTATTAGAACAAAATATCGCACATTGTTTTCCTTCTTTAAATATAGAAAATTATGACTGGATACGAAATTCATTTGCTACAATTGATACACCGTATTGTGGATTTTCATACGATTTCTGTCCAAGATGAATATCCAGTTCTTCACATGAAGGCACTGAAAATTTTTCTACAATTTTCAACATCATATTTATGTTAGCTTGGTTTCTAAACAATAACTAATATAAAAAATATAAAACGACAAAGACTTACAAATTAAGACGATGAATTGAGGGTAGCTATATCAAATATTCGAGCAAATATTTCTGATATATGCATAAACCAATAAGCTCAGGTATCCGATTGATTGATTTTTGATTGATAATATAAATTAAATTTTATTAAGCATGGACGTCATTTTGGGTGGATAAGAGCCGGGAGAGAAATGACCCCCTTTCTAGATTACATTCACTTCAAATCTTAATACAAATAATTTTAATGAAACATGTATAAATATAAAAAAAAAATCTAAAGAAAAATTTACGAAGTAAATTTATATTCAATATTAAACTTTTTTTTTTCTATAACATAAATTAAAAAGAAAATATGTCAAATAAATTGTACGTAATTTAGTATGTAACTATTTTTTTAAAATAAGTATGTAACAAAAATGATTCCCATATATTTTTTTGACCTCTTGATTCTGGTGCACCGCCATTTTTTTCCACGATCAAAAGTGCACCGTGACTTTAAAAAGGGTGAGAACCACTGGATTACATAATCGATTATAAATATATTCTGATATATGCGAATCTTATGAATTCTTGCCATTTTATTCACGGTGAAAGAATTCATTACATGATCTTATACGATACTTAATAATCATTTTTTTAAATATCTTCATTTTAATACTATATTTTTTCAGTAGGTACGAGTACGAATTGATTTTATAATGGTTGTATTTTTAAACGCTTCAAGCTGCTTTTAATCGGTCTCTATAATATCATATCGAAAGATCAGCTTTATTAGAAGTAGCCACACAAAAGATTTTCATCTTCGAAAGGAGAAAAAAAAACGCAAAGCGCCGCCCGCTGTAATTTAGTTCTACGTGCTGTTGCCATCGACAAAAATGATTGTTCTGTTAATACAAACTTTACCGTTACCGTTTTTGCGCTCATGGATCGAAGTATCTATTTCTCACTCGGCTTCCTACCGATAGAACCGCGAAATAAAACGTAAAAAGTCGTTTGAAAGTCATATTTTTTTTCGACAACAGGACATTGCAAGCGCGGTTCACGTTAGATCATCGAAGTTAAGCAAAATTACTCGCGGATCAAAATTTACATGTATCACAGCATGTTGCTTACCGCGTGTCGCTGGGTGCTTGGGTTGATCCTCCTTAAAAATGAAGAGCGTCGGCCTAATCCTGCGATTTGCTTAAAAATTACGATTAACAATTCATGACAATAGCTGCCGTGTTTTGTCCCCGGGATTCTGCCTTGGAGGTCGTCGGGAACATGTTCTTGTATATGTTCCCAAGTGAATCTTGGGATGTAGAAATATTTAAAATCAATGCATTGTCAAAGTCATATCCAACAATACTATATACAACTTCGTTTGCAACGGTATTTATACGAAATTGATACTTATTTATGCATTTTATTGAAAAGGACCCTAATTTAATTAATACCTGCATTCTGCGCTGTTTTTATGACAACGTTTGTTGTTTAATAGTTTAACAGGTAAGATATCTGTATAGTGGTTACAAGAAAACATTGTTTTCAAAATAGCATTTAATCTGTCAGTGAATAGGCAGTTTTAGTTGCGTATCAAAGCTAAACTGACCTTTCGAGAATCTATTGCTCCGGAGGTATTTCACTCATCACGATCTTAGACGAGCTTCGTGACATCTGATATATACATTTTCAATTGTTTACTTCGCTTGAACTTTGTAAAAGGTTTTAAAGGTAATATAAATTAATATTAATCGCTTTTTCTATCGAATACCTGGACATTAATGATGCTCCATTTTGTATTGACTCTATTAAGCAATTATCTATTATGTACATACATAATTACATTGTTTGATACTACTAGTTTAACTATGTAATCACGTTTTCAAAAGAATAAAATTCACGTACAATATTAAACACACTTTTTTCATATATTATTCGTTTCATATCTGGAACGTGCACGTATGTTTACCGCAGATTTTCGCCATTCAGTTCTGTCAAACGCCATACCTTGTCTCAAGACATTTCTGTACCCGAAGGTCCAACTAGGAATATATAAGTATACATTACCGACGAGTTACAGGGCAGAAGCCCTGGTATTTGAAGAAACAACATCTGTAGCGAGGCATATTTTGATTGATTTGTAAATCGAATTTTTCAAATAGTTTGCATGATTAACCCGACGATCCCGAGACTCTGTCCATTTGTCCTAAGGGACTTCTCAACCCAACAACACGCGGTAATCAACAGGCTTGTAACCATCTTGAGTCTTGCTCTCTTCATGTTTGCATGGCAAGACTTCGATGATCTAATGAAAATGACGCTTCAATTGTGCAATTGCCGTGGTTTATCATATCGTCATAACATATCTTTTCCCTTATTTGGATCATTAGGTCGCCATAAACTGCCGCCATTAAGTTTTAGGTTCTCGCTTCATCCTCTATCAACTGTGTACATTCTATCTATGTACACAGTTTCCGGTTTCCTTCCTGAACGGCGCCAGCCCAGGGGCTCTAAGAAAAGGCAGCTGTAGTCTATACTCTTCCTTGGCATCCGAAGTAAGATGTCCAGGTCAGATTCACCTTTGTCTCATGACCAATTGTTGAATGAAAGGCTGTCTTGTCCACTCTCTCACCTCCTCATTCCTCACAAAATGGAATCTACGCAGTCATCTGCTTTGAAAAATTATTTTACGGCTGCATTGGTTAATATATAACCTTATTTTTTGTAATATTTTCAGACCATGTGATATCGTTGGGATGATAGAGCATTCATCAGGGAATTTGCAGATCGCAAGCCTCTCCCGACCTACGCTTTGTCTCTCTTTCGCGGTGTTAGGAATGACCGCGGCGTGAGCAAGACAGCTGCACGAACTCATTTCGCGAAACTAACGGTACCTTGCTATCGCGCCAATGTTCTTATACTATAGGGGCAATGAGCCGCCATCACATGCGGTCAAACCTACCAAAACAATAAAAAACGTTATCTTCATTCACGGCGCGGCAAATAATGAAGTATTTAAAAAAATATCAATTCCCCTTTCAGTATCAAAAACGCTTAATTTGTTTACAGTGGATTATTTTCATCGACTAACGAAAATGGCACATTTATAAGTAAGTTAAGCAACATCGAACGCGGACCAAAACATTCATGGGATGAGCCGAAATTTGCATTGAATGTAAATATTTTAGTAAACCTATCCTTGAATACGGCAGTCCCCTTTGGATTGGAGCCCCAAAATACCTTCTAAACTTAATTGACTCAGTTCAAAGAAGAGCAATTCGTTTGATAAACAATGACACCCTTTCGTCTAATCTACAATCAATGGAACACAGACGTAAGGTTGGTTCTCTTAGTCTTTTCTACCGTTATTACTACGGTCGCCGCTCTTCGGAACTTAAAGAACTAATTCCTCCTGCACCCACTCACAGCCGACAAACTCGTCTTACACTTGCCGAACATCCATACACGGTTAATATATGTCGACCAAGAACTGGCAGCTTCCAAAGTTCCTTCCTTAATGCCACCGGTAAGCTATGGAATGCTCTTCCAGCGTCTGTGTTTCCTCCTTCCTACAATCTGGATCTCTTCAAGAAACATATAAATATACACTTGCAATCTCCCCAACCCACACACAAACACGAACACAACACACGTTTCTCGCATGCAGCGTCCAGCCTCCCTGGCTGAGCGTCATTGAGTGCACTGGTCTTGACCGGTTGTGCTCTCCTACATGCGTTTACATAAAAAAAAAACAAGATATATATATTTATTTTTTTAAATATTTGTAAAAATATATATTATTTACCTTTACTCTACCTATGCCTTGTTTGAATAGCTGAAAGAAGTGACCATTGATGCATTTTGGCAATTTTCAACAATATGTATTAATCAAGTCATTACTATTAGTGTTATGTGATAGTGTTTTCACATAAATATATTTATTAAGACGAAGAGCTTTTGGCTTTTACTTTTGTTTATATTTATTTTACTTATATTTATATATAATTACTGAACTTTTTTTTCTGAACTTTATATTCACCATGCATTAATTTTTCGTATATAGTATGTATGCTTTATTTGTTTATAAATAAAGTATATACTATAATAATAAATAATGCTTGCAAATGACCATAAAAAATAACACAGTCTAAAATAATAGATCAATGAAAAAAAAATCTTTGCATGCACTCTACCCTCGCCTTTATGTTTTTCCACGTTACACTCTACTGAAGTCAGGTACGTTAATTATTCTGACATCGGATAGTTCAAATACTCTTGATTAATGCGATCTTTCTCTTCTGCTGGTGAGATTGTTCGCTATCGTCCAGTTAACAATACATACCGGCCACCTGCTTGTATTGTTGTCGTCGCACGGTCCAGTTTCCATCTTCCTTCAGTTGTCTGACCTGCTGCTTCCTCTCGGTCATCGTCATCAGGCGGAGAGATGGAGAAGGAGATAAGATCGACTGTGCTAGAAAAATACAGCTGCGAGAATGGCCAACTCAACTGAGCCCTTAACCTTCCAAGATCGAACGGCAAAAGCAAACTTGATTTGTTAGCAGTAACTGATTTATGTGCCAACAAATTTATAGTAAACACTTTATTGGTATTGTGGCTTTTAGGGGTGCAACGGTTGTCGAAATATTGGAAAAGAGTAATAGGCCACACATGGCTAAACCCAAAAGCTACATTACCAAATCTGGAAGTGAAAACCTAAGAAGATATTTAAAGATCATATTGTATGATATTTTTTTCATTCATAAATCGGAGAAAGATAAACTGCAGACTTTGGGATTTAAAACCACAAAGTTTGTGGCACAAACCTTGCATTTATTGAAGTGATAAATGTCATATAAGATGGTGTTTCTTGTCAATTTGTATGTGTATCATTGAATATTGGAATAAATCTACAGTGATTTATAAAGTGTTGGAATGTTGAAATATGTTATAAAACCCACAACAACATGATTGATGACACATTAAACTATCAAATTTCTTGTGAAAAAACGAATACATGATACTCTTACATAAACATGATTGCTTATACATCCATCTGTTCAATATTTTTCTAACTGAATATTAAAAGTTTTGGTCAATTTCGGTTAAAAAGGATATCCACTTTTGTTATTCACACCGACCACGAAGATATATACTAGAACCGAAAATTACTTTGTAAAATAAATCTAGAAATACCACGTGAACGAATAACGTTCTTTTTATACTCCTAAATACTTACTACACATTAGCTATTATTTAAATTAATCAATGAATTTTTAAAACGTTTTGTTTACTACTGAACGTCCTTTAAAATTAAAAAAAAAACTCGTTCCCGTTAGTTACGTGCTATTACTAAATATCATATCTGATTCCAAACATGTGCCACTTGTTTGAAAGACAAACGAGCAACCTGTTATTAACAAAAACTATCTTGTTAAATTTATTAATTTTTATGGAGTGATATCATGCAAAAAAACCTATAATCTTTTCACACCAAGATTAAAATCAGTTTTTTACGTACATCACCAAAAGTTTCAGCATTTTTTTTATTCCAATGTCTTCACATAAAAAATATATAGCACTGAATTCACAACCATTGGAATAACAAATATTTGTGTTTTAATTAAGTCACGAATCGCAAGACAATTTATTTTTTAGCCGCAATTGATTTATTGACTTTTCATCGCAGAGTTATGACTGTACATATTGTGTTCCAATTAATTTGCATAGATTTAGTTTCAATCCCCGACCCATTATAAACATCTATATAGAATAGTTACGCAGTTTAGTGTTTAAGTGTTTGCTATTACCATATTAGGCAGGCGTTTTAGCAAATGTAGTCTATATTGTATGGCTTTAGTAATGTTGCATTTGAAACTGGTTTCCAATATAAACGGTTATTTCCAGACTTTGGCGCCTGTTTTGTTGTGACACCTTAATCACCTGTTCTATAATAACAGATACTTAAAACCACGTTAAAGATAATTATATTATCTTTGGATACACGTGGATCAAATTTAGCATAATTATGAGGGGGTGTTTCTTTCCCAAATATCAAAACTATAAAATATATGTACGTCTTTTTTTTCGTGTTAATATTATCATTCCATATCCGCTCCGTTAACTGTAATATATAGTCTTCACAAACTACGGCCTCCTACAGTTCTTCATCATCAGCCTGTTTCCGTCCACTGGTAAACGTAGGCCTCCCAGCATGAATCTCCATCCTCGTCGATTCTCCGCCATCCAGGCTACCCTCGCTATTTTTCTGATGTCGTCAGTCCATGTTGCAGGGACTCGGCCAATGCCTCGTTTGTCAATTTTTGGGTGTCCCTTTTACTCTTTTCTTCCCCATCGACCGCCGTATCTTCAACAGATATGTCCTGCCCATTGCCACTTGAGTATGCCTATTCGTTGGGTAGCCTCCACTATTAGTAAGTTCTTTTTCTAATATCCTCGTACAGTCGTCTACAGTTCTTCTTTGCTTCTCTTGTCTGAACAACGCTTTATCAGCAATAGTATAATGCCAGTCTTATTAAATATTAAAAAATACAGTAATTGCTGGACTGTAAGATATAATCTCGTTTAATATCTACATCCGATCATCCAGTAGTTGCTTTCTTGTTGGGTCCACAGGTGTTTCCAGCGGAAGTTTGCTCTCGCAAGTGTGTCGCGGTTGTTTGCGAAATGTCTTCTTCAGACATTAAGAGAGAATGAGCTGAGAATGTATCGCAAACACCGGCGGATGTGGAGACAACACCTGGGCCGGGATTGAAGCTAAAGATTGTCAACATTGATTTGCATCTCAAAGAGGTTGATGTCGCTTTGGATGTTTAAAAGCCGACACCACTCAATGGACGTGATGACTAACTGATGAGTGGACTATTAAGTAGTAGTAGTAAGACAATTTGGACTATAGAAGATATCTTAACGTTTCCTTACGTGTGATATACAGGTTAGATGTGTATATCTAGCACATGTAATGCTTCTTATAACTTTGACATCTCTTTAAATGTAATAATTCTGTTTACAGATCTTTAGATATTCTTTCGTTATTTTCGTTCTTTCGCATTTACGCTAATATGATAAAAAAAATGTATATTTAATAATAATATCAATTTATAAAGGCATGTTTATGTACAGGTATATTTTTTTGAAATTTGAGTAACATTTTCTAATCTGTAACTCATCAATCACTACAATATTTTTTAGAGTATAACTGTTGCGTTTGCAAGACGAAGTGTCAAAATCATATATAAAAGGACAAATGGTAATACATACTTAAATTTTTCACAAAAAATTATAAATCGATCGAAAAAATCTAAAAATATTTTAATTACTAACAGAAATATCCGCTGTAATCATCAATTTTCAGTATTAACGAAATGTTTTGTAAATTCTTCCCCGATTATCTATTATTTTTTAGTGCTTTCGATGACTTGGCATTCTTCTACTAAAAAATAATTGACAAATATCACCATTAATACAGTTAAATCACGTAGTCTTATTAGTATGACGCCGAATTCTAAGCACTTTCATACTAACACTTTTAAATTGAGTATTTTTTTGTAAGCGGGCTTCTCTGGACAACGCTCGTCGAGATAGGATAATAGCGTAAATACATTTATTTGTATAGCTAAGTACGTAGGATTAATTGGCATCATTAGTCACATCGTGTGGTACGTTTAGGTTTCAATTCCTTTGTGCTCCCACTCGGCATATTTGTACGACCATGTGTGGGTCTGGCACGTTCTAGATATGAGCTTATGTGTGGATTGTGGAGGTTCATAATCGAGGGACACTTTTTTTGACATCGTTCTTTGACCGAAAGGCTGGCATTTCTATTCACACAGTGAATAATTGATATTGCGTACCATTTAACAGTCATTTATTAGGTAATTCAGCTTTGTAGTAATGTTTATGCGCCTTTTATTGCTCTCGGACGATTATTGGCAACCACGTGAGAAAATACATTTTTATGTGACCTCTTTAGTGTCTCTTCACAATGAGCATTCTTGAAGAGATTGATGGCACTGTTTCCGGTCTGTTGTAAACAGGATTACAGTTCATCGTATGTCGTAATTAACGTAATCTTTATTGATTCACCTAATGTCTAATCTTAGTGGTTTTCCGTTCAAAAAAACTAGAAAATAGCTCGAGAAAAGCTCATATGTTTTCGGTTTATATCTTCAACTTTTTTTAGACTGAGCTTCTGAAACTTAACAAATATATTTTTGGACAGTTTGGATCCGGAACGAGGATTTCAACTCAAATAGTGAAGGCTACCCAACGAATAGGCACACTCAAGTGGCAATGGGCATATATATATGTCGAAGAGACGACGGTCGATGGGGAAGAAAAGTATTGGAGTGATGCCCAAGATCTGGAAAACGAAGCATTGGCCGACCCCCTGCAAGATAGACTGACGAAATAAGTAGAATAGCGGGAGTGACCTGGATGCGGAAGGCAGAGGATCGAAGAGGTTGGAGACTCATGCGGGAGGCTTACGTTCAACAGTGGACGGATACAGGCTGATGATAAATACAAAATACCACAGCAACACTAAAAAATATAATATTTATATTAATGGTTGTAATATTTATTGTATGTATGAACATCAAATAAAGCGTTAAATAGAAGATCGGTACTGCAGCGCGTGAATTTTTTTTACAAAATAATTAAAATAAATTTACGACGCAAACAAGTAAAAGCTCACATTATTGCTTATTCGAGCCCCACAAATATGTTGTACAAACGGATTGATAGTGTGTGTCGCGTTATTTGAGCCTAGACAACACTTCATCCCGAGAATATGTTACGTGAGAAATATTCCGAGTCGCCGAGATATTTTGTACTCGCATTATGTGTGTTTGCGGAACTATTATTAAGTTTGACCGCCGGCGCGCGACCATCCATGACCAGAGTCAACAGAGAAGAACTTGAGGGTCCACAGAGCGTGCAGCGGTGCACAAACTTGCGCGTATCAATCATAGCAATATGCTATGCTCACGATTGCAACCTGACCTAACCTGGAATGACTTTTGATGGTCTACAAAACATTCAACTTCAAAATGTAATATTCATTTATTATAATATGGACGAAGTCAGAGAATCAAAGAGGATGGAGACTTGTGCGGGAGGTATACGTTTAACAGTGGACGGACAGAGACGTTTTGCTGGTTGGGTTAATCAGATCCTTATGACTTTATATATGGTCCAGGCCTTGGAAGCATAGGGCTAATCATCTGACCTCCCTTAAAAAATCCGATTAACAAATCACCCAAAAAATGCTTCAGATACTACACTGCCATTTCTTAAAGTCATCGGACTGTGGGGTTCGTTGGGAAATATATATTTTACCAAGTAGATCTTCGGGTGCAGATATGTCTTGGTCAATTCTGACAGAACTGAGTGTGGTAGATATGGGGTATGGGGTGATACGTAAGCATTATCATCATTGTTGTCTTTTTTCAATGATTGAGCCGACGAAGCGTTGCACCTACCAGTTCAAAATATTCCATTTTGCCAACTACTTCATTTATTGAATAAAAGGTATGCGATTTATTTTGCAATTTTATTATACTTGTATTTATGCAAAGATTGAATCATATTTATTGCCGTTTGAACATTCAGTAGAAATTCCTGTTGCTTGCTCGACACTAAAGACGCTGAAGATTTCAGATTACGCAAAGCTCTCGATGCATATTTGGAATAGCTTTGGTTTATGAAAAAAATCAACAATAGATTTAAACGGAAAAATAAATATGGTCACGGGAGACAGTTCTGGGAAGGGTCGACCCGATCAGAGATCGAAAACATTTTGGTTATTAAATAGAAAATTAATATTTACTTTCTTTAAACATGGAGTACTGCAGTTTATTCACATACCGCAGTTTCGCTCTAAATAAAAACTTCATCAGTTCTTCTCTTGTATAAACTTATTTTTATTACTTAAATATACATATACTATACATAAAATTCTTTTTTCAACGCGTCAATCCAAGCACAAAAATAACGGCAGAAGCGGGATGCGAACCGCGGACCTTGGAAACCAACTATGCCCAGGTATTCATACCGCTCGGCGAACTGCGCCATTGCCCTGCCTAGACTTACTTGCGTTGAAACTAGTATTTATATATAAATACTAGTTGGTTTCCAAGGTCCGCGGTTCGCATCCCGCTTCTGCCGTTATTTTTGTGCTTGGATTGACGCGTTGAAAAAAGAATTTTATGTATAGTATATGTATATTTAAGTAATAATAATATTGTAATATAGTCAATGATCTATAAAAGTAGATAAGAATATTGAAATAATAAAATAATTTTCTAATAAAAATTAAAAAATTAATATAAAACTTATTTTTATTCACGTTGACTGTTTTTTGTGTCGTTGTTTGAGTTGTGCCGCCCCTTATGACCAGATGGTCAAAGCTTTGTAGTTGTCAGGATAATTATTCGATGAAAATTCTCAATAACTCACCCATAATATGCCTCAGATACTACAGATGTTATCTCATGTCCCCGCGTTGAAAATCGTCGAAGACCATGTATGTTCCTTGGTGAAGAACACTGGTTCCTTAGTATGCAGAGATGTCTTGGTATAACTGAGTGGTGACAATTTGTGGTGATAATATGCTCCAGATGCGTGGAATAAATTTAATTATTATTGAAATAAATTTAATTATTATTTACAGTGTCGATATTTCAAAAAATGTTTGTGAACCTTTTTTACCTACCCCTTGACCACGCCCCTTTTCTTCATTCCCACATAAAATGATTTATATTGAGAAGTATGGCGAAGCTAAGCGGGTCTTTACTTTCGTTTTGTCCTAAAGGTTCCATAATAAAATATATTTAAACAAAATTAAGTTAATCGCTGATTTTCTTTTTTCACTAATAGAGTGGAGATCGAGATGCAAGAGTTTCTGGCTGCAAACCAATCCACCGGGTTGATTCTACGAAGAAGAAGACGATATTGTTTGAATATTAAAAATAATTATATATCTACTGCTTAAATAAATATGTATTTGACACTTAATTTGTGTAATTACTGTATATCATATTGTCTACAGCAGTAGTTCTCACCCTTTTTGAAGTCACGGTGCACTTTTGATCATGAAAAAAAATGGCGGTGCACCAGAATCCAGAGGTCAAAAAAATATATGGAAATCATTTTTGTTACATACTTATTTTAAAAAAATAGTCACATACTAAATTACCTACAATTTATTTGACATATTTTCGTTTTAAGTTAAGTTATAGAAAAAAAATGTTTAATATTGAATATAAATTTACTTTGTAAATTTTTCTTTAGATTTTTTTTTTATATTTATACATGTATCATTAAAATTATTTGTATTAAGATTTGAAGGTGAATGTAATCTAGAAAGGGGGTCATTTCTCTCCCGGCTCTTATCCACCCAAAATGACGTCCATGCTTAGTAAAATTTAATTTATATTATCAATCAAAACTCAATCAATGGGATACCTGAGCTTGTTGGTTTATGCATATATCAGAAATATTTGCTCGAATATTTGATATGGCTACCCTCAATTCATCGTCTAAATTTGTAAGTCTTTGTCGTTTTATATTTTTTATATTAGTTATTGTTTAGAAACCAAGCTAACATAAATATGATGTTGAAAATTGTAGAAAAATTTTCAGTGCCTTCATGTGAAGAACTGGATATTCATCTTGGACAGAAATCGTATGAAAATCCACAATACGGTGTATCAATTGTAGCAAATGAATTTCGTATCCAGTCATAATTTTCTATATTTAAAGAAGGAAAACAATGTGCGATATTTTGTTCTAATAAAGTTAAATGATCCATTATCGCGGAAATAATTTCTTCGGGTATGTTTTCGTTGAGTGAAGGAAACATATCATTTTTTTTTTCTTTTATTAGATTTTTCCAAAGTTATTTTTTCCTAAATCCTGACAATTCGTCAATGGATGACAAATAATTTTCGTTTTTTTCTTGAATGGTTGTGTTAACGTTATTTGAGTAATTAAAAATATCTGCTAAATATGCTACTTTAGTATACCAATCATTATTCTGAAGACATTTAACAAAATCACCCATACCTTTATTTCGAAAAACGATTAATAGCTCATTCTTAAGTGCTATGAATCTAGAAATAACTTCACCCCTAGAAAACTACCTGACTTCAGTGTGAAAAAGCAAAGACTCATATTTAGCTCCCATAGAAATGCAAAGTTTTTTTAAATATGTGTGTTTTTAAAGGTCTTATGAAATTCACCATATTTACAATTTGATCTAGTACAGGTTTTAGTGCCGCTGGTAATGTTTTCGACACTAAAGATTCTCTTTGTAAAAAACAGTGCGTAGATATAATATTAGGGTTTCTTTTCTTTGGAAGGGTAACAAATCCTTAAATTGAGCCTACCATTGAAGGAGCATCATCTGTACAAATTCCTACACATGACTCCCACGATATTTTAAGTTGTTGTAAATATAAAGAAATATAATCAAAAACATATTTTCCAGTCGTATGTTCGGTAAGTTCTTTGCAGTTTAGATATTAATTCACTATTTTATTTTCGATTATGAAACGAACAAACCCTAGTAATTGTGCCATACTGCTAATTTCAGTCGATTCGTCGACTTGTAAAGCAAAATGTCGTTTGAAAAGTTTATCAGTAACCATTTTTTCCAATATCATCCGACATATTGAAAATTCTTCTTTTTATTGTATCGTTTGAAACAGGAATTTTCATAATTTTATTTTTTGTTTCATCACCAAACATAATTTTTCTACTTCACAACATGCAGGTAAAATTAGAGACTCTGCTATAGTTTTTGGTTTTAATTGTATAGCGATCAATTCAGCAATCACGTATGACACCAGTAGTGCCTTATCGGAAATTTTAACAGTTTTCTCAAAATATTTCGCTTGTTTTTTTTGGATGCTTAACAATCTTTCAAAGTAATCTTTACTTTTGGATGTAAGATCGGCGTGCTTCGTAATGAAGTGGCTATTTAACTTGTCGAGATACATCGCGCTATTGGACAGTTTTTCTCCTCATACGACACATAGTGTAATGTGATATCCTTCGTCATTGATGCTAGTAAAACCGAAACTTAAATATTCTTCAGAATACTGTCGATTAATTTTTCTGATTTTACTGGGTATATTTTCTTTTGTATGAGACGTATGATGTCTAATAATATCGTCATTACTTCTTCCACTTGTACTCTCTGTGTCATTAACATTTTGGTCTGAATCACGATTTCGTTGGATTTTTTTTTCTACCCATTTTTCTCGCGGTGCACCTGCAACAAGCTCGCGGTGCACTAGTGCACCGCGGTGCACCGGATGAGAACCACTGGTCTACAGTAACGGATTCTTTAAGCTAAAAAGTCAAAAAAACTTAAAACAATCAAAAATTTACTGTATCCGCTGAATTTTATTCCTAAGCGTTTCTCATCATTGGACTTTTTAACCGTACAATGACGTTTTCATAAAAAAATAAATTATTAATGAATAAATTTCCTTCCTTTTCTTCACTCCCTTAAAGCAAATGGTAAAAATAAATAAGGCATTTATTGTATTTATAAAAACAAACTCCCCAAAACACGAAACATATTCCCACAAACTTATAACACAGTAGTAGCGATTTCACACATTTTGTGTAACATAATTGCATATCAAAATATCTATTTTAATATTTGCATAAACTAGCGCTATTTAATGTGTTCATGAACCTTTCACTGTATATTTTATGGTCATGGAATAAAATCTCTCCATCCGTTCGCATTTTTGACCAATATTTACATTCTTGACCTAGAATCCGCTGCAGATTCCATCCAAATTGGCCGAATCGTCCAATGTTTGTTTTTCGACCACTAATGACCGTCTGGTAATTGACCTTGTCGCTACCGGTGAAGGGAGACCTCTAATTATAGTTATTATATTTATATTTTATATACTTCATTCGACAAAGGTCAATATTGCCCCTAGTAAATAACACTGTATTTGCAAAATTATAGTATTAAGATTACAAACGTCTTTCCGTTCGTTCTAGGGTGCATTTAGTTGGACCAAACGAACATCAAACCAAAGCACTACCAATTTTGTTTATTTTGTGTCCAGTTTTATTTTATTTTCCTTCTATGAATACTTTTTGCCTTGTTATATGGATTACGTCAAGCACTGTTCTTTCACACACTGCAACTCTGCGGTTTCGTCCTCAATGATAGTTCGACAGTACTACAAATCCGTTAATACATTCGAAAACTGAAGAATCTCTCTTACATTGAAAGTTATATCGCCTCTTTAAGCTTGGATAGGCGCTGAATTTACTGTAAATACTGCGTTATTTCTTAAATAATTCCCTAATACGAAATTTTATCTTTGTAATAATAGTTACCTTAAGATGATAAAAAATATAAGGTTTTGTATAAATGTCGATTACTGTGCTTTTCACTTATTCGACAGAATAAAGGTGTGTCATTGTTTGTTAACATTGAAACTCTCATCGACCTTTGCTGAATATCATTAGTTTTAACCAAATTGCAGCAATGGGGTGAGTCATAACTCTCATGAATTTTAGCATCGTTTTTTAGTCATAATTACAATTTTACGGTCGGTTTTTTGTGCAGAAATGAGCTAGATTTAATGCATTTTTTTATTAAAGCTCTAAGCATGAATAATTGCTTGAAATTAAATACTACAATGCAATCCTGCACAATTATATCCATTACATCGCGTGGAAATAATATTTACTATTCCTAATTATAGTCATTACTTATATGATCTATGTCAATATTATTATATTAATGGAAGACAATTATCTCCACGCTTAAAGTAATTTATTGCAAGGACTGAATATTTCTTAAATGATTTATTTAATTTAGAAAAAATCTAAAATAACAAAAAATCAACAGTTTTTTTCATTAGCGTTGCCATAATTAACGAAATTTCCAAAAATTAAATATCTTGCAGTCAATCATTAAAATTGAATTTATAATTTTTCTACTAGTTTTAATATTTCAAAGAACACAGTAAAATATTTAATAAATGTATATTATGTCATAACGTCGCAATTTTTCTACAATATTATTTTTTATTATTGTTTTAAGTTTTTAAAAGCTGAGCTTTTAATTTCATTAGTATTTATAAATGATTTAATGATACGCCCATTAGATTCAAATCAACCAATGGGAAGATTATCACTTTAATTGACAATCATCATTTGGTTGGCTTCTACACAGAAGGTATTATACGTATTATAGTATGCTTCTTTAATCTATACCCATTATATACCGTAAAATACGCAATATTAACGTACACATAACGCCTCCCAAAGAATTCGCGAATATATTTTTTTCAAGCCTTTTGATGCATGGAGGTAATTCATGATATAATTTAAAGAACGTAAGTATATTACCCTTCAACTATTCAAGTAAAGAAAAATTCGTCAAATTGTGTGAACCCAATCACTCAAACTGTATAGATTTTATCTGTGTGGTCCATTGTATGAATGAATCGACTTATCCCTTTTCATGCAGTAAGTACTTGAGCTGTGTAACTAGTACTGTTAAATCCCCTCGTATATTTTTTGCTACCGGCGATCATGAATGGGTCGATTATGCGATGCTCTGTTCACTCAAGGATGTAGGGCCCATGCACCTGACAGAGAGATTCCGACCGACAGGTGAGGAATTAAACCGGCTGTCTGAAATAACAACAAAGTAAATGATTTTTAAAAGAATTCTTAGATATATATTTTGTAAAACTACTGAATTGAATTTTTTTATTGGTCTACTACTAGTTTCGGAGATTTCCTTTCTCTCATTCCTCAAGACAAACGTAAGAGTACATATAAATACAGAACAGTTATTCAATGGCAGAGAGAGAAGGGAACAGAGAAGAGAAGGTCCAGGCAAGAGTTATGTGGATTGACAGAATTAGAATACATACGTGATAGAAGATATTTTTACAAACTTAAAAAAAAACTAGGCATGCTTTTAAAAGCATAACATTTTATCATCGCCTATGTGCAAACCTATGCAGTGCCCAATTAATCTCAGATATCGATGAATGCAGCCACCTTTGGATCGATACCCCAAATTACTTGTTGAATTTTATGTATTGTATTTAAACAAAAGCTGTGCGTTTGATAAATAATAACAACCTAACGTCTGATCTCCAAATCACGGAACATAGGCGTGGACACCATAGGACTTTTATTCCATTGCTGCATCTATTAATCAAAGCAGACCCATATTTTTGAACATACCTGCACGGTTGACGTATCATGTCAGGATAAATGGCGTCTCCAGGTTTAATACATTAGGCAGGCCTTGGAGTGCCCCCTCAGGGGTTCTTTGTTTCTTCTTTTCTATATGAAGATAAATAAATATTTTCAATTCATTCAATACTTAAATGCACATTACAATTATATCCTTTCCACGTGCTTTAAGTCCAGCTGATCGGATTAACCGACAGAATTTCAGTTAAAACGTGTTATATATATTATTTTTATCATCTTTATTGATTTAATTTCGATATATGTACTCGTAATACTTCTTTATATTTTGCTCTTCATCTGTTACAAATAAAGTGTCACCAAAAATGGTAAGCGGAGAAAATATTTTACAAATGCCTAGTTTTATTATGTGGCTGTTGAGGTACTTGCCCTGTCACATCCTCAATACCGGGATTCACCTGACTTGAAGCAAAGCTACCTGAAGCCGCCCGGTTTGAGGCAACAAGTGCCGCATTGTCGATGAAACCGCGATTTACAAAAGGATTCGAGGGGTGTCTACTGTAGTATTAACTGAAGCTATTATTACGATTGTGAGTATCTTCATTCAAGTTTTGCCTGGATTCTTACTAGGGGGTACTCGCATGTTAGCAAGCCATATCCAATTCATACAAATAATTCATGTATTTCAAACAATGGGAATACGATTACTTAATTATTTTGCATTTTTTAATGTAATTTAAATGAAGTTAAACGTTATTTACTAATCTATTTTTTCTTTTATTTCAGGTAAGCTACTCGATTGACAGTAATATTGATATGCAGTGAACTTTTTGATGCACTTTGCTGAAGTAAGTAAAGATCGTTGACTTTTACTAAAGATCGTCAAAAAATGATTTATTTTTCTTTTTGGTCGTAGATATGTTTGTTTCATTATTTTTCCGACGGTGATTTTTTAAGTCTAAATTATTAAATATCTTACGTTCGATATTTAAGTGTAAATTTATAAGTTTTCTTCAACGTTTAATATTTAATGAATGCAGGTACACAATATATATATATATATAATCGTGTCGGAAACAACAGGGTCAGATCCTGTCTGCCCAGAAGTGGGCGACGTCGATGGCGTTACTTCTGGCCATCATCAGGTCTTCCTGGGTGCAGCTATTCAGGCACAGCGCACACTCCAGAAGGTGTGACAGGTACACAATACAATGTATGGAATTTAAATCTATATAATAAAAGAATGTCGGGTTATACTGGTTTTTATAACTCAAGAACGGCCTAACCGACTTGGCTGAAAATTGGTGGAAAGGTAGCTTAGAACCCAAAAACGTCCATGGGATACTCAAAATTGATTTGATTAAGAAAAATTTTTGAACATTTACGTAAACATGTTTTCATACAAGACTATTGTAACTTGACAGCTGTCAGTTGAGAAAGTGTTGCCATAGTCAGCAACATAACTAAAAATGACGCAATAGTAGGTATTGTAAGTAGGTACCTACGTAAGGTACGGAATATTTTGAAACAAAAAAAAACAAAAGGCAGGAAAAAAAGACAAAAACAAAATAAATATTAGTGAAAATATCAATTTAATCTTTTATATGTTAAAAATGTTATAACAAAAAGCAAATGGAAAGGCAACTTCTTATTCTATTGTGTTATTTTTATTTTTTATTATTTTCTCTATTTATTGTATATTTATGTATACTCTGTTTCTAAATATTTGTAAAAAAAAAATGGAATTTCGATTCTGTATATAAATAAATAAATAAATATATAGATGTGCCATCAATGTTTTTTTTGTCTATGGTTTGATAGATATTTTGACAATCGGTTGACGTTTTGTTTCGACAGCATTTTGCTGATTTTATTATTGATTATTGATAATACCGACACCAAAACGTTCGAATCTTTCACAACAAAGCCGTCACGCAACAAGGAATCGAAACATTGTCAATGAAAGGACTGACGAAGAGCAAAAAATCTCGCGTGAACAATCCATCGAACCCATCTAACCTGTGGCACAAATAAAAGAATAATATGTCTTCGTATGTATAATAATATATGAAGAGTGCAACCCATGCACAAAAATACATGGCCAATAAAGAATCATTAAAATACTAGGATTCAAATCATTGCAAATTAAAGGACTGAAGAAGAACAATTGCACCTGGACGTATCGAAGAACGAGGATTTAATCTGACATTCAAGGTATTTATTTATTTATTTATTTTTGTACTTACACACAATCTAATTAACAGAATAACATACTACACTTATTGCTTTGAATTATGTATGCTAATTCTTAAAAAAAAGTGTTTATAAATCAGTAATATTGTCTTTGCTTTTGATTCTGTAGATACAAGGACAGATTCACCATCGAATCGGATCATTCCAACCTCTCGAAGATGCAAAGCATAAATTTGTTCAAATATACTTCAATGACAATATGGAGGAAGAACTTGATCGAGGTCTACAAAGTCGTGATCAGAGCGGATAAACGACCATCTGGTACACACGTCGTGATACTGGGCAACTACAACAGATATCTGAAACACGTCGTTCATATGACACGTTGCAATACCCACTGATGTTTTGGCAAGGAGAAGATGGATATTATTTCAATATCAAAATGAAAAATCCATTGAACGGTGAGTAATCAATATATATATAATCAATATCATAGTTTTGATTCCGTCATGACATACATTTTTCAGTGCTTGGTTTTGCTTTAGGTTTCCAATAAATGACCAATAACACTGCTTATTATCAGGAAAATAACAGACTTAAAGATTAAGATGTTTTTTTAAAGAAAATTGGACAAATAACCGGCAAACGATTTAAAATCATTTATCTTCACCCCTTTATAATTATGCTACAAATATGGATGTTAGCTTTACATACAAAATTACAAATCTATTGTCTTAATTTCAGGTGAAGAAACTACCAAGAATCTAAGCTCGATGAATTATAACGCATATCGTTTGACGATTCGTCGAAATGCTGACAACTACTTGCTGAAGTTTCGTCGATTACTGCAATAGAATTCAACCAGACCAAATATATGATATCATATGTACCGAAAAATTCAACTTAATAAAATCCAAAATCTGCTCATTTATTGCCTATCGGGTGAAACAAAGTTCACCGGGTCAGCTAGTATATTATAATTATTACATGCTTTTTGTCGACACCAGTAACCAATAATACATATTTATTTATTTACTTTGTTTTTACACGGATCACGTTAAGTGTGAACTCTGTTTAGAAGACTGCAATTTCAACTAACTCGTAGCCTTTCTCAATCCGTCACTGTCAAGAGACAAATCTCGTCTCTTCCAACAGTAACCATTGTTTTTTTTTATTTAGGTTTGGTTTTTATTATGACTAATAAAGCAAATAATGTAGTGAACTTTCTGATTGCACACAGCACGTGTGCTGATACTTAATTAGTATTATTTTACTGCTAGAACTACTATGTAGTAATAAATGAAATGATTTATCATTTTCAATTATGGCGTGCTAACTGATAGTTTTATGAAAATGAATTGAAAGACGCTGCAACGTTCTGTCGAGCGAAAAAGTCACTTATCGGAAAATTGCTTCGAGTCGTTTCCCATAACGTATCGCGTGTGATCGTTCTAGTATGTCATTAGTGAGCTATTAGTTGTTAGTTCATGCGGTTAGTAGGAGCAGCGGATACCGCACAACTGGTGCTTCGTGCAGACTGTTAGCGGATCTTGCTGAGGTTTGCGTATGCAAGGAAAGGCGTGATCCTTCACGGTACTTTGTCGTAAAATCGTTAATACGCACCTTTGCGCACCTGTTCCGTTGAAATGTGACTGCTAGTGGCGATGATATCCAGCAACGTGAAATGAGTAAACATCGATCGGCGGAAAGGATTGTAATTAAATTATGCAATTAAGGTGAATCGTGTACCTGCGTTGCTAAACTCAATTACCACAGGTGTTTATTTTTTTCAGTCGGATGAAGAAGTTCTCTTTGAAAGCGAAACTGCGGTCTTCTGGTATATGAAGAAACGTGATGCATTAAACTAAGATAAAAAGTATTCACCATTGAATACGTGCAGTATATTCCATATTAATTTCGTTGACCGCTTGCGCGATCTCGACGTTGTTTTTAAGAAAAAAATCTCCCAACGAAAGACCAAGAGCAGTGTAACGACTGTCGTAGAAAAAATATTTTACTGTCGAAGAATTCCTCTTAATGAAACGCGTCCTAGACAGGCGCGTATCATTAAGACTAGAAAATAATAAATCCAATGCTTAAAATATTCACTACCTTAGTTATCCAGGATATAAAATATATCTTTTACATAGTTTGTCACTTATGCGGTTTTTAATATGCCACAGTGAAGCATGGCTTAAACTATTGTTTTCATGCACAATTGAAATTGATTTATTTTCACGACTTTTCCTTGAGGAGAATGCAAAAATAACAATAACGGCTTAAATTTATTAGCTAGATATTTAAATTGCGTTTTTTTCCTGATCTGAGCATCAAAGCTACTGGCACGGGACTTGACGGGTTTATTACGATTGTTGTGTCTCGAAATTTATTGTCGATTAAACAACGGAAAACTCAAAAATAGGTGCAATACATTTGATGTCTAAATTATGTTTTTTACATTATTACCTATGTCGAGAATTGAAATGATGTTTAATGTAACGTGAAACATAATTGCATTATTCCAGATATTTAAATATATGTATATTCTATTTTTTGTCCTTGTATAATTATATACATGAAACTTTTCCTCATTATTATTTTCTCAGTGCGAATTCGCAGTGTATTATAATGAAGACAAAAATGTATCGATTATATATATTGAAATTAACCCCGGTAATTCACAGCTACGTGAGGCAGACGATACAGCACGTATATTGTCCCCAGTCTTCTTTATGCCTGCGTATCTTGGCATTTCACTAAATGCCAATGCAGTCGTATCATGTGGGGTGCGGTGTCTGCAGTATGTGACGGTCATAAATGATTCAGTTGGAGAGCAGACATATTTGGCAAGGAATCGGTCCCCGGTTCCATACAAGTGGGATCCATAAATATACGTTTCCTTATAAAAAAAATATTTTGTACAAAATTACTGCAGTTTTAAAATGCATCTAATCATAAACAAACTGAGTTGCCATCTCTTCAAGTTTCCAGTCTCACACTCTGGAGACTATCATGATCTATATATATGCTTGTAAGTTGACCTCTTGGTGCAGAGATATCTTGTGACAGAGCATGGATAATGACAGCTGATATAACTGTGTGGTCGGTTCAGGTGGACACATGGCAAGCCTGGCACCTCCCACTGCAGCCTCCCACGAGTCTTGGAGACGCGTGTCTTAGTCGCGACTCGTGAGGGAGGCTCTTATGGAGATGACTGCTCATTTCCTCACAGCGTTTCACACAACAGCCACAATGGAAAGTGGACTGGTCGTCATAAGTCAGCCGAGTTGTGTGATGCCCATGCCTTCGTTTGTCCATGAAATATGGACGCTATTATGTTATAATTCCGTTAAGGAAACTTCAAAAATATATTTTGGGAGTCGCAGATATTTATTAATAATAAATGTGTCGATACTAGTATATATTCATATGACAAAGCTAAATATAAATAATTTTGTTCTAAAGACTACTCAAATGAGCTTATAAAGAAGAACATAGTTAAACAAATATAGCTCAATCTCATTTCAAACACAATATTGTAATACAAATTGTTCAATGTTAGTCTTGAAATATAAATGAAGTAAAGCTGTTGAGACTGCGTTTGTATAACTTTATATTTCTTTAAATAACCGATTAATTTTGTATTTCGTATCTCTAGTGTAAATAAACAATAACATAGGAACTTCTTTTATTCTTCACTTGTCATTTATATTCGTACATGTGTAGAACGGTAAAAGCTCAAATTGAAAGCGAATCCGCTGTTTTCAAATATATGAATAAACAGTGCTTAACGTCATTCGTGTTAAAACAAGGAAAAAATACATTTATCTATTTAATAAGTTGTTTATTCCAAA
Organism: Glossosoma conforme; assembly: GCA_022606575.1. Taxonomy (NCBI): domain Eukaryota; kingdom Metazoa; phylum Arthropoda; class Insecta; order Trichoptera; family Glossosomatidae; genus Glossosoma; species Glossosoma conforme. Next base: position 4,485,340 of record JAGTXR010000015.1, read on the forward strand.
TAATTGAAAAATCATTAACTTCGCGTAACGGTGACATGCATTTCATTTACTCGTAGTTACTATAAACATACGTTGCAGTGTTTTGATAGCTTTCGTGGAATTCCACTATATATTTGCATACATGTTTGATGCGTTCATCTGCAATGCACATCAGCAATTAATGTCTTGTATTTAATTATTAATAACCTTTAATTTCATTGCGCTTTGATGATCGTCTTGATGTCTGACCACTAAAGCTAGCACTTTAAGTAACAAGGCAAATCAAGTATCTGGAGAGTAAATCATATGCAGGGAAATATTGACTGTGATTAAACATTTAAAAATCAATGTATTTTTAATGATGTTATTTTTAGACACCAAAAGCCAATGCAGTTGCATAATGTGGTTTGAAAGTAGATGTCTGCTTAGAATACTAATGGTACGATGTTTTGAATTTGTGAAGAATGACGATGTGATGGAGCACACAAGGCAGCCTTCCATACTACATTCGGGCAATAGACAGGTACAGGACATTTACTTCGAATGTTCGAAGAGAGCATAAACTACAGCTTATTTTTCTTCCTCGGGAACGGAACTAATTATATTCTTGAGGTTGTTTCAGTGGCGGCTATTTGCTCTATTTTTTTGCTGATATTTGAGCGATTATAGTGAATTTCATATACACGGTTTACTATCACACTACACAATGGTTCCAGCACTTTGAACTTTGCGTTTGAAATATAATATGTGGTATATAAGTATGACACAATAATAAAAATGTGTATAATTACGATTAAATTATGATTATAGCGACTCATTTGCTTCCAAGTCCTTCATAATAATTACCTTGAGTGCTGCTGAATTAAAATAAACATGTATTGATAACTTGTTTCCACGCCAGAATTATATTACGATTATCCTTCGTGAACGTTTCGAATACGAAATAACGCAGCACATAATTTTGCATTTTTTTTATCATTACAAACCACTCACTTAACAGTTATAGCAATTCAGCAAGTTATTAATAGTACAAAACATCGCTCCCTGCCAAATGAATATTAAGGGAGGTCAATGACGCTTGTTATCCTTCTTACAGTGATTTCTTAGTTTCGGTTCTTGGTTGCTATTCTAGGTAAGCTCATCTCTCCTAGCTTTAAGTAATATAAAGTGGTACATAACAAGTAATTTAGAGTTATAGATCAGCAAATAAAAAAACTAAATTTTTATGACATGATGTAATATTTTCAAAAAAATATTCATTCTTTCCCGAAGAAAAGGCAGCCATAAATTATGCTCTCCTACAGAATTTGAAAAACATGTTCTTTGTCTGTTGACCGAATTTAGAATAAAATGCAACGGTGACCATTCCCTTAACTCGTCATTCCACAAAGTCACCATTACACTAGTAATATTCCATGCAATCATCTGTTTGCAAAACCTACTACATGGCTGCATTGGCTATAAGTAAGATGCCAATCTTCTTACCCGTTTAGAAATATGCTAATAGTACATGCGCTGTATAATAGACTTTTATTTGTTGTGATGTAGTATAAGTACAAATACCAAATATTGTGGGTAGGTTTATGAGGCGCTTTGACGTTTCCAAGGCCAGGAACAATCTCTTAGTGAACTGTACGCCAAGATACATAAAATATAAGATCCTCTCAAATGTCTGAAACTCTTCTATTGCCATGAATAGCAACTGAGATGTTTGTAATATGTTGATTGTGTCCTGAAGATCGGTAGTATTATGTTGTATTATTTGGGTAATATTCTCGTGGTATAGTGCGTTTTAGAGCTGCGGCGTGGTTCCCAGACCCATTACTGCCGGATAAGTAATTTGTTTACTTTCATAATGTTTTCTCGGCGGCACGTTCCTTCATATTTTCATCGTCTCGGACCTGCTGCAAGCTGCAAGCCTTTAATTGGGCTCAGACCCAAACTATTCAGTTCATTTTATTGCGGAACGAGTCAAATAAATACTGCCTCTTTAACTGATACTTTAAGCTGAATACTTCGTTAAAGACTTCGCGTCGTTGCTGAACAATTTTTATTTTAATTCATAAATACATTAAATTACTTTTACTTAGCAATTTTTATTCACATACTTGAAAACCGGCTTAAACCCCAGTACCAGAAAAATGTGAGGAACTGAAGAAGCTCTCATTAAAAGCGAAATTGTTGGAAGATATTATTTTTCATTTATATCAATTCTCCTAAAAGCGTATATATGTTTTCATGGCTAGATTTGCAATTGTGGCTTTTGGGTTGAGTATGTGGCGAATTTTTTATATCTCTCCGATGTTTCGACCGCAGTTGCAGGGCTCATCTTTAAGGTTGATGGCCGAAATATCGGAGAGAATAAATTAGCTATACACTACTCAACACGAAAGCCACATTTCCGAATCATCGCTTACACATAAAATCCACCACCACACATAAACTATATGCATTTTCTGTGATTAGATATAAAAAGTCTTTGCAATATGCTGAAAATCTCGTTAAATGGGTCATTCGAAATGACGTACATTTCCGAGCGCGCCAAACTGTCACAAAAGCGCGCAAAACCTGTTCGGAATTTGAATGTCGCGATTGTTTTTTTTTCGTGGCTTCAAAACGAGCGCGGTAAGCGCAGGCGGCTTGCTAAGAAAAACGCATTAATTCATTCTCACGATGGACGAGATTGTCCAATTGTATGGACCGTATTTCAAATCTCCTATATATTTAGTGTGAATAAAAATACCCGTAATACAACTACAGATTTACTTTCTCCGTTTTCACATTAAGTATGTACTCGTATAATAAAATTCAATCCTTATGTTGATGTGAGAATTGTTTTTAGCTAATGTTTGATGTATTGTGTTTAATAATAATACTTTCAACTGCTATATTTTGCTTCGTGATAACAAATTGACATTTATCATCATAAAGTTCACGACAGGTTTGCTAGTACGAAATTCTTAAGAATAAATACCTTACAGTAGGTAATTAAGTGTCAATTTATTATTTTATGAACAACGAAATACGAAATAAATACCCTATACATAGTATCATCCAGAAGGACTGCAAATTCGTATTGTCTAAACATCAAATGCAAAGGAAAGCACCTAGTCGTAAAAAAATATTTTGAATACTCGTAGATTATATATATAATCGTGTCGGAAACATCAGGGTGAAATCCTTTCTGCCCAGAAGTGGGTGACGTCGATGGCATTACTCCCGGCCATCATCAGGTCCATCTGGGTGCAGCTACTCGGACACAGCTCACACTCCAGATGGTGGGAGAGGGTCTGCTCCACGCCGCAGTCACATTCAGTCGGTCCGCTGTATAACTGCCAGGCTTTTATGTGTGTCCTCGTCTTGCATACTCCGGTCCGAAGTCAGAATAAGGGACCTCCATATATTCCACCCCTGGTCGTGTCCAGGGGCTAGGTCCTCTTTCGGGGCAATCCAAGTATTCCCCTCAGCTGCCCTTCTCCACATGTTCAGCTGCAGGGTGGCCTCAGGTATCATCAGTTCCGTTGTCGACTGTAGGAGACTTCTTATTGATTTGAGCTGTGTAGATTAAAAACTCATATATTAAAAACAGAATACGTCATCAGTATTTTATAACTTACTACGAGTATAATTCAAGGTTTTATTATTATTGGTTATTTAAGGATGTAAAAGTTATGTACTTTTTGTATCACTAGCCTAAAAGACTGAATTTATGTTGATCAGCAGTTTTGTTTGAATGATTTAATGTTCGCAACACAATCATGCGATTCTCACGATTTTCAAAAACACAATTTTAGTCCAAGTTCCGAGTTACAAACGCACGGCGATCGTGTTCGGCATGTGCGAGTACGTGGCCATGCTTCTTGGAATCGACAATTGATTGATGCTCCTGTTTTATGTTTTTAAAATGGCGGTGACGCGTCCTTCCTTTTTGGTCGCACAAGAAAACTAAATGCACTCGCCTCAGTGAATAGCTAATGGTTTGCGTTTATCGTGAAGTTGCATTGCGTGGTATTCGTTTTCGCCTGTAACCATTATAAAGTCGACCTAATCCCGACACACACAATAAGCGTCAGGGACGTCTTAAGCTGCCATTCATACGCTGGAGCATTACTCATAGATATTGACCCTAAATGGCTGATACATAAAATTAGATAAATATATAACTAAAAAAAAAACTAGTGGCTTATAGATAAAATATACTATTTAGGTGACAAATTTCTTTGCCTGAAAATATATTACAATTTTTATTATTTGTCCATAAATCTATTAAAAAAATCATTTAAAAGGCGCAACGGTTGAAATAAACTAATGATGATTTATATGTATATTAAAAGATTTATGTATACGTTTTTCATTTCATATATATAGTATATAGTGTGATATTTTGTGTATATCAATTATTATAATCACAGATATTTAGTTACATTAGTAAATAATCGATTCAATAAAAAACTTGAACAACTACATTTAGTTGAACGTAGTTATGTACATTGTAGATATTTTTTGCAATGTTGAACGATTATACGCAATTTTTACAAACAAGCTTATAAAACATTTTTTTTGAAATAATAAATTGAATTAATGTTGTACCTACTCACTTGCTTAATTGAATAGCATGTCTGCAATTATCTTACACACAAATTTTAAATGCATTTCAATAATAATTGGACTGAACTGGGGCTATATGGAAATTACATACAATCTCGCATGCAGCTTGTGCATAATTGTTTATATTTATAAGTGTAGACTTGGGCGGGCGATATCTAGCTAATATTACACTCGAGGAAATGCGTAAGGCAATCAACCAACCATCACATTGCCTGCATGACTAACTTCTTCTGAAATCGATACTGAAGTCACAAAGCAGCTTATAGGTTATACAGAGCCTTTCAAATCTATTCTTAGAGACTGAGGTTCAGCTTTGGAATGACATTGCTCTAAAAGATGAAGAACTTTGACTAACGAACTCAGTCAAATCTGACAAAACAGCCTGAGAAACCTCCAGACCTCATCACATCTAAGATCTTGCTCTATTTGCCCAACTAGCTGTTCCATAAAATGATCATATGTTAGGCAAATGACATCTGTCAAATAATGCTGCATCTATTTCACGTTCTTGGCAGAAGATGATGCTTTACATGGAGCAGCATCTTAGGTGTGAGGCGGTCTGCAGGTCTCCACAGTCGCACAATAGTCTCTCCCTGCCGAAGCATTCCCCACCGCTCGAGGTTGTCCTTTGTTCTAACAACTCCGGTTCGTAATCTGTTCAGGGATTTCCAGGTCCGCCAGTCAAGGCTCTTGCCAGTTGGGAGACCTTCCTTTGGAGTAATGAAATCCTCTGGTGCGATTTGTTGCCAGAGTTGGAGTCTCTTATTTTCAGGGCCGGATGTGAGAGGTTGTGTGGATTTCAGAAAGCTGCTTTGAGACTTGAATCTTGGTGTTGGGGGTATCTGATTATACAAGCAGTGGGACGGTTGGTTGATTGCCTTACGCATTTCTTCGGCGCATATGACTTTGCGTCTTATGTTCGGTGGTGCGATACCAGCCAAGGGGTATAGTTTAGAAATGGGTGTTGGTTTGAGGCAGCCTGTGACGACTCTGCATGCATCATTCAGGGCAGTATCCACTTGATTACAGTGGGCTGATCGACCCCACACTGGTGCCGCATATTCTCCGGCTGAGAAACAAAGTGCTAAAGCTGAGGTACGAAGAAGAGGTGGTTGGGCTCCCCAGTGAGTGTTGGTCAGTTTACGGATGAGGTTGTTCCTTGTTGCAACTTTCTGTTTGGTGTTGCTGCAATGACGCTTGAAGGTGAGGGTGCGATCTAGAGTGACTCCGAGGTATTTTGGATGGTCGCTATATTCCAGTACTCTACCTTCCCACGTGACACGAGGCTTTCTGTTAGCTTCCCTGTTTCTAAGGTGGAAACAGCAGACTTGTGTCTTTGATGGGTTAGGTTTGAGATGGTTGGTTTCGTAGTAATGGGACATCTCGTTGAGTCCCTGGCTCAGGATGTCCTCAACTTCTTCAAACGTTACTGCTTGCGCTGCCAAACCTAAGTCATCCGCATATATGAAAGACTTTGTGCCTTTAGGGGTGGGTTGGTCGTTTTTATATATATTAAATAGTATAGGAGCAAGTACACTGCCTTGTGGTAAGCCGTTCTTTTGGTTGACAGTTGACAGTTTATTTTCCTTAAATGACATTACAAAATAGGTAACATTTCAATACCTCATTAAAGTAGATACAACCATAAGTGTGGCGATGTAAATTTATTGACACATTTAGTGTCAATGGCCTCACACTCAGAACTAGCGTCAGGAGACTCAAGATAAACAGCTTGACTTGTAACAACAAAAACCCTGTCATAATTATATCATGATTGTCACACAAATAACAAGGCATTATTGTCACAAAATAAAACGTCCAATATTTTGCATCTATCAACGCCAGCACTGAATCTGAAGTAATATTACACCAAATGTCAATATCTTCACTTAAGCTGGTTTCAACCACTGTTCACTGCGATTCTTTCGTCTTACACGTATCCAGGGTTGAACGATGGTCTTTTCAGGCCACACTTCAGGCTCCATGAGAGACTCCAGCGAAGTCGCGATGACCCCGACTTTGAAAGAAGTTGACAGCGTCCGTCTGCTGATAATCCTCCTGATGGTCATCCAAAAGGGATTGAATGCAGCGGTCGCTGCCAAGAAACTCTGCAAGTCATCAGCTGTTGTATCCGGGTGAAGACCCTTGGCGTGAAGATACGCCATCTTCACTCAGGTAACCTTCTTCGAAGGAGCTGCAGAACCGCGGATCACCCGACGTGCTGAACGCCTTTCCCCATCAGAAGAGGCGCGACTTATATCCGAGTGGTAAACTTCCCCGGAAAGACTGCTCGTGGGAGAGAGAGAGCATCCACGGAGAGAGCATTCAGGGCCTCCAGTTCCTCGAACCACGAGCTGGAGGACCTTCTTGGGAGCCCTACTCAGAACAGCATGGGCTCCTTGCATAGCACACTCCGAGGATTTCTCTTCTTCGGAAGCCTCACTTGAAGTAACGGCTTCACCGACGGCAGGTTCGGAGTCTCTGCTGTCACAGTTGAGTGATGGTGAAACTTGGCGAAGACTGGAAGCAATTTCCGCGAAGGTAGCCGGAATCTCCTTGCACTTCCAACGGACGTCGGTGTATCCTCCTTCCCGCATCCAACAGCCTTTAAGAGCCGCTCCAGCAGCAAACGGTGATCGTCTAAGCGACGATGTATTTGCGCGATGTCACAATTTCAATTACGGGCAATCCTGTAGGTAGGATGACAAGACGTCCGCTCGGTTTGAGTATCGAGCGACGAAGGTTACGCCATCGGCTGGTTTTCCCCTGAAAATCCACTGCGAATCTTCTGTTATGGAGCATAGCCGCGATCATCTGCACTAGCGAGAAGTCACCTGTCATTCTGTACAATTTACTGAGGAGTGTGCTGTGCGACACTGTATCGTATGCAGCAGTTAGGTCGACGAATACCACTCCGGTCACTTTCCTTAGTTCGAACCCGTTTTCGATATGTTGGGTCAGGTTTAGTACTTGCCCAGTGCATGACTTTCCGGGTCGGAAGCCCGCCTGCTGGGGTATCATTTTAGGTTCGATAAAGGGGGTGAGTAGTATCCGTTCGAAGATTTTAAATATATGGCATATTAAAGATATTGGGCGGTAGCTTTTAGCATCATCAGGGTTTTTCCCCGGCTTTAAAATGGCTATGACCTTGGACTTTCTCCATATTTTTGGGATTTGACTGCCGATCATGCAGGCATCAAACATTTCGAGGAGTCATTGTTTAGCTTGGGGGCCAATGCGTTTTATCTGTTCTACGCATATATCATCCAATGCTTGATATCATGAAATACTACATCAAATTTAAGTGTTAAACGCCAATAATTTCCCACACGTATGGACCACATATACTCACAAATGTAGTGTAACAACATATGGGACAAGGCTTGGAAGGTCAACGAGATATTAAAAGTGTTGTTATTGCTTAGTTGCAAACATCATTGCAATAAGGTATCGAAAGTTAATTCTAGCTTTCGTCACGATCCTCAGCAATAAGAGACGTAACGTCAAACAAGTTTATTTACTTGGAATGAAATGTTAAAAGAAGCGATTTTCCACTGTCCGTAACGTTGGATTACGAGTACTTTTCACCGACAATAATTCTACCCACGGCCGGGACTTGGTTTTTTTTCTTCGCCGCCGTAAAACATAATGTTTCAGATCTTCTTTTTATTGGTCGCTTCGTAATCTGTTCACGAAAACCAAGCAATAGTAGAAAATACCGTGACCGGATATGACGTCAGCTTTTTGTGCGGTTTTTACAGAAGCTCTGTGTGGTATTGAAATTATTTGACTTCTGCTTCGAAAAAACGGTAATTTTATTAACGTGCTTAAAATTTGAATGATTAAAATTTGTATTGCTCTTCAAAGTTAAATTCTATTACTAATATATAAATATTTTCAACAAGTGTCATCTACAATTATGTTTTACGACTCGTCGTAGTAAGGATATTGGCTCAATGGACAATGTCGAACGCAATGAACAGACTAGTAAACTGTTTGCAGCTCGAATCCGTTTATTTTTCTGACATTTAAAAAATATATAAAACGGTACTTGATATATATGTTATACGCGCATTATTTGTTGGACATTAAAAACAATTGATATCCATAATCTGCGTTTATCGGACAATATGTTCATAGAATATATCAGGGATTTAGTCTTAATTACTTTAAATACTCGTATAAACATTATTTCCTCTTCAACATACATATTAATTCGCATTTTTACAATAGTCTGTGGTTCAGGACCTTGGCGATTGAAAAATTAAAATTATTTATACCATTTTTTTTATGTATTTTTGATAATGGCCATTTTATATTCTCGATAAATATTTGTGATTATAATTACTAACGTATTACTACTATTGATTCAAGCATTTGTTAACATTTGTATTCATGCCACGAAATTATTCATCATTTACATTTAATTATAGTTTTCTTAGAAATGCTCGGATTACCGTTTATACACATTTAGAAACGCTTAGAAAATTATAAAAATCAATTAGGTTTGTAAAAGATTCTGCAAATTAATACATTGAAAAATTTTTGTATCGAAATTCGCACATTTTCCACAAAAAAAGGAACGATAATTCTAAAATTGTTTGAAATTTGTGTAGCATTTGGGCAACAATTTCTTCCATTTTTCCATATTATTTACATGTCTATATTATTGTCAATAGTATTTGCACCTGGAGGTTCATCTTAAAAGTATATGGTTCACAACGATCTCCAAGACGAGAGCCTAGGTACTTAAAAATACCCGGAAGGTTGTCGTTAACTATATATGATCCCATGAGGATCTTCGTTCGTAGATATGTTTTGGGACAAGACATGGACAATGGTATATGGCAGATCTGAGTGGATTTTTATTTTCATTCGTTATGCTTCGTGTTCAATGCGAATGTATCTAAATTCTAATACTATTTCAAATAATGTATGTTATTTTATTTAATCCGATGACAGCCTTAAGACACTGCCTTGCGATAAAAACCAACATCACACAGTCATTGTTGTCGCACATTAGGCCAAGAACACTTCCATAACGAATCGCCTAAATGGGTATAATTTAGACTTCCAACACTTCACAAAGATCGCTCGGTACATTTCCTGCCTATCAACAGGTGCTCCTAGAGCACGGGCTTCCAACCTATGGGTCGCGACCTCGAAGGGGGTCACGAAGGGTTTGCTACATGGTTACCAACATTACCTATCCTAAAATATATTCACCTTAAAGCATTTTTTTTATGAAAACAATCTTCAGCATTACTTAATTAAGCGAAAAGAAGTAACTACATAGACACAAACTACATGTTCTTGGTACTACAGCCGCTGTCTATGCAAGTTCGCCGACTCTTGCCCTGGATATAACTATTCATACCCAAACGTAACCATACTTTCCTTTCAAGTTTTAGTTCCATTGGTGTGTACATTAATCTGCAAGAGATACACTCTAGCAAAGGTATTTCTTTATATGAGGGTTGCGGGTCAGACGGCTTTTATAAAAAGAGACTGCCACACCTAAAAGGTTCAGAACCTTTGTCCTAGAGACTAAAAATCCTAGGTAAGACAGTTTGGATATCTCGGATGAATAAGTGGGCTCGAAGTGTGCTTTCTTGCCCGTCGATTGTGATGCAAAGCAGATGTGGATTAGGTATTCAAATCAAGTGCCAATACGCTAGCGGATATTTCGTTATGAGCCAAGGCTGCTACCACCAAAACGACGACTTATCATAAATATCTAACGTCGCGTTTTGAAGATAATTATAATATTTTCAGAGTTTAATAATTATAAAATTTTTACCGAAATGTTCTTGATTTTCTTGCGATTTTTGTAAGATATAAATAAGCATTTAATCACAGCTTTTAGTAGATGAGTAAAGAGGTGGGTCAAGCAGTAAAGTTAATATTCAGTAACATAACAACTATTTTCCTATTTAAAATTGTTTATTTATCTCATTATCACTATGCCATATTTGCAGTCAATTCAGAGCATATGGTCAACACAATCCACCATCTAAAACGTTTGATAGATAGTATGATTCATTAGTTTTAATCACTTATTTTACTTGATGAAAAGTATTAGGTGGGTCAAGTGGTAAAAGCAATCTGGAGCATTGCCCTCCATATGATCTCTGCTAGAATTATTTTATTCTACCAATTCAGCTCTCCATACTAATTCCCATTGAATACATTCTGTAATATTATCTGTTTTACCACCGTACAAATAAAATAACGTAATGCATATATTAAATGGTGCTGTTGTGTGGTTGTGTTTTTGCTTGACATAACACATTTTTTAAAAAAAGCCAAGTTATTAACCCGACGCTCACAATCTTATCATTCGTGGTTTTTACTTAGATCACCTTCATAGTTTGATGATTGCAATTTTTTTTATGATATTTGTACACGAACAATAATTATAAATAATTACGGTAGTCATTTTCTGCCACATAGTAAGTAACACGCGAACAAGACAAGTTAATTTCTTCTTTAATCTTGTACTTTATTTGGTAGCACTTCTAATCAGTTTTTTACAACAGTTACAAAAATCTAACATAATTCTTATTCAATTACATTATTTGCTTTAAATAAGATCCTTTAATCTTCTCTACATTCTCATAAGCTTCTGAATCAAAAACATTAAAGATTGTCTCCGACAGAATATATATAATATGTAATATAATAAAATGTATTCGAGATGTGCTGCTGGAGATGGATTCTAAGAATTTCTTTGGTCGAAAATTACACTAACGCATTAATTATTTAGATATTATATGTTCGGGATATAATGTCTACAGTGTCTCTTTTAAGAATTTTGCAGTTAAATAGTTTATGAGTGTGGAACGTTAAACATATTCTATATTAAACTAATTAAAAACTGAAGACGCTCGAGGACGCTTTAAGATTACATGAAATTTTCCGTGTCTTTCATAAAACCTAAAAAATGTTCTTTCATTGCCAATTCGTACAACTCTTAAATACTAAATACACTTTAAGTTAATATTACCTTTTTTTACTTGCATATACATAGTTAGTTACTCCAAGAAACATCCAATTTGATATGACTACTGGCCACTGTGCAAGCCTTATTAATTAATTGCATTAAGATTGCAATGTTAAAAATTGTCTTTAAAAGCATATAAAATAGCATATAATAAGTATGAATTTTGTCATCGTTAAACGTCGAGTGTGATGAATGAACTATACATGATTATACTGTCAAGGGTTCGAATCCCACGTTCACAGGTTAATTCATGAAAGAAAGGTATGACGTATTTGTTGATATGTGTATCAATTGCTGAAAAGTGCAGTTCTTGGACTGAGCAATAGTTTCCAGTTATATCATCAATGATATATCTTGCTGTTTCTATGCTCTGTAGAGTCCAGTAGTCGTGTTCCGTGTTCACGCTTGACCAGGGCTAGAGGACTCCTGCACTCGACAAGTTCGCAGCTGAATATTCATGAGTCGTCGGACCGTCTCCAGCGCCAACAGTTCCGTTAGGTTCTCGATACCCGACACCGCGACGATCTGTCCGACTGACTAGAAGTCTTGGTCGAGCTCCTGCTGAAATGAGTCTGAGACCGCTACGAGTCATTAGGCAAGTGCTGGAGCTAGACCTAAACTTTCCTTCGGCATTTTGCCGAGTAAAATCCAATGTTGGATATGAGTTTAGTAGTACAGACAGTTAGCCCTCCTACAACATTTTAAATATAAGATCGGATGATTAGCCTGTACTATTTTAGTCCTTAGAGATGGTTCAACGCAATATAACAACATAAAAAGGTCTGTTATGTAAAAAACCCTAAACACCATAAGAAAAATCTCCGTTGCAAATTAAAAAGCGTGCATTATAGGAAGTTGACGATACTTGGTCATCGGTCTCCGAGGTAATTTCCATATTTTATTGTAAAAGTTTAACGTTCTTCAGCGCATAACCCGTTCGTCTGACAACAAAACGTTATATGTCAAATTCATAAATATTTTTGTTCTTGTACTTCTTTCTTCGAGAGTGCTAATTAACATTAAGTAAAAAAATAAATAATAATTATACTCTCTAACTATATGTTTTCTCATAGATGTCGAATGATTTTGTACTCGAAAATAATTTCTCAACGGAACTGAAAGATGTCAATAATGAAATTGTGGAATTTTAAACTGAAAAACTTAAAATTATACCAAGAATTATCAACCGAAAAATGTTTTTTAAAAATTTTTTTTCTTTCTGCATTTTTCTTTCCCGAAGCATAATTTTCTGCAATTTCACTGCCTGATTTCCTGCTTTATGAGCCTCACAACAGCCCCAGGATATAAACTTTTGCAGTTCCCGTAATTTTTCAGATTTGATTCCTCGAACTGGCTCGATTCATGGCTCTAGGCATCTCTTTACAGCCTTCATCACAGAGACGTCTTTGATATTTCCCACGCCCCACCTCCGTTCTATCTGCAGGTTACCGAAGCCAGGTGGAGAAAGAGCAAATGACGTCCCGTGTGAAGACCACGACGACGACCTGACCATTGTTAAAATGGTTTCGCGATAACTCATCAACAGGTGTACGTTTACTCCCTTGCCATCCTCGGCGTTATCCAGGTTCAATTACCTTAACGAGCTCTATGAGATCATTCAAGAAGATACTGAATAGTTATTGGTCCACTTTACGGCTTATTTACGTTTTCCATCAATTATTATAATATAATAAGCTCAAGATGAGGATGGTATTGCTAAGGCTTTAAAAAGTAAATTTCTCACCATCGGTAAATAGTGAGTTTAGTAAGTGAGTTTTTTCTTCTTCAAATAGTAACATTTTAAATAATGCACAGTAAAATATTGAATGCATATATTGTTTATATCAAAAAGCTTACCAATTTGTCCGCCATACAATTAATTATTATTTAATTTTAAATATAAAAACTTTTTATTTCATTTATCCCGCTGGTAACCTCAGTCTCAACTTGACAGGAATATATAAGGGAAGCAGTTACAAAAAAATCACCGAATTGACGATTAAAGGTTTTTTACGAAGAATGCGAGGTCGGTGTTCATGCAAAAGGTATTAAATATATATTTATATATAACCTTAAATATAATATATATAATTATAATATTTATGTTTGCCCCTTACGTAGCATGGAATACGCAGTAATAACCTACACAATACGTCATGAAATAATTTTTCCTTCAAACCTTTATATGCGGGAATGTAATTCTAATTACGAGTATTATATTTATAGCGCCGCTTTGCCGGACATCAGTCTAGTAATATTTAGTTACCAATTTAATAAAAATATTTAAACACCATGCAATTACTATGTTTAAAGTAATGTTTTTATTTTGTTTAAAGGTATGTCTTTTGTTTAAACGTAAGTTTAATGGATAAATTGTATTTTTTATCTTAATTAATTATCAGATTAGCTTTTCATTTAGTGTATCCTATGTGCACATAAAAACCGACTGTGTTTAATCGTCGTCGTAAACCTCTGAATAAATTATCATTTTTAACGGCGCTAATTACGATCCAATAAACAAACTCACGCAGTGAATATTCAATACGTTCCACTAACATTATAAATTACTTCTAGGTAATACAAATGATCGATATGTCAATAGAATTCCCTTTGCGGCTCGTTTGATATCGAAAGGACAATAAATTCCATCGATCGCCAATCGAATTCCAATATCTTACATCGCGTTACGTTTATTATTCATTACTCGAATGGTTTGAATGAACGCATAGATAACACTTTGATTTATTGTGACATGGAAATGTTTTGAATTCATAGAAAAATGTTAAAAGTCAGCAAGTATCATTAGTGCATTTGCATACGAAGGTTCTTTAATCATGTTTGCAGATACTTAGCTAGTGCAGGTGCATGTTTTCATATCATAGACACTGATCCAACAAGCATTGACATATAATATTTATACATTTTAGATTAATGCTACTTTTAATTCCATAAAGCCTTGCGCTACTGCTCTTTTGGTCACATGCCTCAAATGCTGGATATCTTTCACCAAAAGTAGATTTTCCTGTTCTTATCGGACATAATTTTAGACTCATTGCTATGTAATGTGAGTAAATATCGAATGTCACTTTTGTGATGGTAGAGGTTATGTGAAGCATTTGCCAGCCATTGAGAGTCCGCGAAAAAAGAGGGTTAGATAATCGCTCCTGAGCTTATATAGAATGAAAATAATGACATTGCAACGATTCGATTGCAACCTAAGACGCCCATAGACAATACACCAGAAGGTAGTCTCGATCCGGCACATGGCTCAAAAATCGTAGATATGTATACCCCGATCACTGGTCGTCTCAGCTCATGATTAGGCACGGGGCTATTAACGACAGAGTAAACGCATTTAATTTATTTTAGAACCCTGGGTACTAGTGTGTAGTCCCCTTTCAGACCGTCGAATGCATTTTGGTGTTATCGCGGGAAAGTGCCTCTGCGTTATAAGGAAATCTTTGTGTCTATTAGAAATAGTTACCTACTAATCATATTTATATGAAGTTACAGACAGGATATTCAAAGATAAATGATTCGATGAATGCTTAGCATAGCAGATGAAAGAATACCACGTAAAATATTGATTAACATTTGAACATCCTTATTGCAAGAACAGGCTCTGAATAATAACGACACATTTCTAGAGAAAGTAGATCAAAAAGTATAATATACATTATTATCACAGCACGCCCATGGATATAATCTATTATTGTTGACTTGTTGCCGCAGGTCGGTACAGACTGCAAGAGGTGCAAATGCGCAATGCATTTTCGCGAATTGCGATATCCATCGGTGCGAATTAACATTCAATAATGCGTTACACGCGCGTGCGCGGTCCCTTTGGTCAGCCCATTAGACCCGTGAGAGGCTCATAATACTATCTGCATAATGGATAATGCACCATTATACACAATGGATGCTTATCCATCTCGCGCAGGCTTCAAGTGCAGGGGCGGAGTATAAACAAGCAATATATAATGATCATAATATTCTCTCATATTTCTTTCCATATCTGTAACATAATGGTTTCCACAAATTGCGGCCATTTAGCCATGTCAGTTGCAATTTATAACAAATTGATATACACATACAAGTCTACAGCAAATATCATCTCAAATCTCTCGTCAATATCAGAGAATAATAAATGACAGACTCTGGAATCATTTCAGTTGCAATTTTCCATGCCTTGTTCCAAAACATCTACATCCGAAGGATTACTTACGAACTTATATGGTTCCCCTTGACCTCCAGGGGAGGAGCCTGGGATTATACAGCTTGCAGTAATGCACTCGGCGGAGCTTCGGGAAGGAGAACGGACATGGGTTGAAGCGAGAATCATGGCGGCATAATTTTATGTTGTGTATGTCCTAGTTGGGGGAGCAGACCTATAAATGATGTAGTATCGGAGGCACAACTAATGCACTGGATGTCTCGCTAACCTAACCTATTATTTCGTTATTTCGTTAACTAGACCTATGGATCTCTGGATCACTAGACAAATCCTTAAGTTAGGTTAGGTTAGCGAGACAGCCAGTACACCAGTTGTCCGAGGACCAAATGTCCCATGCAAGAGACATCCAATGCGCCCCACGTCGTTACCGATGACTCTGGGAACGAATTGTCTGGGGACAAAGGTCGTGACACCTTTTGAAATTCACTCGATATAATATGTTAGTAGTGCAGATATTTGTAGCCTTTCCATTGTTTCTTGGTAACATTTGCTGGGTATATGGTCTGATTACCTCCCGCCCGAGATTACAGAGCTGACTGCCCCGTGGCTGACTAGAGCCAGCGTAATGCAATTTTCGTGTTGTATCAATTAAACCTAATCATAGTCATTAACCAATGCTGAGCGGCGAACGCTATAGCAGTTGGTATGACTTTCAGTCAACTTTGTAACTTTACTGGATCGTCGCTTAAGGGGTTTCGCCCACATTTTTTTCTTATCATACCTTTCTTACACACAAAATATATGAAATGTTTTTTTCTTCTTCTCAAAACGTCTCTGCACATGGGAACAGATACGCTTCCTGATTTTATCCAGGGATGAAGAATTAATGACAACAATAACATACGTGTATAACACATATTTTTGGGTGATTTATTAAAGTTCTTTTAAAAGGAGATTGGATGATTAGCTCGACACTCTCGAGGCTCGGATAAATTGGACAAACAGGCGGTTCAACCCAAATTCAAATAAAAAACTACCGACATTGTAATCAACAGTGTTATGATCCGCGACCAATGTTGCCTAACTTCGGTTATCTCAGTAGATTTATTACTAATTATTGTATGTTTATGTATGTGTTTTATACTCCTGATGTATGTTTTAATAGTTTCGCTCATTAGTAATAGTTTACAAATGAAGTCTTTTCTGATTAAAAGTTACACAACTTGGTGCATGTTAAGACAATGCAAAAAACATTACACGTTCAAGGTATGTTAGGGTTTCTATAGGTTACAAAGTGTTATATAAAAGCATGAAAAATTGAATAATTGATAATTTAATGATCGATTGCCGTGAATTGGCGATTTATAAGTCCATACATTGCACGACTCGCACGATAAGTTTCCGATTAGTCCTAGAAGAATCCGAACAGAAAAAGGTTCATCATGCAGTATGAATGCACCTTGTTTGAAATGTTTATTTAACCGCTAATGAGGCGCACGTCTCTGCCATTGATGAATGGACGAAACGAAATAACTCCATTAACTGGAATGTTAATCTTTAACCTTTTCTAATTCCACCTTAACCCGTTGTCTCGACCAGAACTAAACCAGCGGCTTAATACTTTATGTATAACAAAAACGTCTATTCATCGTGTTTTCAGTTCATGATATATGGACTTATGGAATTTCTGACCAATTGTGGATTTTTGTACGTTCTTGGGACTCATTTTCTTATCTCATATTATTACAATATTTTAACTTTTCCGCATTACTTTTTGTGTGTACTAAACAAACGAATAAGTAATGTGTACGAAAACCCAAAAGCAAATATGCATAATATAGCATAAGACTTTTATAATTAGACTAAAAATGATAATTATCTGAGGATAAGGAGGCATAGATTCTTCGCATAAGTAATCTTAACCTGCCAGAGACTATGCCTCAGGGCGATAGGGCTGTTCCAACATCGCTACGAAAGTTGATATATTCAAATTTGAGCCGATCGAATTCGTTTGTAGTCTTATGTTTAAAATTACACAATTTATATATTTTTGCAAATAAATTATGTTTTCCATTTTTTAATTGATTTCTACATAACATGATTTTTCTTATTTGAATATTTTACTTATTTTGAAAATTGTTTTTATTTTACATGTATCTTTTGCGTACCGCATTTTAAAACGCAAAAAACATCAAAATTGGTAATGTTTAAATTAGAACAAATGTTTTAATACCATTAATTTACAATCTTACCGTATAAACTCTATGAACCAAATTTGTTCGCCATTTTTTATATTGCCTTCATTTGTCTGATATAAACGTCGATAATTTTGTGTAATTATAAAATGTATAGTATTTTATTGTAGCACTGGTTTCTAAAATCAACGTAACTGTTTTCAAGAAATGCAATTCAATGCGAAATAACATGGATTAAGTTACACTCGTTATTTGAATGATGAAGTACTGAAATGAATTAAACTGTAATACTCGTATAATCGGGAATGATTGCTATCGGTCATAAAATGTTTCAGTGTCTTCGTTACAATCTGAGGTCAGCAGATTGTAAACTTCAACTGTATAAAGGTTAACTATTAAAACCAGGAAACTCACTTAACTCTTTGATAAATTAATCAAAATAAAATGATATTTACGGGGAAGCTTTTATATTGAGGTATATATTGGTGATTCATGCTATGACTGATATGATGATTGGCCATTATTAAATGATCTTATTTCTTGATGCCGTTTTTAAATAAGAAGTTTAGAATTTTCTACCCAAAATCATCATAATATATATTTTTATTTATCCATATATGCTTACAAAAAGTTTTGAAATATTTGTAGACTTTTATTGATTTGTTTTTTTTTGTTTTCAGGTGAGTTTCGTGACCACATAATAAAACATTTGTAAAATAGTTCCTGCGATTATTTCGAGAAATATCGGTAAGATTTAAAAAAAAATGATTTTCGACAATTTATTTATAATTTGTATTATGATATTCGCTTATACTTGAAATCAATATAGATTGCTTTGATTAATTATAAAATAATTATTTTTATTCTCAGTTGAACAGAAAAATTAAACGACAGCAAGTTCAGGTTGCATTATTTTACTTTTTGATTGGGAATAAGAACAATAAATAAGAACCGGTGTTATGATATTTGTTATATATCGTTTTAAATTTATCACTTCTACGATTGTAAGTTAATACAAGTGATGAACGGATGAAACGCTCATTAAAAGCAAAACCACGATCTTTGAGTGTGCGAATAAACATTGCTTAACGTGATTCATATGTTAACAGATAGTATCTATTTGATATTTAGTGTTACAATAAACAACTCACGAAGCGACACATTCACTCACAAATTTCACTGAAACTTCAATTTAACAAATTTGGTGCAACACACATTTCATTGTTGAAGCTATGAAACGAAGTACTTTAAGTCTTAAATGACTTGGTCACGTTTCAGGGTCAGCGTTGTTTGTACAGTTGTCACCGCTGGGTTTGCTGGGTTTGCTGGGTTCCTCTCCGTATCCTCCAGTGCCGGTGTCTCGTTTTCCACTATCCTTACTTGTACCTTCCACGAAGCTTAAGTTGCGTCCATTACATCCTCTTGAAACAGTTTTCTTGTCAACATGACCGCTTCCTGCCGGACTATTGCAACGATGTGCTTGTTTGTAACTGCTACTATTTCTACCATTAAAAATAACAAGATACTTACCTGATTGCTGACATTTTTGATACTTTCCTACAAATTAGTAGAATAAAGGTTCCCGATTAGTTGATATAATTTTTGTTGATCCCAATATATACTTGCCTGGGTCAAGTAATCCAATTAGGACGACACAGCATTTAGAAATAAATCGACATGCGTATACAATTGGGATGGGCAGCATTTGAAATACTTATCAATTTATAAAGTGAAATTTCCGCAATGTCTACAAACTAACGCAATTAACTAATGTATCCGCTTTGTATTCAATTATAGCGCAGAGACGTAGAATCTAAAAGTAGCTCTTACATATAAATAAACAAAAAATAAAGGTCATCCAACGTGTTATGAAGAGCTCTACAAGAGGAGTGTCTTTTAAAGGTGTAGTACAAAGTTCTTAGTGCCTATACCCGCGTCTGCCGTTTATTTATTTATAGATTTATTATATTAGTGGTTGTTGTATTTTTAGCGCTGTTTTCGTACAATAACTGAAGATAAGCAACATTGGGACGTGTATATTTCTTGGATGGGTCCACCTGTTGTGTGCTAAGTGCAGTTAGTAGTGTTTAGTGTAATAGAACTAAAGGTTCAAAGCTTCGGAAGCGGATTTAATTTTGATTAAATTATAAATATAATTATGCAGTTTTAGTAAGTGGTAAATTTCAGTTAATCAACTTAGTTAATTCAAGGTTGAAAATATAAGTATTTTATTTAATAAGCGTACCTCTTACTGAAACGGTAAGGTTACGAGGGCGATTTTTATTTATTACATGTTTATTTATTTGATTGTACGAGTTAAATATTTAATGACATAATTATGAAGGCTTTTTCTGGAACGTTTTCGTGTCGGTAAAATTAACATAAAAAGTGCTTGATTTTGCTTGGATAATCATTGTTTTGTCGGTGGGCGCTGTTTGATAGATCACGCGTAATGTAAGGTAATGATGATGCTGATTGCGGCCATCTATTTTATTTTCATTCAGTGAAACGTTCGTGATCTGTGGCAGTTTGTGAGGCTTTGAACTGTGGTCATTTTATGTTACATGATATTGTTTTGTGTCTGCACATTACTTCAGAATTTTACTGACTTAGATATTAGGTTTTTTTTTTTTTTTAATTATTCCTAGACAATTTATGCAGTTTAGGCTTAAATTGAACTGAAATAAAGCATACTTTTTTTCGATACTTTTTTTTATATTTTCATCATTATCTTTGTGCCCCAGGTTAGTGTTTCTTATTGAGAGGAATAAGGTAGCGTTGTAGACAGAGAAAAACCCATATAAAAAATGATTAAAAATAAATAAATTGAAGTGATTTACATTCACAAATTTTCATTTTTTACGTTGTTTTGGTGTACTTAAATAACAAATATAACATTAATTGGAAATGATTTGTGATGACCACAACTTCAACTATTGTTTTAAAAATTGTAAATGAACAAACTATTATCTTTGGGTGCGTCAGGCTAATCATCCGACCTCCTTAATAAATCCGATAAACAAATTACCCAAAATATGCCTTGGGGATTTTCGGGTGCAGTATGGGGCAAATGACAGAGCTGAATATATGGTGACCATATGTTCTGGATATGAAACGGATATGGGAAGAATACAATGTTTTTGTAACATGTAATTACTGCAGTATCAATTAAGACGCATTTACACTAAACGTACCTACCTTACCTGATTTTCTTTATGAATTTTATGTTAATGACGAAGCTTTGACATGTTAAAACAAAATAAATTAATGTTCATTTATTGTTCAATGTGCGTTTTGGTATAAATGCATCTATGTTTATTGCCAATCAAAGTGCTTTTGCCAATCGTTAATTAGAAAATAATTGGGTTAATGCTCGGACGCATAGTTCGCGATGGATGCGATCGCTTAATGGACCTGGGTCTGGAAATAGCTTCGCGGGTCGAGTTGGGCGAGGTTAGGTCAGCGGTCCACTTGGTGCTCCAGCCGAGACTGTGATGATGGACTGCCTTGGCCTGGTGCCAGGACGGCAGGAAGTCCGACTGTTGCTGGCAGAAGAGGCTCAAAGCAGTACCTCGCGTAATTACAAGAATTCTACATCTTTCATGAGCGCAGCAGTCTACGTGTTTAATATGATTATATTATTAGAAGCTGAGCATTAGAATTGGTGCACCAAAGGGCACTATTCAATTTTGTCACTTCGGTTGCGCACACTATGATACTTAACGTTAGGAATTATATTATGATTTGTTAGTTTTATTTGATCATAATTTAAGTCTTTTAAATGAAAGAACTGATAGATTTTTGACATTTTGGCGAAACGAATTCCTCGTCTATGACGTATATAGCGCTCCCTGTTCAGTCAACCTTCGTTTATATATAACGTTATCATAAGATCAGATGATTAGTTCGATCTTCCGAGGACTGGACCGTTTGGTCCTAAATCTCGGCTCAAATCTATGATATTATTAGTCCTCTATTCCTATTGTCACATGTCGTGTTTTTCACCTAAATTTCGACACTTGTATTCGACGCAAGTATTACGAAAACATGTTCTTGTGATGCATTTCTAATTCAGCACATGTTTTTAGACCATCATAATCTACGTTCAAGTTGTGAACGCTTAAACGCATCATCGCGTTGCATTTCTTGGCAGTTCATCGTGTAAGTCTTCGCACTTGTTTCATGTGTCATCTCTAGGGATTGCAATAGCGTTATTACCGAAACCGAGATTCCGGTATTTGCTCCATTTTTATGATACCTAAATACCGGTCATGTAAAATAGTAAATCGTCATCATTCCATATCTGCATATCGTCGTCTACTAATTTTGTACATTCCTTACCTATATAATCGACTGTCAGTGAAGAGTTTAGTCATTGCTGAAGATGGACTCGATGGAGTCCGAAACATGTAATCACATCTTAATCAAACTTTTTTTTAAATTTAAAATAATATAAAATCATAAATATAATTATCGTCGTCACAAACTGCTGCTATAAAGCTCTGTTAACCGCCATGATCCTTACTTCATCCAATGTCAGCTCTGTCCCACAGAGCTCTGACGAGCAAATACTACGCGTAGTTCCCGACTAGAGGGCCCTAAAAAAGTGTAGCTGTGTTTATGCTCTCCTGCAGTATAAGAAGCACATTTCACAGCCAGGTCCATCTCGTCTCTTAACAGATTGTCGTATGAAGCTGCGTTGCACACTTTTCATCTCTGCATTACGGCTGAATTGAAAATTGGTGAGATGCACCGTTTTGAAGCTGTATAGAACGATGGAGATAACGCAGACTCTCCATTTACGAATAAATACCGATGTTAAAATGTAATCGAATCGGAAAGAAAACGTTCTAATATTTTTTATTTTGAATTTTGTATAAAACCGAATGTTTTATTACTGAGCACTATTTAGTCCGAGTATTTTAGTGTTTTTTTTTAATACCGTTGTATGTAATTTTTAATAATGGTATTGCCATATATTCCTGGTATTATAATCCCTACCTATCTTGTTCCAGATTTATCCGTTTTGGATCCCGGTGTCAAAGCAGCGAACCATTTTATAATATTTAATATTAATCTCTCTAATTAATATGAATGTATTTTTTCTCCTCACGACCGAAACTATAAATAGTTGGCATTTGAAGATCCCTCATCATCATAACTCATAATCACAACTATGTGGCGGAAGTCGAGATTTATTCAAAGTTTCTGGAAATTTTTGAATCTAGTTCCAAGTACCGGAATAAATCTGTATTTAAATGATCGTTTTGCAACCGGTTTAAATAGATTCGCACATTAAACCGTTAACCGATTCATTGTATTATTTTTGCTTGTATAACAAATATATAAATATAATATGTATGGTTTTCAATAACTACAAGTACATAGGCATCAAAAAATCTTAATTAAATATGTAAATAAAGACAATTTAATATAAAAAACTTTACATAATGTAGGTGAGACGTTAAATACATTCGAATTTGTATTTCTAATGCTACTACAGTATTTCGAAAATGTATTTTTGGATCGATTGTTCTTGGCGTGAATATATTATGTACAGATTATATGTTCCTTTCCAAAGAAAACGTCTCCTCTCTTACAATACTTAATTTTTAAATACATTAACATCCACGTTACTTAAGAAAAGAAGCCACTTTACGTCGTCGGGATCGTTATTAGAACGCGTGGTGGAGGAATGAGGAGCAGATGAGCAACACAAAGACCTTTTCCAAAGAACGTTGAGATATATTTAATTAAAATATTGATAAACTGACGGCTGGCCACTAAGTGCTCGTAGTCGGTGACACCCAGCGCCGAAATTTATCCAGTGGCGATCCACTCACACACTTGTCAAACAAGCAATATGGCGACACATGCGTGTCCGGCGAGCGAACAATAATATGAGACGAAATATCGAGATTTTCGGCACCAGTAGTATGCAAGGGCTATATCGAGCTTATATCAACATCAAGAAATAATATTTTATAATTAACTAGCTGACCCGGTGAACTTTGTTTCACCCGAAAGGCAATAAATGAGCAGATTTTGGATTTTATTAAGTTGAATTTTTCGGTACATATGATATCATATATTTGGTCTGGTTGAATTCTATTGCAGTAATCGACGAAACTTCAGCAAGAAGTTGTCAGCATTTCGACGAATCGTGAAACGATATGCGTTATAATTCATCGAGCTTAGATTCTTGGTAGTTTCTTCACCTGAAATTAAGACAATAGATTTTTAATTTTGTATGTAAATCTAACATCCATATTTGTAGCATAATTATAAAGGGGTGAAGATAAATGATTTTAAATCGTTTGCCGGTTATTTGTCCAATTTTCTCTAAAAAAACATCTTAATCTTTAAGTCTGTTATTTTCCTGGTAATAAGCAGTGTAATTGGTCATTTATTGGAAACCTAAAGCAAAACCAAGCACTGAAAAATGTATGTCATGACGGAATCAAAACTATGATATTGATTATATATATATTGATTACTCACCATTCAATGGATTTTTCATTTTGATATTGAAATAATATCCATCTTCTCCTTGTCAAAACATCAGTGGGTATTGCAACGTGTCATATGAACGACGTGTTTCAGATATCTGTTGTAGTTGCCCAGTATCACGACGTGTGTACCAGATAGTCGTTTATCCGCTCTGATCACGACTTTGTAGACCTCGATCAAGTTCTTACTCCATATTGTCATTGAAGTATATTTGTACAAATTTATGCTGTGCATCTTCGAGAGGTTGGAATGATCCGATTCGATGGTGAATCTGTCCTTGTATCTACAGAATCAAAAGCAAAGACAATATTACTGATTTATAAACACTTTTTTTTTAAGAATTAGCATACATAATTCAAAGCAATAAGTGTAGTATGTTATTCTGTTAATTAGATTGTGTGTAAGTACAAAAATAAATAAATAAATAAATACCTTGAATGTCGGATTAAATCCTTGACCATTCTAGAGTTCGTGCAAACGGATCGCTTTGGCAGATCGTAAAGAGACTTGTCAATGTTGTCGCTGGAGGTGTCTCAGCACGTTGAACAACATTTGAAGCCGTGAAATATACCCAATGACCATTCTCCAGATGCACCGCCAAATACACAACAGCAGTATGAAGTTCGTGATAAGGGATTGCGAATATACGCCAAATCGCTTTGTACCAAACTTGAAAGCGCGCAATTTCATCGTTGGTATTCGAGGTTAGGATGCCAAAAACCACCAAATCACTGCCTTACATTCGTAATGTTTCAATCCCTAGTTCCATGATGGCTTTTTTCGTGAAAGATTCGATCGTTTTGGTCGCAAATATCGGCACAATAAGCTAACAGAAACTCGAAAGTTCTTGAAACAAAACGTCAACCGATAGACTTCAAAATATCTATGTAACCATAGACAATAATAATATCAGTTGTCAGATTCCTTGCCTTTTGTTATAACATTTTTTACAAATAAAAGATTAAACTGATATTTTAACTCATATTTATTTTGTTTTTGACTTTTTTTTCGTCTTTTGTTTTTTTTTTGTTTCAAAATATTCCGTACCTTACGTAGGTACCTACTTACAATACCTACTTTTGCGTCATTTTTAGTTATGGCGTTGGCTATAGCAACACTTTCTTTAACTGACATCTGTCAAATGACAATACTCTTGTTTGAAAACATGTTTACGTAAATGTTCAATATTTTTTCTTAATCAAATCAATTTTGAGTATCTTTTAATTTTTTTAGGGTTCTAAGCTACCTTTCCATCAATTTTCAGCCAAGTCGGTTCAGCAGTTTTTGAGTTAAATAATAAAAAATAAAAATAACACAATAGAATAAGAAGATGCCTTTCCATTTGCTTTTTTGTTATAACATTTTTAACAAATAAAAGATTAAACTGATATTTTCACTAATATTTATTTTGTTTTTGTCTTTTTTTCCTGCCTTTTGTTTGTCTTTTTTTGTTTCAAAATATTCCGTACCTTACGTAGGTACCTACTTACAATACCTACTATTGCGTCATTTTTAGTTATGTTGCTGACTATGGCAACACCGTCTTAACTGACAGCTGTCAAGTTACAATAGTCTTGTATGAAAACATGTTTACGTAAATGTTCAATATTTTTTCTTAATCAAATCAATTTTGAGTATACCATGGACGTTTTTGGGTTCTAAGCTACCTTTCCACCAATTTTCAGCCAAGTCGGTTAGGCCGTTCTTGAGTTATAAAAACAAATATAACCCGACTTTCTTTTATATATATAGATTGAACTATTATTTTACCCTTCATTTGTGTAACATGTCCAATATTATTGACAAATAAAGATCAGTACTTGCATATTTAGACAGTTAATAACTGTTTATTTCTGTTATTATAATATTTATTTTAATTTCACATTATTTATTTTAATTCGAGAATGCAACGCTGCACAGGCAGACATGGCGAATGTGCGCAAGGAGAGACGACCCCAGATGACGGAAAATGGCGAGGCTAAAGAAGATTCTTTATTTTAATTCATTCAATCATTATTGAAAATGAACCTGAATGATTCGAATCGCATACAATAGTTCAATATAAATAATTATTTGTAAATATGATTAATTTACAATTATGCAGCTTAATCCGTAAATGTCAGTCAATCTTAACGTTAATAATACAAAATATTAAAAAACCGTATACACACAAGCAGCGACTAGTATTTTTTTGCATTGCACTAACTCAATGATTATTCACTTAAAAGTTTACACTAATGGCAGTACTAATTAGATATCCCATGACGAAAAAGAAAGCGAAATAAATTTAAAAGTAATAACTGTGGGATCTAGGCACTCTACACACTAGTTAAAAAGTGTTAAAAGCCTCTTCTATTGACCGTTCTATTTACCAGATCAATTGCGGCTTGATTATCCTAAGAGCGAAAGAACAGTGAAGCTCTTTGTACTCTCAGATGAGCTGTAAAAATGATTATTTTTGAATTGTCGGTATAACACAACGTCTATTCAACCATCTTGCATTAGTCCAGTAATAAATATTTCAACTGCATAGTGGAGATGGCTGCATAGTTATCGACAACAATAAAAAAAAACTTATATTTGGATTTACTATAAATACAATTTTACTGTATGTAAACTCGAAAAATTATAAAAGAAATATAAAAAAATTGAAGTTTTATTCGTGAGTTCTATGTACCATTTATTTAAGACTAATATTTATTTTCACTCTTTGTTTACATTATAATTTTAGAATTAATTTTAATTAAAAAATTAATAAATTAAAAAATATTTAGTTTTGATGTTTTTTTTTTTTTTTAAATAAAATTAATTCTAAAATTATAATTATGCAGTTTCACTAAGTATTGTCAGTTGATAACCTTAATGTTACTTTGTTTACATATTAAATTTATTTACATAATTAATCTTCGAATTGGTCAATAATAATTTGTAATTTTTTTATAGCTTTATGAATCGTACTTTAATTCCATGCGAAATATCTGGGAGTCGATTGAAACAAAGTGCCGAATTTACAGGACCTGTTTTGTTAGCATGTTTCTGTTTTGCTGCGAATCCTGGCAGTGCACCAAAAGTCATTGCAGCCGAATATTAGGTTTTAAAAATATATCCCTGCGTTTGACTTTGTGAGGAAATAAGAGAGGTGAGGAACGGAAAGGGTGGTCTTTCATAATATAGTCGGTAAAAATACTAAGTTGGAATTGTACGTGGGATGCTGTAGTAGAGCATAAACTACAGATATTTTTCTATAGGCCCTCGGGCTCTCGCTTTCTTGAAAGGCCGTCGAGAACTATACACAGAATATTCTTGAGGGTTCTCCGTTAACGGAGCATTGTAACCACCATATGCTTTATTTAGGGGAGCGGGTATAGAATGGTGATGATTATGATTTTTTTCTCTCCATAACAGCGTAGATTAAAATAACTACTTACCCAATCATGTAAAAAATCGTGTTTCCAGATTATTCCATCTAAATAATATGATGATTTTCGTCCTTTCTCCATCCACTTTTTTGCATTTAGAGTGACATTAAAGGCTGTTAATCTATTGCAGTTTGAGCTGTCTTGTACTGTATTTGTTACCCTACGTCATTCAAGTTATTACTTACCACATCCACGCTGTGTTCTTATCGCATTGCAGGTAATTTATGTTCTTCGGCACTTTTAAGATCTATTCAATGTTTTGACTGCCATTAGAACCTCACTGTCGGCAGCGCTTATTGCCTACTGTTTAAATATCATTGCGCACTTACTTAACCAAATGCAGATTTATATAATAGTTTAAGTATACCTGCAAATGCGTTGCGGATATTATTGTTATATTAACGTTTGAAGTTTATGTAATATTATTTAATTTTACTATTTTAGTATTGATTTAATTTTAGGTAACCTGACATGTATGGCAGCTTTGAGCTTAGTTTTCAACTTTCGTATATATTCAGTGTTCTCTAGAGCCTCAAGCCTTTATATGATAACACAACTTACTTTTCCAAAATTGTAAAAGAATAATATTGTTTTGAATTTTATATCTAAGAGTGTCCATTTACATTATTTATGAGAAATCTTGTATTCTATACGGCTTAGAATCTTGGCAAAACCAAAATCCAGCCGCATAGTGTGTTTTGATATCAGATCTGTGTAGAATACTAGGCGTACGATGGCCTAAATTTGTGAGGAATGAACGAATATGGATCTGGCTGGAGCATGTACTAAGAATGCCGCAAAAGGGTATATATATTACAGTTGATTTTTTTATCAGGCCCGAGTTATTGTTATCCTTGGAAGGATGTAGGGAACTATACATTGAATGTACTCGGTAGAGCTCCAAGAGGAAAACCTGATATGGGTTGAGGCCATGACCGTGACGGCTTACGGAGCTTTATGGTGGCAGTTTGTGATTACCTGATGTTCATTACATGCTGCAAAAGAGCATAAACTTGGAAGGCTATAGGGACTAACTATACGTAAAATGTATCGACGGATCTCTAGGAAGCAGAGTTCATATGGGATTAGGTGGTAGTTGATAGAGCTTTTGTAGTGACAGTTTTTGTAATAAATAATGTAATAAATATTGTTATAATCATGTTTTCCAGCCAGATGGGAAATGATTATGATACGCTAAGTACACTAAATAAAGTGTATTAATTTCTCTATTTTGTGCGCCTTAGCGTACTGCTTTGTAATTCTTGAAGTGGAGCATTCTATCGTGTAAAGCTTTCGCAATAAGATCTTCACGAGGGTAACTTCTGCAATAGTTTTACGACATCCTCTAGTTCTCGCGGACAGTTTGCCTACAGCAATTTTCCACGGCTAATGATGGACAGAGAGAGAACGTCAGTAATAATACCGCAGCCGACGAGCATTTTATTATCTCTGCACCGCAGGATGATAATACCGAGAGAGGTTTACTGCAGAGTGTTGGCACTGCTCTGGCTCGCACAATAAACAAAGCTCGGAAGAGGGCCGTTAATACCATACTTAAATATCGCAGTATTTTTGTATATAATACTATATTGTGTTTACTCGTACATGTCGCAGCGAATAATGAAATCGAAAATTTTATCGAATTTCTAAGAGATATGATGAATTCACGGAAGATGTTAAAATAAGTAAACTGAAACGATTTTCATAATGATTGTAAGTGCTTTGGTCAATCCTAATCTAATCTAATCTCTAACCTAACCTAATCACTGTTAAATAAGATATATGCTCAATTCTTGAAAGGTGTTAAAACTACACTCTTTTGGAATAAGTATTTCTCATAAAATTAGTCCTCGGAACAAAAATTTAAATATGAATTAGTATTCGTTTTCAATGTTTTTTTGTTTTGTTTATTCATAATAAGTATGCGCAGTAAATTGGATTATTCATAGCTCTAAATATAAATGATATACATATAAATGATATTTAAAATACATCAACCCTCTTACGACGAGACTTTATTTGGTGTAAAACTACAAATCTTGAATGAATTATAAATATTGTATTTGTTGGCCATGTGGCCTAAGCCCTAAAACATCTTCACTTTTATTATTATTTTTAAATTTCCTACGATAATAGTTTAAATTATGTGAGGCAATGGTTTACCATGAGCTGCTTTGGATATGATAATTACACTACCTGTTAACCTACTCTGATAACGAGTGACTCAATTTTCTTGTTTTTTTAGTCAAATGAAATACAAAGTACTTGTCAATTTAAAAAATAATACACAAGTATTTCTCTAGTTTAATAAGATTATTATTTAAAAAAAATGTCTGCTTTATGAAGGCGGAACAATATCATCACCATGTAAACTTCCCTAACTGGAGTATATGGTCATCAGGAACTGCCGCCAAAAAGCTCTGTCACCCGCCATGGTTCTCGTCTTATCGCATATCAGCCCTGCCTCACGCAGTTCCTCCAAGTACATTCTATTTATATTTCCCGACGGCCTTTCGGAGCGGCGCGAGCCTGGGGGCTTGAAGAAAAATCAGTAGTTAATGCTTTCATACTTGATCGACTGTAATGTAGAAGGCTTCTTCCATACTACTTCATATTTTCTTTAAACGATATGCCAAGATTCATAATCGTTAAAAAGAACGGGTTCTATAAAGGCGCGTAAATATTGGTATCATATCAACTTACAATATTACGCATGAACTTAATTTTCATACAAATTCACTTGCCATTTTCAGCAAGTGAGACGCGGTCTTAAATGTCTCGATTACACGTCAGTTAAGCCTTGTCAATCAAAGTTCGCGCATTGTAATTATTTATTACGAATGTGTTCCTAAACGATATGCGCGCCGATAGCACAATGGAATCAGCTTAGATTGATTTATTCCTACGCCTGGTCGACTCATATATACTGTTGCGTGATCTGCATACAGAATAATGCGTGCAATATTCAACTACATAAGTTAAACCGAGAGTTAAAATTAAAATCTACAGCCGTATCGAGTTACATACGTTTCCTTAAATACTTGCGACGACTGCTGTTTTGTAAGTAACTAAAACCAGCGAAATCTAAAACGTCGTCAACTCAGCTTGTATTATTTTACAATTTTGTATGTGCATATCAAAACTGTTTAAATTGTGCGTAAAAATAACTTTTTGAAGTCCTGTTTCACTACTCATGACAGACGATGGTAATTCTCATCTCATTCCTTGTCAACTCAGAGTACTTTAGGCGTACAATCTATACTTGTATAGTATCTAATTATATATTTTGAATTGACTTATATTTCCTTAACTTGACATATAACTGGCATGCATTATTACATATAAATGTCAACAGTCAACTACTTACAATATTATACTCTCTATCTACTTGAGATGCTTTCTTTCCAGTCGTTAGAGGAATGTAGCAAAATAACATTTCTTCTCATTCGAGTTGCTATCAAAAACCCTTAGATTTTCGAATGCTCTTACGTTCGGGACGGATATACCTGTTCTCGTACTCACCCATTGTTTATCATTCCAGTTGGTTTCCCATACCTGTTAAGTTTTGCGCATTCGATTCAACTGCAATGGCGCTTTTAAATGTGCTACCAGCAATCTCGATTCTTTTATTGCATCCTTTTCCACTTTTATCTATGGGGTTTGTGTATTAATTCTCTGTGATGTTTGATATGTGATTTTTGTTATTCCTTTCTTTTATGTTGTCATTACTTATTTTGTATTTTATTTATAATTTATAAAATAATCTTATTTTAATTAATAAAACATCTGTGTATAATTTTTTCTCTATGTTATATCCTGAAGAAGAAGGTTTGCTTCGAAACCATTTGACAAACAAAATTAAAATTCAGTTCTATAACAGATTTCATTTATAATATGACAAGACACAAAATTACTGTATTTTAAGAACATCCATGGAAGCTTTCTGTCAATATTGATACGTCTTTGAAAAGCTTTTGTCCTCGTCTTATGCTTAACATGGGTATCATAGACACTCGGGTAACGGCTCAGCATGCAAAATGCCTACGTCCTTTATACACAGAGCGAGACAATATCTCTCTAGTAGATCGGGCTAAGGCCATAAAATATATTCTAGTTGTGCAAATAGGTACAATTATATCCTCGCGAATCGCCGCTTCTAGCTTTTTTACAATGTAAATTGTGTGTAAATGTCACGTTTTCAAATGTCGAGCGAACTCCTCAGAAGCATACTAATGGTTGGTGAGTTCCAGCTTTACAACCTCAAAGAGACTTGAAATACTCACTAATATAATATATATATTTTTTATTTTTTATTTCTACTATCTGTAGAATTACATAATTATAATGTGTATATTAAAGAACTTTATTTTAGTTAAAAACGCCAAGATTTTATTTACATGTTTTGGTTTCGTTGAGAAGTATCATAGAGTGGTATCCAAAAGCAAAGTATTAAAAAAAAAAGATTTTTATTGGTACGTGCTCACTCGGTGTTATGGCCATTATTTTAACTATTAGTAGTATTTATGAAAAATGTAATAAAGTATCATTTTTTTTAGTTATTTTAACTATATGAGTAATATTTAGGAATCGCAGTTACACTCGGAAAAAATAAAGTGCCGCTTGTACACCGCCTGTATTACCTACATCATTCTAGATGGCCGAGAATCTTGCCATTTAACTGAAAGCCAATGCAGCCGTATAATGGTTTTGAGAACTGCGAAAAATATTGGAAGTGCAATAGTTTGAATTTGAGTGGAATAACGAATTAGAAATTGAGAAAGGACAGTTCAGCTTTCCATCTTTCAGTCAGTCAAGAAACCTGACTAAGGTACGTTCTTCGGATCCCGCGAAAAACATAAACGGCAGCAGCCTTTTCTCCAGAACTTAATATATATATATATTAGTAAGGTTTTAATCAGTATTTTTAATATAATTGTCATTATTCTTAAAAAAATGTTTTATTGCGTTGCATTTACGCCACCACATAGAATTTGTACACATTTTGAGTAATTGAGCTTAAACACGTGTAATGTTAAAAAATCATAAAATAATTTAATTAAAAATAAGTTTTTTTAACTACTCCGTAATTTAATATTTGAATCTAATGGAAAATAAATAATATTATGCAAATTGCTTGAAAATCTCTCGTCGGCTTGGTCGTGATGCAATTATGTACCTTGGACAAACCGCATTGGAGGCCTTTTTTTTGCCTCAAATCGGCTAACGAGTTAACGGACTTATAACGACCGTGAAATCGGTTAACGATTCATCAAAATGTCATTTACACGACAAATTAAACTGTTTATAAATATCGTTGCTCTTAGAGAAAATCGTGTTCGACTTATTACCTTCTGATGAAATATAATTCATGCTTTGGCTTAACATTTAATTATAATAGTTTAGTACAACACTTAAAACAAAAAGTTTTTGCCTATATTTTTTTTTTTTAAGGATGTGTTTGTAATTTTTCTTTTCTTTTGTTACAGGTACTGAATATTCTCTTCTGATAACAAAACCGGATGACGCAACGTATACCTATTTTTTTTTAACAAGCTTAAAAGATTTTGTATACATGTTGTATACCTTCTAATATAAAGCGTTACAAGATGCAATTATACGCATCTTCAGCACTTTATACCTGCCGTATAATTTATTTCACACGGCTGTGTTCACCTGTGGATATTTAATGAATACATCAAGTATTTACATCCAACAACAACACCTCATCACATTTAACCCTTTCTGTCTTAATCAGACTCTTCTAATATATTTTTTTACATTCATAAATTAATTATTTTGGCAGTATTTATTAAGCAAACGGTCAGTGATAAATACCTAAAAAGGTAAGTAAAAAATAATCATTTGGTCGTAGAAAAATATTAATCCGCAGTAGAAAAGTAATAAACTGGCAAGAAATAATTAATGAATGGTAATTAATAATACTCGTAGGTTAGGTTTCCATTTTATGATTCATTCATTTTACATTATTTTTACCAATATTGAATATATAACTGCTATTATTTTTTTATAAGTGATCACATTTATACTGACACATTAGGTACTGCTTATTTATTTAGTCTGCTGCCGATAAATTTTATTTACTGCCAATTGATTTAACTTACTTCCAAAACCTTAAATTAGTTACTGAAGAAATACAGGCCTATGTTTGTCCTTCAACAATGTATTAGATTTGCGATTTATTACTTTTGATCCAAGGATGAAGCATTCATATTTTATCTGTTAAACAATAATAAACACTTACGTCTAATCTCCAATCCATAAAACACAAACATAAAGTTCACTCACCCTTTTCTACCGTTGTTACTGTCGCTGACACTGCTCTTTTGAACACAAAACAATTCCTCATTCATCCACCCACAAGAGACATGTTCGAGTCACAAATCCTGAACACCCATTCACAGTTAATATGTGTCGAGCAAGACCAGTCAATTTTCAGGCAATTGAAAATATTTACAAATAATATTTTATTGATTTTTATACAAATTAACTGCACATAGAGCATGCTCTAGCAGTCAGCTGTATGTTCTATAGTCATGTTTAGATGTTTCGATGGATTGATGTTTGGAACCTAAGGTGTTAATATTTTTCACGTCGAACGCAATTATTGTGTTTTACCGCAGCGTAAACATTTATTGGCTCGTCGTAAAGTTTGGAATGTTCGCCGCCAGAGTTCATGAAAATGATGTTTAATGTTAACAAAGCTTTACGGTCTGTTTCCACGATAATCACAGAATTCGTAGTAGGTAACGTTCCTATAATTATATTAATTTGTTTGTCAACATCATCATTCTATATCCGTTCCATAGCTGCAGTTTATGGTCATCATTTATTGATGCCATAAAAGTCAGCCGCCATGGTTTTCGCCATATGCCATGTCAGCTCTGCATTCTCCTATGTCGGTAAACTCCCCGGGGCTGAATCACCTGCAGTTTATGCTCTCCTGGGGCATCCGGAGTACATGGTACACCTTTGTTTCTTGATTGAATGTTCTCTTATTTTCATCATTCTTCTAAAATTCAAACACTCAAAATATTTTACGCCGAAACTTGCTTTATCGTGCGGGCCAGGATTTACAGCTGTATAGAAAAAAGGAAGACGTTTTTTTACAAGTTTTAAAATTGTATTGTGTTCGAAGTATTTTAAACAGTGGTCAGTCAATTATTACATACAAAATTGATATTTATAGTAATCATTTGACATCCATTATAAACACACCATGTAAGTATTTTTAAATTTACATTAATATGGATTGCGTTGAATATCTATTTATCATGGTAGTATCATTTAATCATCGGAATTCATATTTTAATCTCTTTACCGCGGATAAAGTCTAAAACCGACATAAGCTTTACATGAATTTTCCAGCCTTTGTAATAATTGACTTATAATGGAAATAAAAATATTATAAAAAATGTTTAATGGAAAATATATTACAATCTATATTAATAGTCTCAAATAGATTAATAATCCACCAAGAAGAAGCCGTGTTTAAAAGTGTGAAAACAAGTTTTATAAATAATAGATCTAATTACAAGTTCCAATCGTTAGAATTTGTGAGAACTGTTAACGCATATAAAAATAATATGTCTTAATGACCATTTTTAGTTCTGTATGACTTAATTTTTAATCTTATTTATTTTGATAATTGGAATTATAAATAACGTTGGTTATTCAATATTTCCTTGATTATTCTAGACGTGAATGAAAGGACTCTCACCTGGTAATTTACTAAAATAATCTTGAAGTAGAGCACGTTTACTTTGGCACTGTCAGCTCTCATAACACTTAACGAGCATC
Organism: Glossosoma conforme; assembly: GCA_022606575.1. NCBI lineage: Eukaryota > Metazoa > Arthropoda > Insecta > Trichoptera > Glossosomatidae > Glossosoma > Glossosoma conforme. Next base: position 4,521,046 of record JAGTXR010000015.1, read on the forward strand.
TTATGAATAATGATATGTATAGAGAACACGTTTGAAAATGCACTTTTTTGCATTCGCATTTTTGTAGTGCTTTTTTTAGGACTCTCGCCGCTAATGTGAAAATATGCGCGTTTTCGCATCAATCTTAAAGATTATGACAGTGAGTGCAATGGTGCGTTCAAGAACAATAATGCGTTGAAGTGCACTAACGCAAGTCGAAAATGCATATTTATCTTCATTTGAATGTACATATATATCGCAGGGAAATTATTATGAAAACGGAGTTTTGATCTAATCATAAAAGAAATGATCATTTCACTGGAGATCGTAAAATACAACTCTGTAGGATAATTTATCTAAAGAATGTAAGTAATTTGAACAAATCAAATCTTGTCTGGACTTTATCAATCTCACACCTTTCCTAACCTAACCTAACCTAACCTAACCTAACTCCTAAATTAGATATTCAATTTAACTAAACTGAGTACGCGGGGATTCAAACCAAAAACTTGTACGCATGCCTTGTTTTATTGCAAACCGCGCTGCACATTACTGCGCATCTGCGAATCAACAAATTAAATAATTTTATATGATAAATATGAGCTATTTTCAACGAGTGTTTTTATTTTCAATTATGTAAAGGTGTATTTATTTTGAAAGTTTAATCAATTAATACATTTGTATAAATCGGTATTTAATTAAATATTAAGAACATTGCAAGTATTTCTTACTACACAACTAAACTCAAAGTAAAACATACGAGTACTTTCATATTTTATTGATTAAGCACAAATAAAATCACTACGTAACGAGTCTAGTGCAATCTTCTTTATGTAATATGAAGTTGTTATTACTATGTTGCCTCATCTATACACTTCCTATACTTGGCAATGATTGATCTGTTTATAAAACAATAGACAAAAAAACATTTGTTTGTAATATATACAATTCAAAAGTTAAATCATCTTGATATTAACAGCGATTTATGAATAATAGTTAGATTTTATGAGGCATTACAAAAATACTGACAATGACAATAAATTAATCACGATTTGATAAAACTCCGTATTCATTAATTGAGATATGGTGAGGAATCAAGTAATGGCTTCATAAGAAATAATATGCGGGTAGCTTCTGAGAACTTAAGTTATCAGGGCAAGTTTTTAACCAGTACTGAATTTACAAAACTGATTAAAATGCATTAGCATTGCATCGCTACGCCATTTAATCAATATTGATATATCGCATGCTTGATTACGTCGGATTGAACAGGGTATGAGTTTTTAAAAAATATTTCATGCATATTTTCTGCGGCATCTGAAGTACGAGTACTGTCCCAGCCACGTCCAACTTCATCTCTTGACCGACTGTTGTATGGAAGGCTGCCTTGTCCGATTCCTGACCTCGTCTTATGTCAAACCACCGTACAAATAGTATATTTAGCTATTTAATGAGTTAATATTTAAAAAAATAATTATACTTTAATGTAAATAAGTACATGTTTTGATAACAAACATCCTTCCTTCACGACGTGACTTATATAAATATATAAAGGCGTCAAGATTATTGGAAAATATGTATTAATCACATGCTTGCAGTCTCGGAATCCATAGAGCAAACGATGTAACTAGTTACATTAGAACAAAAAAATGCAGTCCAGTTTATACTGAAGAATCAATCATTCATTATTCCTGCAATGACCAGTAAAGTACAGTCATCACGCCATGAAGAGAAATAATTCACCCCTTTAATAGACTACAAATTATCTTGGCAGATAAAACAATTAATTACATTCAGTTGAAGCTAAGTGAGGTATTCATTAATTAACAATTAAATCATCCTTCTATATGAAGAGTTATACTAATATTATATAATTAGCAGGGGAATTATAAATATCTGACATAACATATATATATTATTATTTTAAACGAATTATAAGGTATATCGTACCATGTATTATTGAGTTTTTATGCATTGAATTAAAACTATGTATAATTTTACAAGATGGACTGACGATATAAGAAGAATAGCGGGAGTGACCTGGATGCGGAAGGCGGAGGATCGAAGAGGATGGAGACTCATGCGGGAGGCCTACGTTCAACAGTGGATGGACACAGGCTGATGATGATGATAAAAATTTAAGTTTTTATATTACGAGGGTAAATCATAATTTATGAAATAATTAATTATATTTTTATATCGTCGATTTTTTATGGATTTTCAATCAAATATAATACATACAATAAATATAAGTTTGTAATACAAGTATTTTTCAATCAACAAGTATGTCACCTATTGTTTTAAACTAGAATCCAATAGATAATATATTCAGCTAATTTTGTATGAAACAACTGAGGGATAGTGCTGAAAATGAGGCTGAAAAATCTATTAAAAGCTCATGACGACTATATTTTATTTTCAGTGAATTTATTCATTTTAGTGCACGTGCTACGCGTGTTCAATGTTCCTACAAAAATAAGTATGTCATGTGATATGTTTCATTTCGATCGGTCGTAAATTTGAACTTCCTTGAACCTGTCTAGCGCACCTGGGTCTATCGTCTTTTATCCTAGAGAAGAATTTCCTTTTACGGTCTTCCATAGCTTGTGACATCGATACATGGATAGAGACGAAGTTCCGGGAGACAGCGAGAGACCTCCAAAGATGAAGCCGTTTCTCACTAGGATATATATACGATCGGTCGCATTGCTCTGGAAGTTTTATCTATAGCTAGTAGAGATTGAATGGGATCCTAGCATCGATGATATGGTTGTGGTCGGGTTCCGTTTGTTCTTCAGAAAATTGATGCGGCTTCTTATATACTGTAAACGAACAGAAAAACAGCCTTGGATGTCCACGAACTATATCGTTTGGATTACACGAAACGATGTACATGACTGCTTGATGTTTTTTAGACTACGAGTATAGCCCGCGGAGGACTATAGTCATAACACCATGTAATTAAAGGGCTACTAATACATGTTCATTTTAAATTTCATAATCTTATCTTTGTTTATCTCATATTCATCCACTGTTGTTTAAAGGTCTCTTTCATTGATTGACATATTTTAGGTTTGGACTTTCTTTGACCAAATTATTCTAAGATGCCTAAGATGAAGCATTCCATCAATCTTATACGAGTCTTTGGTGAGGGTCCATTTCTATTGTCTGCAGTTGATTATAGGCAGGACATATTTAGGAATAGTTTTGAAACGTAAAATATACAAACTATGTATCAATGATACTTTTATCCTACTGGTTAATTATTGATAGCATTAAATAGCTTCATTTTTTGTTGAAGAATGCCTTTAATATTATCCTGGATACCGGGTTCAGGAAGTCCGATATCGAAGTCCTAATCAAGAGCGTATGAATCAGGAAGAGATAGAGGCTAGCCGGAGCACTAGATACTCTTGTCCGCCCATATTAGGCTCGGTGTTCGCACACGGAGGTATTTCTTTGTGAGTTATTCCTTGTACAGACTGATTGACAGTCGGCTGTACCTGGAGCGCAGTGGCGCACGTCGACAGCCTTGGCAGAAGTCATAAAGGTGACCGGATCGAGATTTGCATCATCCATCTCCAACTTAGACAAATTGACTGCGCGCCACGCCGGGAAAGAACCACAACACGGTGGAAACTTCCTCGTCGGAGGGGCAACAGTAGAGCGAAGAGATGTTCAAATTTTAATGCATTTACACCAAGAGCGTTTGTATATTAAATCTCTATTCCTTCGTATCATATGTATCTTCACTGCAAATTTTAACGATATTGGCTTAAACGCCGCAGGTTTGACACGTTTAAATAAAACCTTGGTTGGTTTATACACGCGTTCACAACTGATACGCTGCGAGAAGTATTATATATGTAATTTAGTGTTTGCTATGAATTTGTATATTCATCAATTTTAAAACAAAACCGGTTTAATGCTTCCTTATTTTATTGTTTTGAATGTGAATTTTTTACAAGGTAATGACCGAGAAAGTGTGCAAAGTATACTACTCCATAGTTTTGAATTCTTTATTTATCAGTTGGATAACGTAATCGTTTGTAAAATAATATTAATAATGGATCTCAGTGAAAATAAAAATATATAAATTCTATGATTTCAATATTCACTTCTTCGTAGTATCAATCCGGTGGATTGGTTTGCAGCAACAGAATCTTGCATCTCGATCTCCATTCCTCTCGGTCCTCCGCAACCCTTTTCAGCTCAGCATAAGCGCTACAATTCATGTCCTCGAATACTTGCTGCAAATACTTTCGTGTAGGGCGCCCTCTACAGTTTCTACCCTCAACCATTCCCTCCACAATATCGTGAAAAAGACCATCGTGGCGCATGATGTGACCAATCCATCGGGATCGCCTCTCTGAGATGGTTCTTATTAGGTGCCTATCTTCCTTGATTATCCTGAGAACCTCATTGTCCGTGACGTGGTCTCTCCAGGAAATTCCGAGAATTCTTCTGTACGACCACATCTCAAAGGCCTATTTATATATAACATTCACTATATTACATAAAATTACATCAAATTGTTTATTTTTTTATACCGCTGTATTGATCCTTATAACTTTTAGATTGTCCCTTAAAGTAATAAAATATATTATTATTTGTTATTTTTACAGTATGCTAAATGCTAATTCCTATCCTTAATAGGGATAATCTCTTGTAGTGTTGTGATATTGTCTTACGATTGAATTTATTTAGCCTCTTAGCATATTGTTTTGGATTTCTATATATATATTGATATATTTTTTGGATTAATATACAATAAGATTTATCGCTAGTTGTGCGTTGAGGCCATTATAATATTTATTGAATACCTTTCTGAATGTTTGAAATGCTAATTAGTCTGACAGAATCACTTCATGTCATGTCTTACATTGACATGCGATTCTAAATGACAATGTGTCGTATTGTCATCACATTTTAATATTTACATAATTTACATTCCTTGTGATATAAATATATTTCGGCTTGCTATGATTGATTATAAAGAAATATGAGAACGAGTAGTAGAAGCTGTATTTGTAGCAGATACTGAATTAATATATTTTTATTATTTTAAAATAATATATTTCATTACGTTGATAGGAAAATATTTTGCTTTTTACGTTTTTTTTTTTGTTAATAATTTAACCATTCTTTCGGTCGAATTTCTATAAATTTAATCTAATTATTTCGGTTCGCATCAATTGTATTTATTGTATGGATTTTTTAAATATTTATTAGATTATAATTTTATTATTTCAATATTCTAATCTACTTTTATAGATCATTGACTATATTACAATATTATTATTAATTAAATATACATATACTATACATAAAATTCATCAGTAACACAGGTAAATGATTGGTTATAAAGTCCGGGTCGGACCTATAAGTAGTCGTTTCTCATCCATTCAGTCTATAGTTTGGTTCGAGACCCGAGTGGTACTTACTAAAATAAATAGACCGTCGGAAAGTAATAATATTAAGCTTGTGAATGAATGATGACTGATTGAATAATAAAAAATAAAAATATACATACTTTGAATATATACAATAGCGACATCTATCATACGATGATAACAATGACATAAATACTAGTTTCAACGTGAGTCGGTCCAGGCATAGCAATAGCCAAGTTAGCTGAGCGGTATGAATACCTGGGCATAGTTGGTTTCCAAGGTCCGCGGTTCGCATCCCGCTTCTGCCGTTATTTTTCTGCTTGAATTGACGCGTTGAAAAGAATTTTATGTATAGTATATGTATATTTAATTAATAATTGTATTTATTGTGTCTGCATCAGCTTTAATTGACCTTTCAGAATGTGGTGCGTCTTTAACATGAAAATTGCTAAATCGAAATTTCGCTAACCAGTATTGGCATTGACGTTCTTATCAATACACCTTCTCCATACACATCATATATGTTTATATTTTATTTTTTGAACGGCATTTTTATCATTTTGATAGTAAAAACTGCTGCTTTTATATATATTTGATATATTTGAAAAAATTCCAATAAAAAAATACTGTTTTAGAAACAATCTATCTTTTTTTTAAAATATGACTATGAATAATATGAAATATATTATGATTATGCGGCTTAAGTGTGAAGTTGGTTGTGAAAATATACAATGCACACTTCTGTTGGGAAACAATCTAATTTCTAAACAATCTAATCAGTAACGAAATATATAATCTTAGTTTCTATTATATTCGGTCGGGCAACAATTTTATAATAGTGTTTATTAATTTATACGAGGGACAAGGAAAGCGGCCACACTTTTACATTCTAATATTATAAGCCGTTATCAGAAATCTCATCTTGTTTCCAGAGTCACTTTTCCTTCTAGTCTAGAAGCATATTTCTTGGCAACGTTTATCTTAGCTCAGATATACAAAACTCAAGTGTTACTTGAACCAAACGCTCTTAAACTTTTGCAAATAATTATTTATTATACACATCATCATTTTTAAATATAAATTCCCTTAACTGAAACATATGGTCGTCACGAACTGCCGCCACAAAGTTGTTAGCCGCGATGTTCCTCACTTCATCCCATGTATCTCCTTCCCGGAACACCTTCGATTATATTATATGTATAGTTTCCTAAAGTAGCTGTAGTTTCTGCTCTCATATAACATCCGAAAAACATGATCCAGTCAGGTTCACCTTCATCTCTCAACAGACTGCAGTATTAAAGGCTGCCGTGTCTACCGTGCTAGATGTATCGCCTTGTCCTCCTCACAAAATAAAACTATCGTAACCTCAGTATTTACACAGGCACATCTGTTTTCGAAACCCATTATACGGCTCTATTCTTCTTCGTGTCAGCAATGTCAAATTATACGGCTGCATTGGCTTTTGATGAGATGCCAAAATTTGCAGCCGCATAGAAGGATGGGGACGATACAAGCGCTGGTTACATAGATACATACGTTCCATTGCTAATCATCGTTTATTTAATGTTATAAAATCTTTTTTGAAATCGATTCACATAATGAAGTTTGTTATATTTACCGATGCTAATAGATCTCAGTTTAATATAGCCAATCGATCTAATGCAGTTGATTTTTCTTACTTTTTGTTTAAAAGTTTTAAACTTATCAACTGTATTTAGTCGATGGAATAAACTGTTTGAAAGCCAGAGCGCTTGAAATTTAAATCATGTCCAGTTATTTCAAGTAGGCGTCCCGCAATGTCGAAATGTTCGCAGTACTCGCACAAGAGGGTCGTTTATATTATTTCTGAGTGTCTGCAGGATTACCAGGGTAGGCAGTGAAGATACTTATTGGTCTGACTCAACGTATTATAAATGTATTCTTGTACATTTGGTGAATGATTTGTTTTTATCAGTAAACTATACACTTTTTGAGAGGTCTTTCGGATTGTCGATATGAAAAACGTGGCGGGCCCGTTGAAATTCAATGCAATAACATTTTTTATCTACACACAACAATAGTTGTTAATTGTTTTGCTATTCCAGCTATCCTACTTTAGTTGTCTTGTTTTTGTTTTAATATGGATCACGTTGAGCACGTTTATTCACATATTTTTGACGAAAAAGCGAAAGCGGTTTCGCTTTCAATATTAACTTTTCATGTATTTATTATAGTAAATATACTCGTATGCTATTATTACATGGCTTTCTCGACTAGATATAAATAGACGGATGATCAGCGCATTCGGCAAAAAATTGAACATGGTGTTCGGGTCTATGGTTCAGATCCGAGACTGCCGTTTATTTATTTTTGATTAATTGATCCGAGAAATATTATATAGAATGGTGTCAGCTGTAAATTTGTAAGTGTAACAGTTATTTAAATGTTTATTTACATTTTTTACTACCCTTCTAGGATATTTTTCAGCATTTAAGAAAGGTATCAATTTTTGAATGTGGGTTTTCGAATTCGTTCCATTGCCCGGATTGCCGTACCTGGTTAACGCTGTGGTAGTAAATGTTCCCTGTGATTTGACTCGCATACTCCATTTTATTGAGGACCATCATCGTCTTACTCGCAACACTTCAGCATTCGTCGTCATTTGCGAATCGGTTTGGCTTTTACGACCCAATATGTGTCAACCTCCGAATCCATTAAAATAAAGTACATTTAAAATAGGTTCGCGCTTAGTATGACCGATGTTGCAAAATGGTTTTACACGTTAATTCTCTTAAAATGTCCGCTACCAATTCGGTTAATTAAATTATTAAATTTATAATTTTTGCCGCTTTTTGTGGATCAAACGACCAATCGACACTACTTTTGCGTGCGCCTAATCGCCTGTCTTTATCATTATCATTTTTCCATACCTCCTTTCTAATTAAAACATAATATGAGATGAATGAAGGCAATTCAGGCGTTGTAAAAATGGCACATTTAATAGATTATAACTGGCCCAAATAGCTCATAGTAACAAGATGCTCCAGGATTCTCAAGAGGGGTTGCGAGTTCGTCCTGCAGACCACCGTACCTGTACGCCAATATATCTTAAACTCTCGGCCCTCTTAATAGTTTGACACCAGCTGGTTAGTGCTTGATCTGCACCTTGATATGCTTCGTCGTATAGAAACGAGGCTTTCTTTGCATGCCCAGTCACAGAGAGTTTGCTTGCAATCTATCGATAATGTTCTGCATATCTTCAATAGAGTGTTGTATAATGACAGCATTGACAGCTTTATCATCGTAAATGTATTGAAGAAGCGTTCACAGCCACTTTTCGATCCAGTATTGACTTACAGTGGAAGTCTATGAAAAGGGTGAACAGAAACGCACCTAGTATGCAGCCTTGTCGAACTCCAATACTCTAACACGTAGTAATATCCTGATGTTGGGGTTATCCAATATGTTTCTGCATCTTGACAGATGCCCTTGCATACCAACTGGACATTAATTCTTTTTACATTTATATTACATAATATTTAGCAATAAACTAAAATAAGAGGTCTGGTATTTTCTACGTACAACCTCCGCTTCTCTTTCTCGTAAAGTGTTATTACCTCGAGAGTCGTAACGGGCCAATGTTTTACCTAAATAGCGAAACTGAGTGGCCATAAAAAGCGCATACAGTCGCTGCACCGAGCGGAAATATTCTGAATGAATACGCAATACTCTGTCCAAGTATAATGTGAAGTGATATTGCGTTTCTGCGTTGCACATAAATTTGAATCTTTTCGCGAAAATACCCAAAATATAACTAAATAATGACAACGTGGCTCAATGTAATTGATTCAAGTCATTGACACACATTAAAATCTGTATCAAATAATACTTATTAAATAATAATTATATGAAATTTCTTTCATCGATTAATTAGTGAAAATGAAACTGTCAACACGAGGATTTGAACGACGTACAGTTTACTTTATATACCCAGTTTTAGTCCATTGCAGTCAATGTTGACTGCTGAGACAATTACCCCACCTCATCATAACACATTACACAGCTGAGAAAATAAGATGCATTATTATAATATTTATTGATTAAATATTGTACTGCGTATCTGCATTCTTTAAAATATTAAGACTCAAAGAATAATATTAAATTACATACACTGAAATACTGGCTGTTAAATTTTTAATTTGTACGGCTCTGCCTTTCGTGAGCTTAGCGTATTAAATTATTGACAAATGTTAACTTTCTCATGTTATCGATTTTACAAGGTTTTGTTGAAATACCTTTTGTTAATATACCTTTTTATATGAATTAAAAAAAAGATTTGTATACTTTTTAATTCTTAGTACAGTTATCGTTCATGAATTCAATTATTATTATAATACATATTATTGTAGACGACAGCTCTCAGGCTGGTCGATCCGCTCTACGGGCTCGTTGCGATAGATGAGAGACAGACAATAACTTAATACTAACGACGTACGCAACATATTATATTATGTAAATATTAAATTCTTATTTAAAGATTTCGAATTACACATAAGCGGGGCCACTACACTTTTCGAACAAAAATATTCTCGCCAGACTATTGCAAACATTTGCTTCTCCAGCATTCAGTACTACTACTCGGCGAGCTCTTGCTAGTAATAATTATGTAAAAAAAATCACCGGCGCCACAACTAGCAACGTTTACTATTAAATCCCATACTTGAGCGAAACATATTCACATATCGGTTTTTTGTGCTTTGAGAAAAGATTCTAAAGAAAATTCTTTGACCGCTGGAGGTATACAATAATTTATTTTCTTGTGCTGTGTGGGAAGTATTCGATGTTTGAATAGTCGTGTGCTGTTAGAGAACGGTGAAATCCGTCATTTTTGCATTGTCTGCGTTATTTTCATTATATTGATGATTATTCAATAATTTATATTCAAATTTACTGTAGAAGTTATTCGTCACTTACGAGTGTATATATTTCACCACAAAAAATTAAGTGAATTCAATTTAACCTACTGGGAAATAACTAAAGTTAGTTAAGTTTTTTATACAATAAGCATACTAGTGAGCATACGCCTAGGTTTTTATTGTTGATTTTATTCCAATCCTTGTTACTTTTCCGTCAAGTTTCCAGACTCTCACCAAATATTACTATATGTACATATAACGTGATCGGCGGAGGTCCGGGAGGCAGAACTGCCATGGAAGAGGCGAGAACCATGGCGGTTGACAGAGCTTTTTTATTACGTTAGGACAAAATTACAACTTTGTAACCAATCCTAACACTGACCACAGAGTCAAAATTGTAACATTTTTCTTGATTCTGAATCTCTTTTGAAAAGTATGTGATTAAAAAGTCTATTTTCATCAATTCTCGTCCATATAATTCGTTAATATAATACAATATATACAAATTTATTTTTACTATAAATGCAATAATGTTTTATGATGCAACTTGTTATAATGGATGATTGTTGTTTTCACAGAGAAGGCTTATAAACCTTCATTCAATACAAATATAAAACCAGCTTTGGGTAGATGCGAGTTAATTTATTATCCTAACGATTACGTCGCGTATTATTGTGTCGGTGAGATTATCGGCCGACATGGTTTACTGCCATTTTATTCAAAGGCTCGGTCCGATAAGTTCTTGAGCAGTAAGTGCTTTATTGCTGGACTTGTCGACACTCGAATGCATCAATGACGATTGAGATCTGACGATAAATATATTGGAATAAGACGTCTTTCTGGACCAGATCTATTGATATAATGACCACTTAATCAAGTTAATGTTTAATCTTAAATTAACATAATACGATTATACAGCAATAAGAAAAGTTTCCAACTAGTTTCAAACATAGTAAAGTGTAAAAAATTCACGAAGCTCTAGCTAAAAAATAATAAGTTTGCATTCGATAAAGAAATTGTGTCCTTTTATACTTATAACATCTACCAAATTCATATCAATATGAAATAAATAAATATTTCGTACTTTGTTTTAACATGGATCACACTGAGTACTGTTTGATCAACTGTTAGAAGACCGCAGTTTCGCCTTCAATGGCGTTAAACATTGTGTTTAATTTTTAATAAATAAATTAAACATACTGAATAATGCGTGTGAATCAAGGCACCCAACAAAACTCCAATGCAGCCGTATAATCGAGAACAGGTGTAATCTCGGATTTTGTGAGGATTGACTAGGTAAGGGAGTAGCATCTCTTAACTCCGTACGCAATATGTGGGATTCGCAGTTATACTAGATGAAAACGCTGCCTATTCGGCGCCTGTATTGCTCTCATCCTTCTATAAAGCTCCAATTTTGACAATTCACCAATAGCTAATGCAACCGGTTTTAACAATACATCCTTGCGTAATATACTGGGGTACGATTGTTTGACTTTGAAGAATGATGAAGTAAGGAAGTAGTAGACACATTATCTTACAGTCCTGTTGGTTGATTTGGGAAGGTTTTTTAATGCCACAGGAGAGCATAAATTACAGCTGCTTTTTCATAAGACTGCTGAGTTCTCTGCGTTTCTAAAGGTTGTAGAAAACTACATACTATGGACTCGATTGAACTCCGGGAGACTAAGCTAAATACTATATGAACTTTATGTGAATAATGATACTGAGATTGATGTGTTATCTTGAATCGAATAAATACTCGTGTATCGTATTAGTAAGTAAACAGAGATATCTCAAATTACGTGAACTATCACACAACAAAATGAAAATAGTAATCCGCTCATTGCAGAGTCGTGACAGAAGCTGATCCACTTTCCCGCCGTATACGCGCTCGTCTTCCTGCTCCTCCATAATACTCTCGTTCTGATGATGATGTCGGAGGCCGTCGGTCCGAGTTATCGCATCTCGGCTCCAGCATTCCACCGCCAGATGTGTCGGAATGGTCCGCGAAGCTGCGTGACGTTATAAAACAATACCTGACGAGTACACGGTTACATCACTGTATTCAACGGGTTGACAGAAAAAAGTGTAGTAAAAATAGTAGTAAAATAGTAGTACAAGAAGCAAAAATAAAATATTTTAAAATGTATGCTATATTTGAAGTGAACATTTATTCGAAAATATATTCCAAGATCAAACAATACTTCGTCGATAACTTCAGCCTATCACTGCATATAAACTGGCAAACGTTTCTGACTCCATTCTCTTGACAACATTTTATATATAGTTACCGAAAGTCTTCCTGGACGGCGAGAGACAGGTGCCCTGTACAGGACGCTGCTTTATTTTATGCTGTCCTGTGTCATGCAAATAGCATGACAAAAGCAGGTCTATATTAGTTGCATATCCGTCTATAGAAAGGCTGCAGTGTCCGTTAGCTTACACCAAACCGTCGTATCTTCTGTATTCTACGCATACACCTGTTAACAAAAACTACGGCTACATTAATTTTTATTATGTCACAAGATTTGCTACAGGCTATATATATAGATGTCGTTTTGTTTCGATCGAGTATAACAGATAGTTTTGGATAGGAAGCGATTACTATATCTGCAAGAAACCGCTTTCAGTGACATGTACGCCAAGATGAGCCTTCATAAAAGCCATGAACCTTCTCAATAGTTTGATTTCGCTGGTGAAAGCATGATCTGCATATCGATCATCCGTTGCATAGCAACTAGGTCTTCTTAAAAATCGCAGAGATTTTGTTGCAACCTGTCATTGATGTCCTGCAGATCTGCGGTGAAGTGTTCTATGATGATAACATCATCAACTTAGTAAATACTGTACCAACTATAATTAAATGATCATATTACACGTGGATGTTTTTCAATCAATATCTTTAATACATACTGATAAACTGAAAGTATTTATAATAACATCATCTTATTTCAGTGCAACATGAATCCTTATTTTAGAGACATTCTTTTCACGCGGCGTGCACTTTATTGTACTAGTGTATTTAATTATTCCTGAAAACTTGTTGCTCATCTCTTTGTTTAGTTCTCGCCTCGCTTTGGTCGCCGTCAGCGTCCTCTTATATCGTTCATCGGAATCGTAAACCGTCTATTTTATAGCGGTCCAGCACTAACTCGGGTTTCCACAAACGCTTTGGCCGACTAAGAGCACTTCCGCCTTTCAGTCCGGCTCGCGACCAATAATCCTGCGTGATTTATCTCAAGGGATACGAGTTTTCTCTAAAAGCCCCAAGCCGAAACTAAATGCGGACACCTAACTGCTACCGGTTAACTCACTCGTGTAAGACGGGCTTTAAAAATCAGAAAGACACATTTCAAATATGAAATTATGAATATTTATTTATTTACATTGTTTTTACATTATATATATATAATCGTGTCGGAAACAACAGGGTCAGATCCTGTCTGCCCAGAAGTGGGCGACGTCGATGGCGTTACTTCTGGCCATCATCAGGTCTTCCTGGGTGCAGCCACTCGGGCACAGCGCACACTCCAGAAGGTGTGACAGGGTCTGCTCCACGCCGCAGTAACTACACGGCTCAAATCAAGAAGAAGTTTCCTACAGTCGACAACGGAACTGGAGATACCTGAGGCCACCCTGCGGCTGAACATGTGGAGAAGCGCAACTGAGGGGAATACTTGGATTGCCCCGAAAGAGGACCTAGCCCCTGGACATGACCAAGGGTGGAATATATGGAGGTCCCTTAACAGACTTCGGACCGGAGTATGCAAGACGAGGACACAAATGAGGGCCTGGCAGTTTTACAGCGGACCGACTGAATGTTTTTACATTGATCACGTTAAGAGCCTCTATGAGTATGACAAATAATAAGTATTTTTCGGAATTCATATCAATCAAAATTTTTATGTATTTGTTAACATAAAAAAGTGTGAAAATAACTATGGGTGAAAATATAATTTCCTTTGATGTGGCGGCTTTCAGTTATGCCGCATACCCATCAGCTTTACAGAAAAACTTTTCAGCAATGTGTTAATAGTTGTAGCAGTTCTTTGATAATTAAGTGATGGAATTTGTAAATTATATAATTAACTCGTGATTAATGATTCCTCTCATAAATATATCTTGTCAGAAAAAGCAAGGAACTACTTTACTGTGGCATATATTTTCAGTTTTAATGCTGGAGAATTTTTTTCCAGATTATTTTGCAGCATTAACGTATAGTAAAATGGTCAAGGATTGAAACAAAGGAAAATGATCAATGACAAATTATATATATTATTTTATTTACATAAGGTATTAAGGAATTTCACAAATAAACAAACTTTCAGTGATTTAAAAATTAAAATTTCAGTGATTTCAATTTTTTTTATATATTTTATGATATTTAGTGATCGAGTTGTTTAGTTGAAATAAACCTAAGATAAAAATCGTTTACTTTTGTGAACACCGTATTTGTAACTTTTAGGTTATTTATTCACCACTCCTCACAAAATAAAAAACCAGCATATCGATTATATTTTACGGAATCACCTATGCTCAAAACACATTATTCGGCTGCATTGGCTTTTGGTGATGTGCCAAGATTCGCAGGCGTTTAAAAGGATGTTCATAATTTATTACACACTTATCGAATCGATACACACTTCTTATGTAATGCTTGATAAAATTGAAATATTTATGTATTCCATTAAATTTTCTCAACGGCTTCATTGAATTATGCCCAATTTGTTGGAGCACAAAATCATAATGATGGACATAAATTTCGTCGATCGAAAGCATTGTTACGGGAACTGGAAAATAGTAATATTTCCAGCATTAATCTACAGTAATCGCCCGATAATTCCGTGGCAGAGATATCGGTCTCGAGGGTAATCAATCAATTCAATTATAACAGATTAAAGACGGCAATAAATTAATGATGTTCGAGATGCGGCGGAAAGATCTCTGGAAGATTTATTTGCTGCAACCATCAATTTACGTCACAGGGATAAAATTCTCGTTATCAGTTGGAAATTTAAGACACAGGTTTGAACTATTGAAATATTATACTAAATTATCTTATTAAAAAAAAACATGTATACGGCAATATGCAATCTTCTTCGTGTCAGCAACGTCAACAATTTAACCCAATATCTGACAACATCGAGCATTTTTGTTGCAAAATATAAGGTCTTTACGGAGCAACTTAGTCACTTGTGTCTTCGTGATATCAGTAGAGAGACGAAGGCACTGGAATATTCTACAATATTTCAATATAGGAGAACTACCCTATTGGAAAAAAATTACTGGTGGACGTGAAAATCGTTGAAGAATACGAAATAATTAGAAGCGATAGGGAATACAATGCAATGAAAATTCAAGATAAGCACAGGGTTGTGTTAAGCCCTAAAAAGTAAATATCTTATTTTCGGTATTTAAGTGTAAATTTACTAATTTTCCATGTATCATAATATTTTCAAACATGCGATTATATATATATATGCAGTTATATATATAATTCATATATCACATTATTCGTCTGCAGTATAATTTATTAGATTGATATTTTATAAGGTCGCATTGCTGCCGGTGGCGAAGCCTTTTGTCAAATATATTTATTTACAAGATGCTTGCTTTAGTAAACAAAATGCTTTCAACTACTAATGGACTGTTCATGTTTGTAAGAAAAAGTCAACATTTTAAATTGTTTTTCTAAAAGTGCGTGATAAATGAATGAATTTACTATTTATCGCGTCGCAAGATTGCGCAACGTTTAATTGCGGTCCGAGACGACAATATTGCTGCAACTTATGTTGCACCCACAAACGTGAGAACCGCGAGCCATTCTTTTACTGACTGTGTGCGTGGTTATATATCGGCTAGTTGGCTCTCCTGCCCGCGACTGATGATCATTGATTGATGATTGATAGCCCACCTGAAGGACTGGAGTACGGTTACTTGTTACCGACTTGTATGGACATGAAGCCTTGCCGCGGGGCACGTCAAATGTCTATTATTTGTCTGGTATTTAACTTGAATGATTGTGGGACCTCAATGAGATTCGTTCAGTAATAAAATGTCATATATTGTTTCATCATGAGACTATACGAGTATTATGAGCTTTTTTTGTAAATAAATAGCGCATTCGCTATGGCTGTTGTGAACTTATGAATGCAGTCAAACGCTTGCACATCGAGAGACTTTTCAGCTTCTTCCGGGATTATCTATGTGCAAATGTTCAACTGCGAATTGAGTTAATTGCATTATTTATATAATTAGTTTTAGGTTGTATCTCCCCTCCCCTTAGATCAAGTGATCCAGATAGTATCAGGCCTATCATCTGATTTTTTAAATACTGATAAATAAACAATCAAATGTCCCTTTATTCTACAGTTGATGATTTTGTAAGTCCCTTTAATGTTAACCTGGATGTCATTCGGAGACAAATATGTGGATCTATGTGAACCTTCGGCTGCAGAGATGTCTTGGAATAATGCATGGACCGTGTTCGCTGATTAAACAGAGTGGCGGTATTTTGTTATGAAAATATGGGAAAAAGGGAAATGAAAAATGTTTTTTTACTACACATTTCAGTTTTTTGGAAGTGTCTCGGTTACGACAAAGAGCACTAAAATGATGAATGACTTCCTAAACGTGTCATCAAAAAAATTCTGGATTCAATACTAAAAATCTCCTTTCACGGACAATAACTTCGTGTTATTGGGACTTGTATCTTCGTTCATCACGCGCCTTCTCGTACTGCTCGAGCAAATATGTACTGCAAATCTTCATTCCATAGCCGTATCCTATTTTGGTGAGTGACGTTCCACGGTCTCGTCCGATAGCATTTCCTTAAATAGACTGATATTAGAAATGTCGGCTTGAACGGATTACACGCACTCGAACTGTTCACTTTCTACTGACCGAACAACATAAGAGCACGCTGACCAACACACAACAGTTTCTGCCACAGGTCAATGAATTCTAAACCATTACACCATACTTAAGAAAATTTACCACAACCATGACTATTGAACTATATAAATTTTTTCTACTAAAATCCGGGTTTGTATAATGATTTAAATAATAAAAAATATTGAAAGTAGGTACAAGCTATTATTTATTTGAAGCGAACATTTAAAACATTTAACTTATATAACAATATAAATTATTTAGTTAATTACTCAGGTATCAAGCTATATTTTTTGGGCATAATCACCCTGTTAACAAGTTTTTTAAATACGGTTTTAAAACAACACTATATTAAAGGTATATTAAAGGAGGATGTGATATCTAAGGATACATTTAAGCCAAACGTACTTAGAACTGAAACATGAGCAAGAATGTTCATTTAGTGCAAACGGTTTTGTTTTAAAATGTCAAACGAGCAGCGTTTACACCAAATTTGTATTACAATTATAGCGAAAGTACCTTCAGCAAGGATATATTATATATTTATTAAATAAGGATATATTTATGCCATTTAAATACGCGATTGTTTATTAAATAAAGTGTTTATTATCTTATGTAAACTTAGTTGAATAAAACGAAAAAAGTACCATTAATATTTCATATACAAACAAATTTAATTTTAAGACAGTGTATACGAAATCACAATTTTTATCGTAAAAATTTAAACCACGAAGTTTACGTGACGATATGATAATGTATTAACAAGAATTTAAATGTTTATATGTAGCTACATTGACCTGACGTTCACAGTTATCTGGAAGTGAATTCATAGATTCTCTTACTCACGGGTTAATCAAATACGGCGTTTGTCAAGAACGTGACAATATTTCAATTGCAACTGGAGTACTTCGACTAGAAAGCTGTCCCACAGCATTGGTCGTGGAATGACGCAGAGGTACTTGCGTGAGTTTTGGACACTGTCGCAAGTTAAACACACGATTTATGTATTTCTCTGGTCATCCGCCATTATTCATTGTGGCAAGGATGTGATTTTGATTGGGGACTAATTGAAAAATACGTAATAAAATCGTTTTTTTAATCAACTAAATAAATGAAACCTACCGGACATATTTATTCATGTTAAAATAATACAAATCACTGAAAGTAGGTACAAGCTTTTTGTTATTTGGGGCAAACATATGACATATAATAAATATTAGGCAAATGTGCTTCATATATGCAACAATTTCTTGAAAAAATAACTATTTAAAAATACTCATTGCCATTAAGTATGTATTTATTCATACAATGAAGCGGTACTTTTGTTTTTATTTTTGTGTTGCGTAGTCGATTAATGAGACGTTAATCAGATTTTTTGAAAAAGGTTTATCATTTTACTCGTTTAATTTATTTAATTTAGATATTTCTCGGCTTGGACTTTTTGGTCCATTAGAGACAGTTGCGCTGTGGACAGTTGGCCCAGGTGAGACACTAGTGCAGCGGTCGGGGAACTGGGGTAAATTACCCCAAATGGGGTAAAAATATATGCTTTGGGGTAATAAGGAAATTGTTCTAGTTTGTTATTTCATAAAACATACTATTTCCGTGTAACTTTTTTGTTATTTTCCGTGTAAATTAATTAAATAAATAATGTTTATTTAAATATACATTGATTGTCTTCTTTTCAAAATGGGGGGAAGGGGTAATATCGACTTACGCAAAAATATTTTGGGGTAATGGTTAAAAAAGTTCCCCGACCGCTGCGCTAGTGCGACTGGTTCCGACCACCGGTGGTTCATTCCCCTATAAGGCGAAGAAAGCGGTCGGGCGTAGGTCGACACATCCCATGCCATCTCCATGGGATGCGAACAGTGAGACTACATGCTTAAAAACTCAAGAATACTATCCCAAATTACAGTATAAAAATAAATAAATTTATATTTTTAGCATGCGTTTTAAGATCCATTTAAAGTATTAAATATGATTTTAATATTGTTTTAATATAAATCGAGTTGAGCATTGTTTATTCATATGCTGGAAGAATAAGTTTCGCCTTCAAATAAAGCTTAGTTATCCATGTGAATAATCATACTGATAAACTAGATAATTGTTTAATCACATAATAGGAAAGTAACGAATAAGGGTTGGGCAGAGCTTAAGACACCTTCCTTATCTACCTTAAGCTCCAGACGATAAAACATTGAATTGTTGGTTCTCTCACTTTAGAAATCGTCATGAAATCATCGTATCTCTAATATTTTACGCCATTACTAACGAGAGATATATTCTTAACGTTAAACTACAATATGCTCTACTACGGCATCCAAATAACATGTCCTAATTACGTCCATCTTTCTCTAAACTGACTGTATGTAAGCTTGGATATCTGAATATCACCTACATTATTCAATTTCAATAAGTAGTATGTAAAAAGTGGTATATTTGTTTACAGGAAAATAAGGTACTTCAATCTATATTTATTATCTAAAAATCCTCTAAATATACGTCGTGGTGAAAATGTTAGGTAATTTGTTTTCTTGCAAAGGATACATTGATAGTGACTGCACTGCATGCATTGATCTTGCTATGTGCATTTTGCAAACGTCATATTTTAAATGACGTCGCATGACAAAGAGTGTTACGAAGCTTTAAGATCTGTTTGTTTCTCCACATTAATATCACATGCATTGTAGAGAGTCCCGCGTACAACACTTATGTATGTGCAGTTGAGTGGGCAAGAACTTTCGAAATGCGTGCGGCTGATATGCATAAGAATTCCAGTGTGTGGGATGGGATGACGTCTGGTGCAGTCAAGGGCGAGACTAGAGAGGCATGGATTAACTGGTGGTGCAGGTAGAAAATGTAATAATCACCATATAAAGTCATTATTTACATTGAAAATATATCAAAATTAAACTATTATTGATAAATGTCAAGTTGAAAATAGATGCAGATTTTAATATACCATTAAAACGGATTTAGTTTATAACTTCTGTAAGCGTGTTTTGGCTTTCTAGCGCCTAACAAGTTTATCTGACGTCAACAATTACTGTCACGGAATCATAGATAATTTATATTTGCTTACTATTATTCCGTTTTTTCACTTCAAAAGTAGACAATAACTTAGAATATAGTAGTACTCAAGAAAATAAAGCAAAATCCCAAAAAAAACCCTGAATAATTGATATCTATTAGATTTTTTTTAGTATAGATGTGCATGGTATAAGCGAGTTAACTGTATTTATATTTTTTATAATAGCATCTGTACAACAGAAGTAATCTGTATAGACGCTAAATTAACAATTATGATATTATCTGTTTTTAAGAATCTACGACCTTTCGTCGATTATGTACCCTCGAATTGTAATATGTAAATGTATGTATGTATGTACAAGTATGTCGCAACACCGCTCCTTATCAATAGGCTCCATTCATGTTCCTCGCACTTGCTCTGTTCTGTACTACAGTAATGTATATCTTATACATAACGGTAGGAGCGGTCAAAAAGTACCGAAACTCATGTTTCAATAAAATTGACTAAAATCATAATTATTCTACAATATATCAGCTGAAGCATATGGACGACTCAAACTGCCATAAAATCGACATCAGGGATTATCTTATAGCTGACCTACAGGTGCATTTGATATTGATAAATTATCAAAAATATTTTTCGTCATCAAAATTCTATGACCAGCTTCCTAGGTCGTCACAAATCTCTGTCAATTGCCACGGTCCACGCTTTATCTTTCTTCACTTCATCTCTTCTCGTCGGAGTTCCGCCGAGTATATATTATGAACATAAACCGACGGCTTTCCAAGACGACGAAATCCCGGGTATCCGAAGGAAAGGAATCATTAGTTATCTAATAAACGTTAATAATACTGTTATTTTTATTTTATTATATTTATTTTTTATTATATATTATTTCATTATATTTTTCGTATTCACTTTGAGATAAAAAAAAACGAGTCGAAACTGCTGTCTCCTTAACATAGACTATATCTTACGTGATCCATGTAAAATCAAGGTAAAAAAATTAATATTTATTATTTATAATGGTGAAAGTGAATGCTGAAAACATTGAAAAAAAATATAATTATGAATCACTTTCAGCACTGTTTTTACACTTACTAATGAATAACTGAAGAAACTCTCATTTAAAGCGAAACTGTGGTCTTTTATGTACGTCAATAATCAGTTCTTCATATTATCCTTGTTAAAAAAAAGGTAAAAAGTATTTTTCTATTTAATAAGTTCCTATTTTTAAATATTATTTGCAAATGTGGTATTTTATTGTGCATATCAAATCGTGAAGAAGACCATCGTGTCGCATGATGTGACCAATCACGAGATGGTTCTTATTAGGTGCCTATCTTCCTTGATTATCCTGAGAACTCCAGGCGTACCTCTACTCTTTTTTTATCACTTTCAGATAAGCACCATGTCTCACAGCCGTACATTAAGATGCTCCAAACAAGTGTTTTGATGTTGCTTGCGGAGCCCTAAAGTATTCTTTGACTCAAGAATTTTGGCTTTTTATTGAAAGCTAGCCTTGCTTGATGTATTCGACTGTTGACTTCTCTTTTTGTTCTGCCAGATCGTACTTCCAAGGTATACAAATTCTTTTTGCATCTTTTAGGGTACTCCTAGCATTGGTGTGTTAATTTTCTGCTGCTCATTGCGGCTTACTCTCATGACTTTGGTTTTTGTGCTGTTTATCTTCATATTGTAGTTGGAATTAAATATGTTTTCCTATTTGTTGTGGAGGGGATGGTTGAGGGTAGAAACTGTAGAGGGCGCCCTAGACGGGAGTATTTACAGCAAGTATTCGAGGACATGAATTGTAGCGCTTATGTTGAGCTGAAAAGGGTTGCGGAGGACCGAGAGGAATGGAGATCGAGATGCAAGATTCTGTTGCTGCAAACCAATCCACCGGATTGATACTACGAAGAAGATCAAATCATCATTTGCATGTCTGCTTCCCTAACTGGCGTACATGGTCATCACAATTAGCCGCTATAAAGGCTAAGAACTATTATTAGTTTGTATTATAAAATTAGCGATTTTGTAGAAAATAGAGCCTAATTGATTGTTCCTCTTTTAGTATGCACTTTGTATGGGTGGGGCGATCGTCGATTGCAAGGTGACTGTTCGCAGACTTAAACGACATTCGCTAGCAAATTAAATAATATGCTTGTCGTACTACAAGCATATGCAACTTCTAACCTAACCTAACCTAACCTCTGCAGCACTAAAACAAGCGATCAGGAAAATAATAATTTATGTCTGTTCGATCAGTAGGCCAGTTGCATTTCATCATTCTAAGACTAGTGCTATGAAGCGTCGCGTTTCTTTTTATTAGTCAAACTTTCTATAGCGTACAAATCTATAGTGATTTTCCTATAGCGTTTGCGTCGATTTTTCAGATAACGACTCCTATATGTATACACATTTTGGTTGAACTGGCTCTTAAGGTGTAGGCGTAAATGAATTCACACGTCCAGTACAAGTGGCGACACAATACCAAGCGCTAACAGTCAAAAATTGTAACAATAAAAACCACGTCACAAGTAAAACAACTTTGTGTCGAATATTACACAAGGTATTATTGTTATAAATCCAAATATCCAACACTCTGTTACGGAAAACACAAGCAATGAAACCTAAGCAAAGTCACATTAAATATGATTATTATATTATCAACTGCATTGCATAATAGCGGGTGTCTATGAGACAAACTTATCGACTATTAAATGATTGACAATTGCTTAAATGTACTCATAATTATCGATATATATATATATATTTATATATATATTTATATATATGCTCGTATATAACTTCGCAAACATAAAACATTGAACTGAACAAAGGAAAGCGCCATATTGTAGCCGTTTTTACTCCTCTGACCGTCATCAATATATTCCTAGCCATGGATCATTTGAGATCAAATGGCAGGACGGTCAACGTGTCGCTGACTTCGGCATCAAAATCCTGACCTGACTCTGAATATCAACTTTTTTCTAAAATATTTTCCTTTTGTATGCACAGCAACTGTATACATCATACAAATTTACTTATAACTCGCAAGAAGACAATATTGTAACACGCAGGAATACCGCATACAACAAACTACGAAAAAATAACGACCCCATAAGTCGTGCAGCATACAATTTAGCCACCAAAGAATGCAAGAAAACCATTAATGACTCCAAAGACAAGTTCAATGTACAAATTTGCAACAAGTTATCCGCTTGCCCTGCCGGTAGTAGAGCATTCTGGTCTCTCGCTAACTCTATTGGCAGCAACTTTTGCACTTCTTCTTTTCTACCGCTGACTAATGCAGATGGCTCACTGGCTCTAGCCTCCAAAGAGAAGGCTGAACTTCTTGGTTCGCTGTTTGCTTCCAATTCCACACTCGACGATGGTGGGGCCAACCCCCCATCCATTCCTCACTGTGGCAAGCAGATGGGGGCTGTAAAATTCAGCCTCAAAGCCGTACGTCGAGAACTTCTCCAATTAGCAACCAACAAAGCCAGTGGCCCAGATGGCATACCAGCGGTGGTATTAAAAATTTGCGCCCCTGAACTTAGTCCTGTGCTCACCAAACTTTTCAGATTGTCCTTTAGATGTGGTATTGTTCCCCAGGGATGGAAAAAAGCCCTTGTTCACCCAGTTCCAAAAAAAAGAGACCGAAGTGAGCCCACAAACTATCGCCCAATAGCCATCACATCACTACTTTCCAAAGTGATGGAACGTTTAATTAACAGTCAACTTCTAAACTACTTAGAGAAGAATGATCTTCTGTGCGATCGGCAATATGGCTTCCGCCGTAGTCGATCGTGCGGCGATCTCTTGGCAGATGTCACACATGTTTGGGGGAAATCCGTCGAATACTTTGGAGAAACGCAAGCTGTTGCCCTGGATATCTCCAAGGCGTTCGATAGAGTCTGGCATCGCGGTCTGGTGAATAAATTACCGTCTTATGAACTAACTCCCTCCCTGTGCTCCTGGATTGAAAACTTCTTGAGTGATCGAAGCATCATCACTGTCGTAGACGGCTTTTCTTCTTCCTGTCATAAAATCAACTCAGGAGTTCCACAGGGCTCTGTGCTGTCGCCCACTCTTTTCCTTCTGCATGTGAATGATTTGCTTCAATGCGCAAACATTCACTGTTATGCCGACGTACAGCACTGTCCATGAGAGTATAATCTTCCATAAACCTCCGAAACATTCGGAACTATCTGCTGCTAGGGAATCTCTGGTGGAGAAGATGAACATGTCTCTTGAAAGGGTTTCACGATGGGGCGACCTCAACCTCGTCAGTTTCAACATTTCAAAAACCCAATTATGTACTTTCTCCACCAAGAAGACTGCTATGGATCCTGTATCTTTCAACGGTTGTTCTTTTCCGAAAGCAAGCTCCATCAACATGCTTGGATTATCAATATCGAATAATGTCAAATATTACGAGTCAATTAAGTGTAAAGCCGGTCTCGCTTCCAAAAAACTAGGTGTATTATATAGATCACGTCGGTATTTCAACGATAAACAACTTCTTCTTCTATATAAAGGACAAATCCGACCTATCCTTGAATACGGCAGTCACCTTTGGATTGGAGCCCCAAAATACCTTCTAAACTTAATTGACTCAGTTCAAAGAAGAGCAATTCGTTTGATAAACAATGACACCCTTACGTCTAATCTACAATCAATGGAACACAGACGTAAGATTGGTTCTCTTAGTCTTTTCTACCGTTATTACCACGGTCGCTGCTCTTCGGAACTTAAAGAACTAATTCGTCCTGCACCCACTCACAGCCGACAAACTCGTCTTACACTTGCCGAACATCCATACACGGTTAATATATGTCGACCAAGAACTGGCAGCTTCCAAAGTTCCTTCCTTAATGCCACCGGTAAACTATGGAATGCTCTTCCAGCGTCTGTGTTTCCTCCTTCCTACAATCTGGATCTCTTCAAGAAACATAAAAATGTACATATTGCAATCTCCCCAACCCACACACAAATACGAACACAACAACACATTTATAACCATGAATTTGTCCAGCCTCCCTGGCTGAGCGTATTAAGAATATCGAAAACTGGTCTTGACCGGTTGTGCTCTCCTGCATGCGTTTACATAAAAATAAATAAATATATAAAGTTTTTTATTCAATCAACTGATACACATACAAATATATAAGAAACAACGTATATGACATTTCTATAACCAATAAGTTATTGTGAATTTGTATGAGTATCAGTAGTTAAATTTTGCCATAAATCTTCAGTGATGTTAAAGTATTAAGAATATCGAAAATATATTATTTTAGCAAAAGTGTTGTGTTCGTGTTTGTGTGTGGGTTGGGGAGATTGTGTATATTTATCTGTTTTTAATCCATTCAGCTCACTATGAAAATGCCAGCACTAAGCAAAAAATATATTTTTTCAGTCTGTATTTAAGTGTAAATTTATTTAATATTTGATGTATACCATTATATTCAGCAGTATAATTTGTTATCCTGATTTTACGTCTTACTAATATCTAACATTACTTTTAATTGTTAGCCGCTGGTTACTCCAGCACTCTTAGCACCAAATGGTCCTATTAAAGAATTTGAATAGTGTGCAAATGACATTTTATTTACGACTTATTCGAAAAAAGTACTTTAATGCGTATATGACGCTCACTTATTGTGGAATACGCAATTATATTCTACTTATTACGTATTGAAAGATTATGCTAATTTACTCTGCCGGAACCTGTAAATTCGGGAAGATAATTATAATTGTTTAAGATTCCTCAACGGCCAGGAGCGAGGCTCATAGTATTTTAAATACATATTCATTTTTTTAACTTAATTTCCATGAATATGCATCATTTTCACGAAGATTTCATGAAAAGTTGCATATTTTTTCATGCTTTCAGATATATTTATTTTTGTACAGTTATAAAAATTGTATTTTAGCGATGCTTTCGATCCAACAGCAAATCCGATTATCCGATTCGGTCGTGAACTGTTCAGATTGTATCCGCGCGATCTTCTGATCTCGGGGGCAGCAGACGCATTTGAATTCCGGGTCTGATTATCCGCGCATTGAATTATTGCAATAACTCCTTTAATGGGATCGCGATACAGTTAACTCAGTCTCTTGAAGAGAACAAAGGAACCATTTTTCTTCGACCGCTTAGTATGCGGCCGCTGGGTCCGCAGATAAACTCCGGAGATAACCGATAGATTAAGTAGCGTGATTTACGTTGCTTTATGTAAACACGGATGTATGCACTTTATTATTATCAACTAACTGGAAAACACGCTCGAGTTATGATAAATATGAAACCATGCAATTATGAAATGGTTCAGAATCGAAATCTCCGAAAAAAATAAAGATTAACCCAAAATATGCCTCGGATATTCCATATACCATCTCTTAAGACTTAAGTAGTTGGCTCTTTTATATGGTCTTCCTAGAGGTCTGATGCCCAGTGATATCTCATAACGGCTATGTTCATTGATCTTTTAGAATACATTTTTACAACGAGATCTTTCCAGTACCGCATTCTTGATCTTCTGCATCACATGTGCAACACACTTTGTGGTGTCAGCCCTCATCTCAATGCCGTACGTGTTTTCAAGCTCCCGGGCTTATTTACGTTTTATTGCACTTACAGTATTTTTTGATGTTTTTTAACGCTTGATGGGCGCAATGACACATTAACGATAATCGCCGAACCAACCCCGACTGATTGCATCCCGAATAAAGAAGATATCAAAGAGATAACAGCCGCGGTCAACATGCTGGAATACAATTAGTCTGACTGGAGGTCGGTAGCCATTGATAACCAACTCGGCGAGATAAAAGATCGAATGATGATCAAAAAAATTAAATATATACTCCTTGCATAACAGCTTTAGTATTAGTTACTCGTATTTTTTAAAGAGATCAAATAATTAGTTTGATGCTACCGAGGGCTGGACCAATTTTAAGCAATAGACGGTAACCTATCCAAGTTTTTCCGCATCGATTGTTGCTTAACTTAGGTGATATAATGAGAACCACCTTACAATGTGCTATGGTCGATGGTCTCCTTTATAAAGCTTAATAAATCATTTATTTCTTAAAAATACTACTTCAAAGTTACACAATTCAATGGTTATATTATAGAGGGAAACAGAGGCATAAATAAATTTATTCAAAACAGCCTAAAACAAAATATCTTATATGCTATCACTTCTCGTTATAACACCGTAAATTATTTTCATAAATCGGAAACATTCAATAGTTTTGTTTTCTAACACAACAATAATTCATCGCAAATAATACAGATCGCTGTTTATTCGACTCATCGCTTGGCATTTGATTGCTTGAGCGACGCAGAAGTGATGACCCCTATATGGGCTCCATGCGGGCTCGCCTCGAAGGTAAATTGATAAAAAGTACCCCTTAGCAAACAGAGGGTTAGGGGTTCGCAATCATTGGGACGGATAGGGGTCACGTGACGTCATCCTGGGCAATCACATAAAGGACTGGAGCGGGCGAAGTGACTTAACATTATTTAACTTTTGAATGAACGTTTAATGTTAATAGTATTCGTTAAAAAACATAATTTTACTATTTTTGGCATTCACTTTGAGATCCATAGCAAATATTAAATATATTTTTTTAGAAAATTAAAATTCATTGTATCTTAATAAAATATACGTACAGTCTCTATACAAATCTGCAACAATGATGGTCCAGCTCCATGATAGCACTAACAATATTTCTATAAACAAAGGTGTTAGACAAGGAGATGTAATATCTCCAAAACTCTTCACAAACGCCCTAGAAGATATTTTTAAACTGCTATCCTGGACAAAATGTGGAATAAATATTAACGGAGAGTACATTTCTCACCTCCGATTTGCAGATGACATAGTGCTAATAGCCGAATCACCTGACAAGCTCCAAGACATGCTCTACGACCTCAATGAAGCGTCGAACAAAATTGGTCTGAAAATGATCATGGATAAAACAAAAGCCATGATTAATAGTCATATTTCACAGACCTTCGATCCTATTTCCATTGGAGGAATAGAAATAGAGGTTGTAAACGACTATACCTATCTGCGACAAGTAATACAACTAGGGCGAAATAACTTCTCAAAAGAAATCGACAGGCGCATACAACTGGGATGGGCAGCATTTGGAAAACTAAAGTACATTTTTAAAGCGAAAATTCCGCAATGCCTTAAAACTAAGGCGTTTAACCAATGCATCCTCCCTGTATTAACTTATGGCGCAGAGACGTGGAATCTACAGCAAGTCTTACCCATAAAATAAAATTATTATTATTTATTATATTAGTATTTGTATAGCGCTCTTTTACGACCGAATGATCATTCCAAAAGCGCTTCTTTGCCTCTCTGAGTAAAAAGGTGGGTCTTGAGTCTTCTTCTGAAGGATGCCTCTGCTTTAAGCTCTCTTATGCTTTCCGGTAGTGAGTTCCAGGCCATTGGCGCAGCGTAGCTGAAAGCCCGATTGCCAAAGACCGTGCTAGGACTACCTCCCGTCAGCTGCAGGGTGCTTCTATTTGCTCTAGCCGATCTGAGTGTCTCTCCACGCGTGCTTATTTCTGAAGGCTTAATAAGTTCTGTCAGATAGCCCGGTGCAGTTCCGTTGAGTGCCTTGTAAGCTAAGAGGTATAATTTGTACTGGATTCTAGCCGAAACTCTCAACCAGTGCAGTCGGTGTAGTATTGGAGTAATGTGACAGAATTTGGGCGCGTTGTAGACTAGTCGTGCCGCTGCGTTTTGTAACGACTGCAATCGATTTAATTGTTTGGCTGGCTGGCCTGCGTGCAGTGCGTTGCAGTAGTCCATTTTGGAGACTATAAACGCATTTACCAAACTCTTTGAAGCGTCTCTGGGTAAGCATCTTTTTACCGACCGTATCTGCCGCAGGTTAAAAAATCCAGATTTCACCGTTTTTGTAATATTACCGCTAAGATTGAGGAACTGGTCAATTTCTACTCCCAGCAGCTTGACGCTTGTAGAAGGGATGACATCATTACCATAAATGGCCAAGGGTTGTAAGTCCAATAGATGTTGTCTTCGAGCTGTGGCCATAAAGAGTATTTCCGTCTTTTCCGGATTAAGAGCGAGCCTATTTGCTGACATCCACTGTCCGATCTCCTCTATACAGCCGACCATCCTTTCTTTCATGTTGCCAATTTCCTTGGGTCCACAAGAAGAGTAGAGCTGGCAGTCATCTGCGTAGCAGTGTACTTTTATTTCCCATCTCTCAGCAATCTCCTCAATTTCTTTGGTGTATAGAATAAAGAATAATGGGCCGAGAACTGAGCCTTGTGGGACACCACATGATAGAGTAGATGGTCTCGACATTTTATTCTGTAGACAGATGGTTTGCTTACGGTTTTCTAGGTATGACTGAAACCAGTCTAGGGCCTTTCCAGATATACCGTAATGTATTCTTAGTTTCCTTAGAAGGATAGCATGGTCTACAGTGTCGAACGCTGCACTCATGTCTAGAAGAGTCATCATTGCGATATTTCCCTTTTCTATAGTTGTTATCAGGTCTGAAAGAAGTCGCACTAGGCCCGTTTCTGTGGAGTGGTATTTTCTGTATGCCGATTGCTAAAAGTCACCTAGCGTGCAATGGAGAGATCCATGCTCGGAGTGTCGCTAAAATATAGAATCCGAAACGAGGAAATACGCAGAAGAACTCAAGTAGTGGATGCTACCCAAGGAATAGGCACACTCAAGTGGTAATAGGCAGGACATATCTGTCGAAGAGACGATGGTCGATGGGGAAGAAAAGTATTGGAATGGCGCCCAAGAACTGGCAAATGAAGCATTGGCCGACCCCCTACAAGATGGACTGACGATATAAGAAGAATAGCGGGAGTGACCTGGATGCGGAAGGCGGAGGATCGAAGAGGATGGAGACTCATGCGGGAGGCCTACGTTCAACAGTGGACGGACACAGGCTGATGATGATGATGATGACAGTTAACAAACAAGCGGCATTTATAAATATGCGTATAGGCGTTTTATTTCTCGACACGGTGTGCGGAAATATTGGTCGCTGAATAATGAAATGATAATGATTGTAAGAGTTGGTGGTTCGAATCCCAGCTTCAACTGTTTATTTTTCTCCGAATTTATATGAGAGAAATGTCATATAATATGATGTTTGCAGTGAATTTGTTTGTGTGTGTCAAATATTTAGATTTGTGCCTTGTTTTTCAGTTTGAGCACTGTTTATTCACATATATGTCAGTTTCGCTTTTATAATAAGTTCTTCACATGTATAAAGTAACTATAAAAGTATGTTTATACATGTTAATGCCTTTTGCAAAACATTTATTTTTTAGGACGGTCTGGCAACCACGTCGTGAGCTGAGTGTATTAAAACTACTCTGGAAAATATGACAACATATTACACTAACAAACCATGAACCAGCAGACTGGACAAATATATGCTTAAATAACTTGTTGATATTTTACTGTTTTGATATTATCGAATTGGGTGATTTTATTAAATTGGCGTTATTACGAAATTATATACATTTTTATTAAATTAAAACAAAAAAAGATCATATCCTTTATTTTTATCGAATGCCTTTAATTAATATTTTTATCTTTGTTTCTTTTTTCAGAAATTGCCAAAGTGCGCGCCAGTCTTTTCCAGATAAATGGTGTCCGCAAGGATCCCCTTGTTCTGCCGGACCCTGAAGGTCTGGTCACCACCCTCACTGAGAAGGTCTACGTTCCAGTTAAAGAGCACCCAGATGTAAGTGGCACTTTTAAATATTTTTTAACAAAATATTTCGTAGAAATATACTCCACATTCACTATATTATGCTAGTAAAGAGTACTTGCATCATTCACATTTAAACTCCAGAAGGTTATTTTTGTTCTAGGAGATTTGCATCTGGAACAATTCGAATACGTTCTCGTTTCGTATATAATAGTCATATGTGCATCTAATAATACGTTTCTTAACTTTTGAATTGTCGCCAAGTCAAATAAGTAGAAAAAACAATTTCAGTTATGATATCAAAACCAGATTTTTTGACAGCTACTTTTCGTCACCGAATTTACAGTTGTAGGGTTATCGGTGGGAGAAATTCTTACTACAATTAATTAAATATTAAACTGTATACCTGTATTAATTTAAAGTATTTTTTAACTCTTAAATAATGATTTAACTTACACTTAAATACCGAATGGGAGTTTTAAAAAAAATATGAGTGAGCACTAGCTGGTAATAACGTCGTAAGCTAAGTGTATTATATTTTTCATTGAGTATTGAATTTTTATGAAACACGGCTGTTCTCATTTAAAAAAATTAAACCACATTTTTTAAATTTTATTGCATGGCAATGCGCCGTGCATCAGAGGCAATAAAAATGCAGTAAAAATACAATAACGCTTCACAATACATGCTCGTCGGTTCTTAGGAGTTTTTAATTGATATTGAAAGCCTTTTGCTCGTATGTAAGGGTATCAATCTGATGGAGGGGCCTTTTCGTTTATTGACGAATTTATTGCCATCCGTTTCTTGATCAGCTTAATCGTCTGCTCAAATCCGTTTGAACGATATTTACGACGTTTTTAATTTGATATTGAACTTGAAACAAATCAGAGAATTTCGTGGAAATTATGTCATTATCATAATCACCTTTAATCACTTATTATATTATTTTTTCTATTTATTTTTTAGCGTTGTATTTTTCTCAATATTTCTGACCAAATCAACCCATTTCAGTCCTGAAAACTTCAATCGACATATTTAAGTTTATTTTTATGCATAAAATAGTGTGTGCGTTTGTTAGACATCGCTTTTCTCGGAATTCACAAATGTCATATTCACACTATACGTTCGTTTGATGCTTCCGTTGTATTTTATTTATTTTTTCGATTGTGGTGCGCCATGAAGTTGAAAATCCACATTTATTTATGGTACGGTACGATTGACTAACATATATACTCATTATGTCTATTAATTGTGTGATTAATAGATGTACAAGTATGCAGATGGCACCAAAATCGAGTTATTAACTGAAATTTGTACACGCGTTTTATTGACAGAATTCTATATAATAAGCTCCGATGTGGTTCATGTTGAAAATGTATGTTGATTTGGTCATGATATTATTTTTTTTACTCGAGAGTGGTATACACCTCGTGCACAAATTACTTCTAGGATCGAGATATGTATGAATATATAAACTCTTCATTTCATCATTCCAGACACACCAACGATTTCCGAGGTCAGTTATTATACGCATATATTAAAATAATTTGATCAGTTCTTGATAGATTAATGTAGTTCTTCGTCAAGATTCTCGTTCGTTACAGTCCGAAGATGCTTATTAGTTGTTAGCGTCATGTTTTTTGGGTGCGCCCCATGTCGCCACTCCTTCAATGCAGCGGTGTCTGTTCTGATGATGGTGCCGTCACGCATGGTTAAACATCTCACCTGGTGACAATCAGGGTCACTTGCATCATCGCTATGATGATCCTTGATGGGGTTATAGTTTGATGGGTAATCTAGATTCTAGAACAATTTTAAATGTTGTGGAAGGCATCATTATTCGAAATATGGCCATTTATTGCGCTTCTGAATCGCTTGAACTTTGACGATAAGCATTGTTACTGTAGAGAGAACAAAACGCAATTTTAATGAATGATTTCAAAGACGAAAGTTTATTTCAGTTCACCTTTGATCTTGTTCGTATCTTCACGCCCCGTGTCTTGTCATCGCCGGTCCTGTGACTTATTCCTCATTCATGTTATGCTAATGAGACGCGGCACAATGCTCCTCAGCATGCGCGCGCATCGCATTGTCCCAGCATCCCGGGACCGAAGATTTGTCACCCCACTACACAATAAATTACTGTGGAGTTACGAGTTCATATTTTTTTATTTCTTACGTGTACTCGCCCAAGCTACATGGGTGGTTATTTTTTAAATTTTGTTACATAAACATTAAATAATTTTAGAGTAGAGGTAAGTACACAATGTGTAACAAATCATTCAATAATTACCAATTTTGAATTGTGTTTATATACTGTATAATTTAAAACAAGCATTTTTGTTCGTTTGTTATAAAAGCTGCTATGATGTGTTCGGCAAAACATTAGGATTTAAAAAAAGTTAACTTGTGTAGACCATAAACCAGCTGGCTTTATGACGCTCAGCCAAGAGGACTGGACGCTGCATGCGGGAAACATGTTTTGTGTTTGTGTGTGGTTTTGAAAGATTGTGGGTATATAACTGATCTGTTTCTTGAAGATATTCAGATTGTATGAAAGAGAAACACATATACCGGAAGAGCTTTCC
The DNA here is from genome assembly GCA_022606575.1 of Glossosoma conforme. Lineage (NCBI taxonomy): Eukaryota > Metazoa > Arthropoda > Insecta > Trichoptera > Glossosomatidae > Glossosoma > Glossosoma conforme. The sequence goes on from JAGTXR010000015.1 coordinate 4,554,563, forward strand.
AGAGCTTGCCAGTGGCATATAGGAAGGAATATTGGAAACTGCCACTAATTTGATCGATGTACACTTACCGTTAATGAATGCTCAGAAAGTGTGAGATGAGTTTGTTGGTTGTGGGTGGGTGCAGGTGAATCACTTATATGAGTTTGCGGGAACAGCTGTCTTTGTAATAAAGCTAGAAAACACTGAATTAACCAACCGTACATCTACAATTCATCATAAAATCAACAGATTCTAATGTTCCATGAATTGAATGTTCGAGTGTGTCATTATTTATTAAAACGATAAAGAGAAATTGATAATTAGCAATTGAATAGAAAAAAATATGTACAATATAGTAATAATATTCAACCACTGAAATCATATACAGTCAATGGTGTATGAGGTCAGTGGTTCGAATTTTCCATCGTTTAATTTTCTCCGATAAATTGATGAGAGAAATATCATAGTGCTTTTACCGTTTGGAGCGTTACTACATTACTCTATGGTACTTTAAGACATTGACAATGCATCATTTATATCCAGCTCATATGGTCATCGTACAAAGTCAGCGCTCGCATCTGACATCGCGATACGCGGAACGGCAAACGTTGCAACGTTTAATGAGCGTCATTGCGGACGTGCCGGTGTACTTTGCTCTGCGTGCGTTCTCTCCGCACTGTTGACGTTTGTTTTAAATTCACTTCGTTACGTAAGCCGCAACGCCGTGGGAACCTTACCTGAACTACACTAGAGAATTGCAGGTACTATTGCATTATTATATTATAAGTATTGCGACTCATCACTTGTAGGCTACGCGAATGTGCGTCATTTCTGCGCTATTTGTTAGATGATAGATTCAGCCAATTAGTGCCATTTAGTTGTGATGTTTATTTGCATAATCATAATATGAAGGTGTGGTTTTAAGGTGGGATGACGTAGTCAAGTAATTCTGCTGGGAAATGCAGAAAATTGATCGTAAGAGATATATGGAAGGCTACGCGGTTCTCTCATACTTATACTTATACTATATCATTATTATTGATTCGCTTTGTGTGTTCTGGGTTAAATAACAATGTATATATATTATACATAATGTATATTTTATTATAATGGCCGTCACAAATATCAGCAAAAATCAGCCCCGTGGTCCCTAGCCTCATGTCAGCCCTGCCTCGCGGAGCTCCATCGGGCATATTCTATGTATAGTTCCAAAGATACTGAGATCCCGGAGGCTTAAAGAAAATATACTTTTAATTTATGCTCTCCTGCTCTTTTTGGCGTACATGTCCCAGCCAGGTTCACCTTTGGATTTTGGTGAGATGTATTGTTTAGAATGCCTTCCATGACGGCGACAGCCCGGAAGTACTATATAAAGAAAAAGCATCTTCAGTTTATGTTCTCCTTCGACATTTGCTATTTTATAGAACGCCTAAACTCAGTCAAATTCAAGTTAAACATTCAGGGTACACGCTAAATTTTCTTGAATATAGAAATCCGAATAAACAATTTCACAAAAAATTTGTTACCAAATGCATTATTATAGACGCATACGTATTACAGGTATGCATTTCTAGTGCTGTTGGTTTGCTGCAGTCGTGGATGTTGACTCCGGAAGGGGTGGACCCCTCTCAGACAACTTCCTGTATTGCCGCGATTATTTATAAAGTTATTCGTATGGTTATTTATATACAGCGCGGCGGTTCTGCTTCTGATGCAGTCGACCGATTCTTACGTTATTAATATACCCCGAATTAAAAAGTGCAAGCGCTTTTTTACGGAAACGAATGCAGGAGAGCACAAGCGGATGCAACCAGTAAGCTCTATGTCGGCTGGACGCTGCATGTAGTAATATGTGTTATGTTTGCCAGTGTATATTGATATGCTTTTTGAAAAGATCCAGTTTGTATGAAAAAAGAAACACAGATAATAGAAAAGCATTGAAGAAGATAATTTGATGTTATTGTTTAGTATATCTATTGATTTTTATAGCCAAACTAATTTTCGACATAAGCAACCGACATCAACCTTTATCATGATTATGTATTTTATTTCTACGTTTATACGTGAGCTATGGATTAATGCTCAAGAAAAATTAGTTTGATCCTAACTATTTAAGTTAATAAATTATATTTTTTAGAATCTGGGTTTGAATAAATGCTAAAATAAGTTAAAAGACTGAAAATAGTTACAAGGTATTTATTATTTGGAGCGAACAATATATTTTTATAAAAAAATATCCCCGTTTACTCAACGAACGACTACACATCGCCGCGACCGTCATCGGAACACGTGGTGGAGGGATGAGGAGCAGACGAGCAACACATTTTTTTTGAGAAGCTTGACAAAGATTGACCAACTTCGGTCATATGCCGGAGACAGAACTTTCTGCGTTTCTCAGGACTCGGGCAGATGACGACTGAGCGCCCGCAGTGGTTGACAGCCCAGCGCCGATATTAATACTGTGGCCATTTACGGAACTAGTACTGCTAATGACAGGACTAAATAAACAAAATATCGACGCAACTGCCATCTCTTATGACTCCTTAAATCTAGACATAACATTTTTATATATGCGTGTTTGACCAGCGAACAAAAATAAGAGACGAAAGATCGTATATCGAGGCTTTTCAGAACCAGCCTGCAAGGGCTATATCGAGCTGATATCAATATAAATTACATAGGTGAATACTCTTTTGTAGGTAAGATGCTATGGTTTCTCTGGTATTATAAACTATATCTGATAAATATGTTGGTTGATATAATAACTGGTTAAATTCATAGTGCGTACATAAATATTTCATCTCGAAATTTTGTTAAAATACTACTTATAACTGTAGCTGAGTTTTATTTTAAACTTAACTGACCAACTTAAAACAACTACTTGTGTGATATCGCTCGGTTTAAGTGTCGCTTTTGCGGATATTTTCGTATTTTTAATTTCATTAAAGCCGTTTGTTTGCGTTGCGAGGCGCCTTGGATGGTCTCCAATGCGCCTTTATGTCCGAACTTAATACGTTAATTAAACAGCAAAAAGCCATCGTAAAAGTAATACTTGTGATGTTTTATGATTTAGACGCCCATTTCAGACACTGGACATAAACACAACACCGCAGACGCGTATTAACACATTTCACTACGTCTTCTCAATACGCAATATTACCTCATTGCGTATAATGAACTATTTAAATACTAAATAAATGTAAATTAAAGGATTCTGAAAATAAATTACGCAATTTAATTTTTGATGACATGTTTCGGCTTCATCGTGAAGCCATTATCAAGGGTCTGTATTTCTTTGTCCAGTAACTAATTCTATCAATCCGCAGTAAATAAATCTAATCGGCTGTAGACTAAATAAATTGGCAGTATGCTCTGTGTCAGTATGAATGTTGTCAGTTTTAAAGTTAAATTGCAGAATATATTCAATAGTGGTAAAAATTAATGTAAAATGAATGAATAATTAACCCATAAAATGGATACCTAACCTAACCTATTATTAATTACAATTCCTTAATTGTTTTCTGCCAATTTATTATTTTTGTTTTGCCGATTGATATTTTTCTCCTGTCAAATGATTATTTTTTACTAACATTTTTATAGGTATTTATTACTGACCATTTGCTAAAAAATTATTGCCCATTAATTGATTTAAATACTGCCAAAAAAAATAGTTGCCATTATCAAGTTGTATAGTTTAAATATGCAGCCAATAATTGAGGGAGTAAAAGTGTGTGCGTTTGTGTGTCGTAATGGGTAACAATTATGCGTTGGAAACAATTTAGTATTGTGATACTAAAATAGTTTACGTGATCAATTAAATAACAGTAAAAGCAATGGAAATTGATAAGGTAATCATTCAATTAAGTTAACGTTATTTAATAAAGATGGATAAGCCTTTAATTGATTCTATCAAAAAGTATTGTGTAAAAACATTGAACTACTAAATAGGTAATGTTTTTACCTTGTTATTTCACATCAGTCAAATGCTGAATCACAGAAATGTAGACCGCATTTTCACACTCACTTAAGTATTCGTCAGTCCCTCTTTAACCACAAAAAAATTTAAATCCATGTTATATAATCATCATAAATATACGTTCTATAGCTGAAGTATATAAATCAAGTTGTGTCTTTGAATCATCTCATGTCTGCTCTATATACGACGGCAAGAGCTCGGAGGCCTAAAGAAAAGGCAGCTGTAGTTAACGACAAAAGGAATTATACTTAACAAAATCAAGTATAAAAAATATACGGCTTAATAAAAATCATGTATAAAACTGATCACCTAAAAAACTGTTTTTTGTGGCTTACGTCAGTATGCGTAGGAGACGTGCATGTAAAATATATTTTATTAGTTTCATGGAGGTGTTTTTTATGTATCTAGTGTATTTATTTATTCATGACGTTTAACTATGCAGATATTCCATGCAGATTTGCTTTCAAATTAGACGACTGTAATGTGATCTAAGGCGAACTGTCAGCGCGTCTGTCAAGATCCTGCCCTGGATATGTTTACCTTTAAAAGGGATATTTCGACAGATATCCACCATTTTAATGGGAAATGTTTGACTCGTTGGCGTTGTTGGAAGAAGAAAAAAATCCACACGTATCCACATGACAGATAAAAAAAACTATAGACACATTTTCAATCTGTAAATGGAATATTTCTTCAGAAATCTACTATTCAAATAATGTTTATTTACATTTTACATACTGAATATAAATAATTGCATTGCTTAATGTGATAATTATTGTACATATATTTATTTATCGCTCTAGAAATTAATTTCGTAATATATATTATTTCAAACACAGCATTTGTTAAATAATAAATTGATTTAATAATAAATTTTCTAATAAATTGATTTTTGAACAAAATGACACACATACAAATATCCTCTTTTATGACATTTCTCTCATCAATATCGGAGAAAAAAAACGTCAGAAGGTGGGATCCCAGCGTCTGCCTAAGAGATGAAGAGACAAAGATAAAAAAGGTCTATTTATTGTCGGCTTCGTTAAACTGTACACATTAGTCCTACGATATCCTTGATGTAGTTTAACAACAAGAGACTATCAGAACCAATAAGCAGTTCAGGAAGGTCCTCCCAAGAAATGCCTGACAGAGAATCCGAGGCATTTTATTCATTAAAAAGCTTTTCCATACTTTTGCTTACTACTGCTTTTGAAACTTATAGAAACTTCTGCGGGCGTGCACGCAATAAGTCCTGTAAGTTTCATTACAATCGGTTAAACTATATGAGAATGCGTACGTGACAGAAATACATACATACGTACACGCAAACATTGATCATTATTCTAAAAATGCGTGTCGCTTATTATATTATAATTATGTCATATGATATATCTTCATGTAGTCGATATTGGTGGTGATGGTGCACAGAACACTGTTAATTTTTCACGTTTTCAGTGTATGTATAGTGTTGTGTGTGTATCTCGCTGTATCAGTAGTCTCAGCAACAGTCCCACACCACGTCGCCTTCTGTATTGTATCGAGGCTCGCCTAGTATTCCTCGCACGGCTTTCCCTAGTAATTTATTTAGATATTCGGTCCGCTGAGTCACTCGCGGTCGACTTGCCGAGTACCAATGCGGCCGCGGAACTGGCTTGGGCCTTATCCGTCCACGAGCCTTGACATGCTGATGCCTGACGACTATAGACGACTGATACCACAGCAATAGACAAGTGTTTACTTCTAAATATATGGATATCAACCTCCATTACGATTTGAATGCTACAAACACTGCCTACACTAGATTCGCTATCAAAATGCAACACATTTCCACCTTAAACTTGTCGATTCAAAATAAATATCTCTGTAGATGAGAACAGAAGACGTGTACTGTGTAATCGTCTGGGATTTTCTGCCATTTATTTGTGAGGTCCTTCCTGAACTGCTTCTAACGGTTCTTTGCTATTGAACTACATCAAGGCTATCACTATTTCAATTTAATATAATTTTCTCCGCATAACCTATGAGAACAAAGGACATGTACTATATTATTATCTGTCAATTTCTGTCATTTATTGGATGGACCTAACCTGAACTGTGCTTGGTTCTGACGGTCCATTGCTGTTAAACTACATCAATGATAACGCGCGTAGTATACGAGGCCGACATGAAATAGACTTTCATAAAATTTATTTTTGTTACTTTTGTCCTATCAAAAACATTGATACATAAAAAATGAATTTATATACTTTTAAGTTATTAAATTTATAATTTGTTATTAATTATATGCCCCTCCCTTTTTAGTATTCATTTATAAATGTTAAGAACTAGAGGTAATGCGTAACCGCCTTCTCCAAGTATGAATTTACAGTGCTCAATGTGTTCAAACTTCAGACAAACTTAAAAGTTATTTATTACATTTGAATAATACTTTATTATAAAGAATTAATGCTTTTAAACGTTACGCTTATTATTTTCTCACACTTAAGCGTTCAGGACAGCTTCACAAGTTATAAGCATGCAAGAATGTATAAATTATGTTTCATAATACGACCGTAGACATCTAATTCTAGCTTTAGCTCCGAGCGAAAACAATAAATATCGTCTTTCAGCGATCGATAAAAGCGTTCAAAATATCACATCATAAATTGAATACTAATTATTCCTCTCGTCGGTCTGTTGCATCTCATCTCATCTCAAAAGCCACAAGCAAAACGACTCTTTGTTCTGTTAAAATAAACAATGATTTTCTCCTTCAAAAGTGGCACACAAAGAATGCGTATTAGTGTTTAGAAACGGGGATAACCAAACTTTTTGGAACAGAAACTAGATAAAAGCGGATAAAATAAATAAATAACGGAAAGGATGCAATATATTTAAGTCCTATTGGATTCATTAGACAATTGAGAGTATGGAAAGATTTGGATAACGTTTGTTTTAATGGCAGTCGGTAGGTGCGCATCACCAAAAAAGATCCACCTGGATGCGGAAGGCGGATGATCGAAAAGGATGGAAGGACACAGGCTGATTATAATACAAGTATATTCTTGAAGAGAAAAACGCATTTTGCCACTGTTATATAGTAAGTAACTTTACTAGACTATCTATGCGTACAGGGCATTGAGAGTTGGAGCTTCTTTTAATGCCATGCGCAATATTTTGAACTTAGGAGCTTTACTCGATCAAAACAAATTGCTGACTGCACACCGCCTGTATTATTACCATCGGCTGCAAATCTTGGCATATCACAAAAAACCTATAACATATATAATAAAGATGCATGCTTGCGTAGAATAATACGCTGGAAAATCCATTCTTTCCCATACTGTATGTAGTTCTCTAACGGAGATGGATCTGAGACGGCATGCTCCCAAAAGTTAATTCTTAATAAGTGACTGATCTTTCAGTGCCTCTACAGCTACTTCCTGTACTTAACTGACTATTACTATAATGGGGGTACGATGGTTTGACTTTTTTAGGAATGTCGATATGATAGGCGGGGTGGATCAGGCTCGCGGTTCTTAGTTTGGTTACCACTGCCCTAGACAGTTTGAATAATTCAACGCCATCAGCTAATGATATTCTCTAAATTTAGTACGGATGTTTTTTTGTGATTAATTTTTTGGTAACAGGGATCAATAGATCGCCATTGTGTCCGTAAGAAAGGTCCATTGTTCGCGGTGATGATTTTACAATAAACACCTCGAAGGCGCCAATAATAACTTCTCGGCTAATTTAATTGGTTATTTTTTTCAATTATGGTATGTGTTGGATGCTGCGGAGACCACCTGTATGGGTGTGTTTGGTTTGCAGTCACTCTGCGAACAATACAGCCCTGAAGTGAGTGGAACTCTTCACCCATCACAAGAGATGGTATTCCAATACCATCATTAGGTCGTTCAGAAAGTAATTTTTCTAATAAAAGATTGATCTTTTTTCAGGTGATTATGAACGGTCGAATTCGATAAATATAATTTGTCAGCGATCTTACAAGCCGTTATTCGCTTTATTGTGACTACGTCATCTTTGCCTGGCCGTCCAAAATGTGGTGCATTTGTGAAAGTTTGGCACTGGCGTTCTATAAATACATCTTCTACGTGCACATTGGAAATTTATTTTTTGATTGTTTAAAAATAAGAAGAAAATGTGGATAATGTTGCTTTTTCCTGTCCATGTATTTTTCAACCGTTTCATAAGCAAGACTTGCCATATAAGCTAACAAAATATACAATGCATATTATTTTGAGTGTGAGTTTGGATGTAAAAAAAAATAATTAAATCGTTATGGAAAAATATATTACTTTCCGAACAACCTAATATTACGCTTGCTTTCATTGATTGTTAAATAAATAAATAAGTCCGCTGCTGCAGTGTTCAAGTGCTAAAGGAATGGCGCTTTCTAGGAAGCTTCTCAAGGATCAAAATGAAAAATTCATACAAAAATAAATAAAACATTACGTCTGATAAAAAATTGTACCCGAACTAACTTCTGATTTACAATCCACGGAACACAAACACTTTGTTTTCAATTATTGTTTAAGAAGTAATAGTGTGCGAGTGCTAAGAAAACAATGATTTCTAGATACATACCTTCTTAATGAAAATACAAACTGAAAATTTCATACAAAAATCAATTAAAATAGTGCATTTTATTAAAAAAGTCACCTAATGTTCAGTAACCAATTTTCAATCCATGGAACAATTTTTTTGAACAATTGTTTCGTTAATCTTTTTTATTGCTACTGTTATAGACAATGCTCAATCAACGTCACATTTTTGGAACTTTTTGCAGTTTATAATTATAAAAAGGTCTATAAATTGGGTAGTACTTATTTTGACATATGAAGTATAAGACGTTTGTTTTCAAATCGTCGTTTAGGTGAACTTAACGAGTTATCAGTTTTAGCAGCAAATTTGAAAGCAAATACCGTAAGGTGTTAATCACAGAATATTCGGAAACTAAATTTTATTCCTAACAAATTATGACGTTATTATAATTATAACTATAGTTAGGATGATATATTCGTATATCATAGTAGTGTGTACCTTATTGATGATATTAATTATTTAAAGCCCCTTTCGTTACCTTAAGTTTAATTATTGCATTTCTATTAAGGAAATTGTTGATAGCAACCCTAATTTTGTATTGCATACGCTATTTAAGCTTTCATTATTCACCGAAGCTTTTTTTAGAAGAAAGCTTTTAGCGTAACTCGGTTCCAAGCTTGCTTCCAGTACTATCCTCCGGTCAATAATATAAAAACAGTGAGTACAGCGCGGCTCGCATAAATACAACAAAGCCCCGCCTGAGGTCGCCAATTGATTTTATGGTTACCTGAGATCTCGTGCCGGGCTTATGCGCGCACGCGCTCCCGACAAGTAACCCAAGCAAGACCAAATTCTTTTGATAGTACTAGTAAAAAATAACTTTATTAAAATACTACGCAGACTATAATATAATACATACTTTAAGCGAGAAAAAAGCCTTTACAAGATCATTTTCAGGACCGGCTGGAGAGGTACTGAAAATATCCCAGATACAACTTAGAGAACAGTTGCAGGGAAATAAACGTTTTTCGAAGCGTTTTCTTTAAATAGCCAGAACCGAACACTCTCGCAAACTATATTTGCCTTTCCGCCCTAAGCGCAGTGCAAGTAAGAACGGGATAGCACGCGTCGCTTTGTTAATTTTTCGAGCCACGCAGTTTTATTGGCTGACATGCTTCCATCGAACGTTTTTCATCATAGATGCATACACATTAATAATAAATATACAACGATTGACATTGAATTTTATTATCAAATTTAATTTTATCGCGCATCGTTCATCATTCTTCAAACAATAAAACAAAACGAGATAACAAAAATTAATGCGTGACATAATAATGCATGTTACCTTACTTTTTATACTTCGCTGGTCAGATACCCGCCACTATGAGGTTGAGGTCACAAACAAAGAGAGGCGCGTCTTATCGGCCGCTGGACCCCAATAATAATTATTGCCTAATTTTTTGCAGATAATGGAACGATTGTCTCGAACGTGTAATGCTTTTGATTTGTATTTAAACGGTCAAGATTTTTTGACCCCTTGTCTCTCGGTGCAATAAATTATTCATCAATTTATTTTTATATACTCACGAGAAATAAACTTTAATTGTTGAATAATAAACATTATAAACAGTTTGATAATCGCTTGTTAAAAATAAACCTACATTAAAACATGATTTAGGTGATTGACATTACATATCGACAGCGAATCTTTAATAGCTTATTACATTTTTACTATTGATTTTTCATTTCCCCCTTTTTTTATTTTTCGTTTATCCAGTTTTTACAGAAGTCTTCATACACGGGAATACACGTAATAACTTTTGAAAGTTTCATCGCAATCGGTTGAAAGGTATAGGAACGCGTACGTCACAGCCATACACACAAACATTGAATTTTCTCACTACACTTAACATTGACTGTTTGTAACATTATTACGTGAATAAACATGTCGCTTTGTTGTTCTATAAACATTGAGATAAAAAAGAGTCATTTAGTGATTTTATCTGTTGTTTTTTATATTTTGACCTCGCATTTTGCAGTGACACAAATTCATATTCCCACGGTTATTTATGTTGCAACGCAAAAGCTATCGACACATACATATATATGCCTAATAATTATCTGGCCTTTTCGCTAGTCTTCACAAATTTAACACATGGCCAGTAACATTGTTTCACCTATTGAAAAATGCATTATTATGTTGTTTTATTTATTACAGTCGATTGTCGATATCTGGGATGCAACCTGACAACAAATGATACATATTATGTATATTATGTATTTAATTTTACAATTTATTATATGTGTAGAAAGTAGCTATTAAAAATTAAATTAGCATTAAAACTTAAATTTTAACAATTTATACTTTTAATGCTAAATATGTTATTATTTTATGTAAAAATTGCAGAATATATTTATAATCTAAATTTACATTTTTTATCGATAATTTTTGGTGGAATTCCATAATTTCTATAGCTTCTCGAGTGGCTCTTGAGAATGATTTTTCGACGAAGCCTAAACATTGTCAATAATAAAGTAGGGGAATTCATTCTAATTATCGTCTTTAATAAATAACATTGATTATATAATTATCGTAATTGTGTATACTTATTTTATTTTTATTATGCATATTTTATTGATACACAATCTGCAAATTAGAAGTCAATTACATACATATATGAATGGTCTTTTATGAAAGAATCTTAGTATGATTTTATACCACACAACTGGTAGAATAATATTTTATTTTTACTGTTCCTTTAACTGGCGAAGTATTTTCTATATGACACGGTTATTAATATATAAATATTATGTCTACTACAAGATGTGTTAGTGATTTAATAGGTTTGCCTGTATTTGAATGTAAAGCTTTCTAACTAACGCGTTTAAATAATTGAAATGCTTTTATTTGTATCCAGATAAGCGAGTAAAAATATCAATAATGTGACTTTTGTATGGTCTTTTGTAGTTTTATTATAGACTTAGACTAAAAATCCAATCTTTAAAGTGGGAAATAAATTATAATTTTACCAACAAAAGATCTGATTATGACTTATCATTTTGAAAAGACAAATTTCATTATTTTTACGATCGTTTTGATATAATACAGAATATTTCCTAGCATATGTAAAATACTATGTTGTATATTGTTGATATATTCACAGACTCGTAAAATACGATTTCACAATCTTACTAGAAGTAAACCGTTATGATTCAGTCAACCCTCATACGTACACTTTTATAGCGATATTTTTTGTAGCATTTACACCGTTTTTTTTATAACGCTCCCCTCTATAGTGTACATTTTAAGTTGAACCGTCTTTCAAGACTAAATTTTTCTTGGTTTCGGCAGTGTCGGTCTAATTATTAGATCTTATTATAAATTATGAGTAGCAAACTTGTTGCAAAATGTGGCTGATATACTATAGATGCGATCTCTTTTAAGTCTCTTGCTTTGGAGGTCGTCGTGAACCATATTCTCAGGTGGGCCTTCGGGTGCAGAGATAGGCAATGACAATGGCAACTGAGAGAATTTAGTAACAGCAATATGTGGAAATAATGTGGAAAAAAAGCATTTAAAATAAATAAAATTACTACAAAACTGAATAATATAAATAAATCATGACCTCTTGTCCCAAACACGGATACGTCGGTACGTTCACTGACCGGAGATTGCGAGAGCCTTACCTACACAATATAGCAATGTACCTGCACTGGACTGGCGGCTAGTGGGGCGATCAGCGTGATCAATGGTCATCCATTACTCCCAGGACGTACCGGCTCCTCGACCGCTTTGTTCCCCTTAGGCGAGGTTCCCACACGCGCTGTACCAAAGCTGCATCCGAACCTACCTGACCATACTTGTGTGCTCTTACATGCTGCGTTGACTTACCTATCACCTTTATATTTTCACTCAAATCAAAACCTTCTCAGGAAGACCTCTTTCTAGCTGATATTTCTCTTTCTAGCTGTAAATTTTTTTTTTTAAGCGTCTTCACTATTTAAGAAAACTTTTGGCTTATTTAAATACTTAGGTCCCCAACATCTTTCAGAAGAGACTGCAGGTGTCATCATCAGCCTGTGTCCGTCCACTGTTGAACGTAGGCCTCCCGTATGAGTCTCCAACCTCTTCGATCCTCCGCCTTCCGCATCCAGGTCACTCCCGCTATTCTTCTCATATCGTTAGTCCATCTTGTAGGGGTCGGCCAATGCTTCGTTTGCCAGTTCTTGGGCGCCATTCCAGTACTTTTCTTCCCCATCGACCGTTGTCTCTTCGACAGATATGTCCTGCCCATTGCCACTTGAGTGTGCCTATTCGTTGGGTAGCATCCACTACTTGAGTTCTTCTGCGTATTTCCTCGTTTTGGATTCTATCTTTTAGCGACACTCCGAGCATGGATCTCTCCATAGCACGCTGGGTGACTTTTATTTTATGGGTAAGACTTGCTGTCAGATTCCACGTCTCTGCGCCATAAGTTAATACAGGGAGGATGCATTGGTTAAACGCCTTAGTTTTAAGGCATTGCGGAATTTTCGCTTTAAAAATGTACTTTAGTTTTCCAAATGCTGCCCATCCCAGTTGTATGCGCCTGTCGATTTCTTTTGAGAAGTTATTTCGCCCTAGTTGTATTACTTGTCCCAGATAGGTATAGTCGTTTACAACCTCTATTTCTATTCCTCCAATGGAAATAGGATCGAAGGTCTGTGAAATATGACTATTAATCATGGCTTTTGTTTTATCCATGATCATTTTCAGACCAATTTTGTTCGACGCTTCATTGAGGTCGTAGAGCATGTCTTGGAGCTTGTTAGGTGATTCGGTTATTAGCACTATGTCATCTGCAAATCGGAGGTGAGAAATGTACTCTCCGTTAATATTTATTCCACATTTTGACCAGGATAGCAGTTTAAAAATATCTTCTAGGGCGTTTGTGAAGAGTTTTGGAGATATAACATCTCCTTGTCTAACACCTTTGTTTATAGAAATATTGTTAGTGCTATCATGGAGCTGGACCATCATTATTGCGGATATGTATAGAGATTTTATTATCTCTATATACCGATAGTCTATTTTACAGCGTTGTAGTGAATCTAGTACTGCCCAAGTCTCGATTGAATCAAATGCCTTTTCATAGTCTACAAAGGCGAGGCAGAGTGGCTGATTATATTCTTCGGTTTTCTGAATGATTTGTCTTGGCGTGTAACTGCAGGTGTAGTATCAGAGAATAAGATAAAACTAACATTATATTCGAGTACATACATAAGCATACGGAAGAGTACCCTCTTCGCATTCTATGACGCTCAATCGAGTTGGTGGGACGGTGCGTCGATCGAGTCGAAAAGATACATTGAAATAAAATCTGAATATTTACTAATACAACAACTTCAGTCAAAAATAGTCTTACACTTGGCGAACGAACAAACATGGGTATTGTGTGTCGACCAAGATCTGGTAGTTTCCAAAGTTCCTTTCTAAATGCCAACCGGTAAGCTTTGGAATGCTCTTCCAGCGTCTGTGTTTCCTCCTTTCTACAATCCTGATCTCTTCAAAAAACAGAAATATACATTTGCAATCTCACAAACGCGACCACAACACACGTTTCCCGCAGGTTGAGCGTCATAGAATGCACTGGTCTTGAGTGATTGTGCTCTCCTGCATGTGATTACATAAAAAAAAATACTTGAGACTGATTCTCTTGATATCAAACTCACACCATCCATTCTTTCTCCATTGCGCTGTGTCTCGCCCCACGCGTCGCTTCTCGGTATCTTGTAGGATTCATGTGAAGGTACTCAACACTTGAACCGTTTCTCTGACCAGCTCGGTACTCGGTCCATTCTCAGTACGGATATGGTCACAGCGGACCATATGGTTGCTCGCTCTCCGCCTTAGCAGCTCCAGTAGCGCCGCGTGGAAATCAAAACACAACACTTCACGAACCATTCAACACCTTAACTATTTCATAACATAGCTTCCAGAAACATCGGCGATTGTATATGTCACAAATTGAATACCAACAACTATTATGTATATTAATTCACGCAAAGTATGCATTTTAATATAAAACTTGTGAAACACACTAAATGTTGATATATTCCACGCAAAGGAGGCCCAGTTCAGATATTAGTTTCACGAATTTGTTTGGAGGAGTAATTTGTTGGAGTCGTCTTTTTACTGACAATTGTGATTTTCTGTTTTTTTTTTTAAATTTAATATATCTTTTCTTACGCTTTCTTGTACTTCAGTGCTTCTTTTTGTGATTGTTGTTTGCATTGCTTATTTCATTATTTATAAATGCATTTAACTGTCGTTTGTAATGTTTATAAAGTTTAAAAAAAAAAAGAAACGGCGATAGATGTGTAACATGTATGCATTATAGAAATGAATGTTCTGTGTGTTTACGTCAAATGTCGACAGTGTTCCAATGTTTATATTAAACATTTATATTCCGAAAAAACGTGCGGAAAGTAATGGACTAGGTCTGCAAAGAAGTGCAGGGAGTGGAAAAAAAGCTGACGGTTTTCGTCGTTGTTTTGATTTAAAACCGTCAGCTTTTTGCCGCTCCCTGTACTTCTGCCGCTGAAAGGAGTTGGAAGATGCCTTTGCCAAACGAAATACATATAAAAATACATATCTTCAATTATATTTATGTAAGGGCATATAGTACCACACCGTGCTTGTGTCCATGCTTTGTATCAATACATCTTGCATTCTGCGAAGCTCCACCTTGAAACATATATGCTTCAAGACTTGAAGAAACGGCTGTAGTGTCCGAGACATTTTGTATGTTTAAGAAAATGAGATTATTAGCCCGACGCTCCCGAGGGGCCTAGACCATTTGGATCCAAGGAGCGACTCATTAACAACATTTATGGTTCTATTTTTATTTTTATTTTTGTCGTCCCCGCCTCTGTACGTCGCGCCTGCTACGGCGTGCCATTACAAGTCAAATGATTCATTTATAATGATGCATATTGTACTGGAGGAGAGTGTTGTGTGGCGCAGTGTGGAGGAAACCCTGCTGCTGTCAGCGATCGCGCTTCTTCGCATTCAGCTTTCTTCGCCGTACAACACTTGGTAAAACATTTACACAGGCGGCAGAACATCAAGCGCAACTAAAATCAATAATATTTTTATTATTCCACATATTTTTACATAATTATTTTATTTTTACACTGAAAATCTGTATTGAAAGATGTATGTGAGATTTCAGATGATTTTACGAATCAATATCAAATAGATGTAAAATTATACGATAAATCGACGCACAAACATAAATTAGATCAGCTATCCTAAACGGTAGAAAAATAGGTGAAATATAAGGAATTTATGTTTTTATTCAACTATTTCGTGTTTTCTTTGCTTGAATTGAAAGTTTTAAGGTATGAAGTATAAGTATTTTTTGGTAGGCGTTATCTTTTAAACATTGATGTAAATGTGGATATAAAGTCTGTTTGTTATGATGATTAAGAATAAGATTATGTATTGTATATACTAATTATATATTTTTCTTTTGTTTCAGGTGAGTTACCTATTCAGTTATGATAGAACATTTCTGTTTTCTAACCACGTCAAGTAAGGTTTGGTTAAATTTAAGTATTCACAATTATTTCACCATTTTCCTAGTACAAATAGAATAACGTGCAATAAACGTGTACTATAGCTGCTACATCAAGTTCTAGGGGCTCCTGCCCCGAATGTAATCGGCAACAGTATATGTTTCTAGGTCGACCTTTGCGTTTAGATTCGATGGGTATTTCAACTGAATTTTTGGTAACAAATATGGGAAGAAATACCATCACTCTATGGCATCCTCGCAGTGTTTGATTATTTATTTATAACACACCTATCATAATTATCAATTTGATTTGGTAACAGCTTAAAAATAAATGCTGCTGCAATTGTATATTATACAAACGAGCGTATCTGAGAAGTAGTGACTTGCTCATAAAATAATTACAGGTTGTCTAATGCCTTGATTAAGTGTGGAATAGCTGGCTTGCTTGTAACCTGCTGACCTGGGGCGCGTACCATTACTGGACTAGGGTTTGCAATACCGACATTTCTTAATCAATATCTGTATTCAATATTTGATACCGATATTATATAAAATTTATTAAAATAATATTAAGAAAAAGAGAGCAAATATATTACTATATCGAGGATTGATAATAAAACAGTAGTTTTATTATATTAGGTTATTAATCCTCTTTAGTATCAAATAGTCTTCGGAAGAATCGAGCTAATTACCCGACCTTTGTTAACAATTCTGTTAAAAAAAAATCGATCAAAATATTCCCCGAATTCGTCGTCTTTTAAGTTTCCGAGTTTTAGCCTTGAAATGGACCTTCGAGAGCAGATTTGTCTTGGGATATGATGTCATGGAACAATACTAACTGACAGAATTGAGTGGCGCTAATTACAATGTTTCAGATATGTGTCGGAAATGGGAAGAAAAAAATATATTGGGCTTAATCCCACATTCAATCCAGGTTTAGGGAACCTCTAATAATTCGCTGAAAATATTTTAGTGTTTTTTCTTTACGTTTTTTTTCTGTATCTAAATGCGATCGTATTATACGTACTGGTATGTACTAGCTTCAGGTTATATTCTCTTACAGTGGTATATACATATGTCGTATTTTTTGTCGATTAAGGTCCCACGTGTTTGCTAGGCGCCGGTTCCTCTCGACCAGTACGTGAACCATGAGCTTTTGTGCGATATGCGAACACATTCCTCGAGATGGTTTTTTTGTGACCGGCTTTTGTTTTGGTGGCCTTCCGCGTGCAAGAAATGTGGCGCCCCCCGTAGAGCGCGTGCCGCGATTATTGCCGAGTTTTCTTTCCATGGAGAAGAGATTGATGATTGCCAAACAGTGCTCTTTGTAAATGACACGCTGATCGCGACCAGCATTTCGTCTTAGGATAGACTGAAATTTTTATCGGTGACATGCCAAATATATTCTTCTTTATACCTGTATATTGATATGGTAACATCGTTTCATACTATTGTACATTATGTTATGGCTGAAAAAGCGCAGCTTAAATCACAATTGTTCTCGTACTAGACTTTACTCGCCTAATACCCGCATCACACAAGTCTTCTCTATTTATTTACTCGTACTTATGAAATCTAGTCTCAACTTCCACATTTTATGTTTACGTAAAGTAATTATATGGATGAAAATTAAGCCAATAAAGAAATATGAAGCGCACATACAGGGTGTCGACTGGATGCTGTGAGTGGGAACGATGTTTTGTAGTTGTTTTAGTATAGGTGTATTTATGTTGCATTTAGGCAGCTAACAGAACTGAGTGGCGGCAATTTGTGGTGACTATATGTTCCATGCATGGAACAGATATGGAAAGAAGAAGTATTTATGGTTGTTTGTTTTTCTGCTTTTTGAAGATATTCATATGGTATTGACATCCTCATCTCTACGGGAGAAACGACTTCACGTCGCCGGGGTAATTATCTGATCACGTGGTGGAAGTATGAAGAGCAGATTAACAACACACATACTTTTTCCGAAGCACATTGACATATAATTTCGATAAAAACTTGGTTTTCCCGTTTGACTGTAACATGACTATACGTTACTTTCGCTTCGGTCGAACGGGACTTGACTCACGACTAAGCGCTCTCATAATGGGTTGTCGCCCAGCGCCGCATGTGGCGATCTACAGAATTAATGGCGCACCAATGACAGCAGCCATGTATATAACTAACGTTACACCCGTGACCGGATTTGTCCAAAATGCCAATATGATAAATAGACGAAAGATTGTGTATTTTCAGTACCAGTCAGCAAGAGCTATATCATGCTGATGTTAGTATGTTAGATGAAACATATATACTTGGAAAATCCAAAGTTTTTGTGATGTTACAGAAGCTGGACAAATTGTTTGTCAAGTCTTGATAGATGTCAGCTATATAAGGATGCTCGGAAAGGCTTCCACGGATATTGCCTTGTTGGATAGATGTACAAAAAGCAGGGTGCATGGTTGTAGCCTTAAAAAAGTTGTGACATAAGAAAGTAAACTGATTTAAATCTGCGTTCCATTGTGTGGAAATTAAACTTAATTAAATAAACATCTATATAATTAATGTCATAATAGGGGCCGATGTGAACGTAATGTCGTCACTCTGGGCCCCGACAACTCGGCAAAGGGACGCTGGTCGCTGCACGGCGATTGAGGACTTCATCGTGCAACATGAGCTTGTAATTATGAACGACACTTCATCTCCACCCACTTTCTCTGGTGCTATGGGTGAGAGTCATATTGACATCACACTTGCAACTAAAAAAGTCTCCATATGCTCATGGCGTGTCCATCCTGATGAATCATGCAGCGACCATCGTCTCTTAACATTTAAGTCACTATCAAATACCGTTCCAACCATCACATCACCTTTCCAGCATTCTCTCCAACCTCCCTTCAAAACATGCAAAGCAAAGTGGGATAGATTTAAAACCCTTTTCTTGACAGAACTGGATCGTTTTGCCAATTCCCCTGTTACAAACCCGCACGATGCCGCTCGTAGATTAAATGACTGCATAATTTCAGTAGCCGAGGAAGCCCTTGGCCGCATAAAGAAGCGCCGTCCCCAAACTGTCCCATGGTGGTCACCTGAACTTTCCCGCCTAAAGGTTCTAGTAAAAAGAACCCGCAGATCATTCCAGGGCGCTCGCAAATCCGGTCTCGCTACAGAGACAATAAGCTGGCTTAAGACTGAACATAGCTCCGCCACATATATGTATAAGAGCTCCATAATGAAAGCGAAACAATCCTCTTGGCGCAATTTCGTTACATCTACATCTAATCCAGATCCTTGGGGAAAGGCTTTCCGTGCAGTTAAGGCAAACTTACAGCCAGGCCGCACGCTCTGTGGTATCGCCCAGCTCTTGGGTGATACACCTACATCCACTCTCATTGATACGGCTGGCGCCCTTGTAGACTCCTTACTCACAAAAGACGAACCCATTTTCAGACGACGATCACGCGTTGCAGGTTAGGCGTGTATCGGCACTTCCTCTTGACACGCCCTCGTGCACGCCCCCTTCAGAGAGCAAAATCAACACAATAATCTCGTCCCTTGACCCTGGCAAAGCAGCAGGACCAGATCGTATTGTCAAAATGGTCTGGCTCATGGCCAAGCCAGAGATCACAAACCTTCTTTCTTTATGCATCCAAACAGGAACCTTCCCCGACTGTTGGAAGGTGGGCCTTCTGACAGTCATTCCGAAACCCCGCACCGACCCTAAAGCTTATCGTCCAATCACTCTTCTGCCAGTCCTCGGCAAAATCCTGGAGCGTATTGTCGTAAGTAAACTAGAATCACATCTAGCCACTTCAAATATGCCAATCTCCAAGAGACAGTTCGGCTTCCGACCGGGAGTCTCAACGGAAGATGCTATTCTCACGACAATCAAGACAACAACTGACTCCAAGTGCACTTACGTTCTGGGTGTTCTTCTGGACATCTCAGGTGCTTTCGACAACGCATGGTGGCCAATGGTCTTGGCTAAGCTTCGCCTTCGACAGATTCCCGGTAACCTATACGCATTGTTACAGAGCTATTTCCAAAACCGTAAAATTTCGCTGACGCTGGAAGCGTTCGTATATCACGTAACGTCTCTAGAGGGTGTCCTCAGGGTTCCGTTCTTGGCCCAATGCTTTGGAACATTCTTTTCGATGACATCCTCAGCTTACCGGCTGCCTCTCGGATGTGGTGTTGTAGCATACGCTGACGATGCACTCCTAACAGTAGAAGCTTATAGTCGATCTTCACTGGAGCGCTCAACCACAGAAGCTCTAAACCAAATCTCATCCTGGGGCCAACGAAACAAACTATGTTTTGCGCCACATAAAACAGAAGCTATTCTTTTAAAGGGAAAATTATCTCCACTACGTCCACCAGCTATTTACTTCCAAGGTGCTAAAGTAAAAATTTCTACAGAAGTTACATACCTTGGCGTAATCATGGATGGTAAAAGAAGTTTCGCCGCTCACGCTCGCCATGTTGTAGATAAGGCGCGGAAGGCTTTCTTCTGTATTTCTAGCCTTACGGGGAATTCATGGGGACTCAAATTTCGAGCCCTTAAAACAGTGTATGATGCGATCTTTCTCAGCACTGTGACATATGCGGCGCGGTGCTGGGTTGAGCGCACTCGACTACTCTTCATTAGACGCATTCTCTTGAGTGGTCAAAGAACCCCACTTTTCTCACTTACTAAAGCCTATCGATCCTCTGCCACCGAGTCATTGATTATCCTTGCGGGAGTGCTGCCGTTGGATCTGCAAGTGCAGGTGAGCGCCGCTATGTCTTTGCTTAGACGTGGCTTCTCTGCGGAGGTCGGGGGCACTTGTCTCAATCCTCCGCAGGGTAAGATCACGAAAGAAACCGAAAAAGAAGTAAGACTGGCGGCGCTCGCAGCATGGCAGAGCAGATGGTCGACCTCGCTCAAGGGTAGACACACATATTCCTTCTTTCCTTCTGTCCTCGATAGAATGTAGATGCCGTGGCTTATTCCAAACCACTGGACTAGTCAATTCATGACTGGGCACGGCAATTTTAAGGCTAAATTCTTCAAGTTTAGCTTCGTTGATAGTCCAGACTGCCCATGCGGCAGCCCCTTGCAGGACGCTGAACACGTTCTGTGGCATTGTCCAATATTAGATTTAGCGAGGCAAAGGCTCCTTAGCGTAATCCAACAGAAGTCTGGACCGGTTGGATATATCGATCTCATATCTACGGAGCCCAACTACCATGCATTTTCTGTATTCGCGGCGACCTTCGGCGAAGAAGTCTAAAAGTCCAAATTTTAACGTCTGAACTACTAACTTTTACATCCATGTGTGGTGTTGCTCACCAAAACCAGTTACTTGTATAACGAGAATGTACTCTGAAAACAATGCCTTGGTAAGTGCTCGCAAGGAGCGCAGGTACAAGGCGACCGGCCCGGGGTCCTAAGGCCCCCAAAAAAAAAAAAAAAACATCTTTATATCATCATCATCAGCCTGTGTCCGTCCACTGTTGAACGTAGGCCTCCCGCATGAGTCTCCATCCTCTTCGATCCTCCGCCTTCCGCATCCAGGTCACTCCCGCTATTCTTCTTATATCGTCAGTCCATCTTGTAGGGGGTCGGCCAATGCTTCGTTTGCCAGTTCTTGGGCGCCATTCCAATACTTTTCTTCCCCATCGACCGTCGTCTCTTCGACAGATATGACCTTCCCATTGCCACTTGAGTGTGCCTATTCGTTGGGTAGCATCCACTACTTGAGTTTTTCTGCGTATTTCCTCGTTTTGGATTCTATCTTTTAGCGACACTCCGAGCATGGATCTCTCCATAGCACGCTGGGTGACTTTTATTTTATGGGTAAGACTTGCTGTCAGATTCCACGTCTCTGCGCCATAAGTTAATACAGGAAGGACGCATTGGTTAAACGCTTTAGTTTTAAGGCATTGCGGAATTTTCGCTTTAAAAGTGTACTTTAGTTTTCCAAATGCTGCCCATCCCAGTTGTATGCGCCTGTCGATTTCTTTTGAGAAGTTATTTCGCCCTAAATGTATTACTTGTCCCAGATAGGTATAGTCGTTTACAACCTCTATTTCTGTTCCTCCAATGGAAATAGGATCGAAGGTCTGTGAAATATGACTATTAATCATGGCTTTTGTTTTATCCATGTTCATTTTCAGACCAATTTTGTTCGACTCTTCATTGAGGTCGTAGAGCATGTCTTGGAGCTTGTTAGGTGATTCGGCTATTAGCACTATGTCATCTGCAAATCGGAGGTGAGAAATGTACTCTCCGTTAATATTTATTCCACATTTTGTCCAGGATAGCAGTTTAAAAATATCTTCTAGGGCGTTTGTGAAGAGTTTTGGAGATATAACATCTCCTTGTCTAACACCTTTGTTTATAGAAATATTGTTAGTGCTATCATGGAGCTGGACCATCATTGTTGCAGATTTGTAAAGAGATTTTATTATCTCTATATACCGATAGTCTATTTTGCAGCGTTGTAGTGAATCTAGCACTGCCCAAGTCTCGATTGAGTCAAATGCCTTTTCATAGTCTACAAAGGCGAGGCAGAGTGGCTGATTATATTCTTCGGTTTTCTGAATGATTTGTCTTAGCGTGTGGATATGATCAATTGTACTAAAGCCTTTCCTAAACCCAGCTTGCTCTCGAGGTTGAAATTCATCAAATCGACCCGTCAGCCTGTTTGTTAAAATTCTGGAGAATACTTTATACACATGGGAAAGAAGGGAAATGGGTCGGTAGTTTTTGAGCAGTGATTTATCCCCTTTTTTGTGGAACAATATCACAATACTCGTACTCCATGTCGCCGGGGTTTCTCCATGTTCTATTACCTTGTTGAATAGTTTTTTAAGCTCTTTCAACAGAGGGGTTCCTCCTACTTTCAGAAGCTCAGATGTAATTCCGTCTTCTCCAGGGGCTTTGTTGTTCTTAAGTTGTTTTAGGGCCAATTTAATTTCGAATATACTTATATCTGGGATGTCTTCAGACCAGTGCTTTGTGAGAGTAGCCCTCTTGTCGTCCGCAGATCTGTCATTAGGACCTGGCATCGTAGATGAATACAATAACCCGTAGAAATGTTCTATTTCCTTCAGTATATCATTAAGATTTGTTGTTATATATATAAAAATCAATTGCTGTTCGTTAGTCTGGCTAAAATTCGAGAACGGCTGAACGGATTTATCTTATCTTGGTCTTGAAATGTTCGTGGAGGTCTAAGGAAGGTATGAAAGGTAAGAAAAATTTGAATAATTGCCGGGGAAACCCTAAAAACAGCCCTTTTCTTTTTCCCATATAAACGTTCCATATAAACAAGATCTATACACAATATCATCTTTCATATGCTTTATTCATTTCACGCACCGCGTGTTATTATGAGATCGCGAAGTGTGTACATAATATTTACCGCGCGGTTGACATGACACGCGTTATCATATTAAAAGATCTATACACAATATCATCTTTCATATGCTTTATTCATTTCACGCACCGCGTGTTATTATGAGAACGCGAAGTGTGTACATAATATTTACCGCGAGGTTGACATTTCAATTTGGGCGGCGCGCTTTGTCAACGAATAACGTTGTGTGCGCAGAGTGCTTACCGCGCACTTGACAAGGTTTCTCGGTACGTATTATCTATATATCTATATATCTATATCTCTATATCTCTATATCTCTATATCTCTATATCTATATATCTATATATCTATATCTCTATATCTCTATATCTCTATATCTCTATATCTATATATCTATATATCGATATAACTCGAGAACGGCTGAACGGATTTATATTATCTTGGTCTTGAAATGTTCGTGGAGATCTAAGGAAGGTATCAAAGGTGAGAAAATCCTAAAAACAGCCCTTTTCTTTTTCCCATATAAACGTTTTCTAAATAAAATGTAGAGTAGTAAATAAATTTCATATTAAATTATAATCGCTCACTGTTGTCTAAGAAATGTAGGTGTGTTCCTAACTTCGAAGAGTCAATTTGCAATTTATTACCGCTGCACAAAGTTCAAATTCAATCATATCTATCAAAATAGTCTTCGCGTGCGCGTTGGAGGATCTAATGTCGTGTTACGAAACTCAACAAAAGTGATAATATCGTGAATGCGACCAAATTGTATAGTCACAAAATGTAATAGATCATTAGTAGTACTAATTTTCAATTTGGTCGGCTTCGCGAAACTTATTTTAGCTAACTTCAGTTGTTAATCTATCAGATTATTTTGTTTTATAGATTGATAAATATTAAGTTTTGCATGTTGATAAATATTAAGTTTTATATGCTGTCGACAATGCTCTTAATCAGTGAAAATGCCCAAAGCATTCAGGAAATGCTGGAGGAATGGAGACTGGCTTTGGAGAGTAGTGGACTGCGAATAAGTAGAAGTAAAACCGAGTCGATGTACTTCAATTTCAATTCTGGTTGCACCGCGGTTTGTTAATTAATTTATTCTGTAGGAGGAGTGGTGTGTTCACCACTCCTCCTACAGAATACACCCGTAAAAGAGGTTGATACTTAAATATCTCGGCTCTGTGATATCCTTAGATGCCAAAACTGAATCTGACGTGGAGCATAGAATAAACACAGGATGGCCGAAATGGAGGTCTCTCTCTGGGGTTTTGTGTGACAGCAAGATTCCAGTTAGGATCAAAGGTAAAATCTACAAAACTGCTGTAAAGCCAGCTATGCTATACGGATCGGAGTGTTGGACACCGCTGAAACGTGACTTGGATAGGATTCATGTGGCAGAGATGAAGATGCTGAGGTGGGCGGGCAGTGTGACTAGATTAGACAGAGTTCGAAATGAGGGGTTCATTTCGGGTGGCCCCCATAACTGAAAAGATAAGGGAAAACCGCCTAAGATGGTATGGGCATGTGACACGGAGAGATGAAGACCACATGGCGAAGAGAGCCCTCAACATACCCACGCTGAGAAGAAGACCTGGAAGACCGCAGGCAACCTGGACTGCAACTGTAAAGTCGTATTGCTATGTCAGAATTGCGTTATTTAGTGAGTGACAATGAAGTAGATAGGCTTAGAATGCAACGAGTTCGTGCACATCAAACACAACAACAGCAAGCACGACATAATGAAATTGAGCGAATCCGCAGACGCAGTGCTCCTGTGATTCTTGAACGAGCTGCATTTCACTATGATCCAGCAATTGATTATTGTGCCGACAAATCGGTAACAATTGGGGAAATGAAAATAATTAGTAAATATTGTAAGGCCTTAAAAAACACTGGTGAATCTACTGGATTATGTTGTGCTGGAGGCAAAGTGAAATTGTCACAGTTGGTCCCACCACCAGATTCTTTACGATCTTTAGTTTCTGGGATTGGAAATGATTCTAAGAACTTCTTGGCCAACATTCAGAAATATAACAGCTCAGAAATATATAAAATGCTTTTTTTAAATACGGATTCGTTTTGTTTGTTTTAAGATTATTTTACACAAAAGCTTAGGTCTTTTATTTATCGATTGAGGCAGTTCGAAGTCTGCTGGGTATCTAATAAAAACTCATGTATGTACTTGTAAAACTAGTGTAGTTTATTTTTTTCGCTTGTTAGAATGTGTTCCCGTATTTTGTTACCTACACGGTGTTGCCACTTTGGGAATCATTGGCCTGTTCTCCATTCACCCATGTCGAACAAGACATCTTGGACTTGCCGCCTGCTTGCTGTGAAGAAGTCTGTGGATGTTTATGGAAGTCTGCGTTCAAGAGTGACTTGTTGATACATGTCTGACCATCCATTTCCTGCACCACGCCTGGTTATAAATATTGTAGTAAACGTTACTGCACATACGCGAGTTCAAATCCAAGCTTTATAGTTTCATTCGTTCAGTATCGCCCATCGTTACGGAGAATTCTATAAAAAAAGTAAAATTATCTGTTTGCATTTCTCTTTCCGGTGATACCTAATAATTTAATATTTCAATACATTTACGTATAAAAGGTATAACAATTATTTTAGTATATAATTTGTGCATGTACGAGGTTAATATATAATATAATTATATATTCATAAATTGCACTTGCATATATTACGTATGTACAGATTTCTTAAGCAAAGATTAAATTTATTTTTGCGTGCTAACGTCATTTTGAAATTTATTGTGAAATTTGAACTGGGATTTTTTATTGTGGTTTTTTTTTAGAACTATTCTCACTTTTACATTTTTATTTTTACGCATCTACTTTTATTTCGAGTTTCTTTAAATATTGAACTATTTATATTGCCGTATAATGTCAAGCGAAAAACGAATTTGAAAATAAATTAAGTGGAAGCGTAATCAAGAAACCTGAAGAGATGATGAACTGGACAAAAACTCCGTAGGTCTAGGCGCAAAGGTGTGCCTAAAACATAACATTTCAAAGAAAAGTGGTCCGTGGGTTAACAAAAGCATATAGAAAAGGAAGTGATGGTACTGAGGTGGCGAGACAAGAAGGATGTCTTCTTCCTATCCACTGTACATAGTTGTACAATGATTGAAGTGGCCGCCGGTAAACAAAGACTAACTGTTGCCAATGAATACAATTTTACTATGGGGGGTGTTGATCGTGGAGATCAACATTTAGCCATTTGATTGAGAGTTGTGGAAATAAATAAAAAAGAGGAACTGAAAACAATTCCAACTTCCGGGAAAAAATCATAATGCAATATTTGGAGAAATAACATACCCCAGAATTTGCGTCCAAAAAAGACCCTCTGCGACTCCAAATTCATTGCGCCTTACTGAAAGGCATTTAATTGATGTCATTCCACCAGCAAATAAAACAAGTGCCACAAGACGATGCGCCGTTTGCTGTTTCAAAACGGATAAAAAGGGGAAAAAAGTAAGACGAGAAATGTAGTTCTATGCATTCCTTGTTTTAAGAGTTACAATACCCAAAATGTATTTTGATGTAACCATTAAATGTTACATGTAAAATAAACTTTAAAAAATAAATTTGTTTTAATTATTTCCACTGATTTTGAACCCTTGATATTTTGAAAGCACTAAAACTGTTGTAAACAAAGCTATTGTGAGCCGATAACGTCAGATATGTTATTTACATACATTGTTAACATGATTTGAGCAAAAAAAAGGTGATTTTTTTAAGACCACTTTTTGGAAATAAACCCGACACGGTTAACGCACTTTTGTGTCTGACGACAAAAAACTCTATATATGTCGAAATTGTAGAAAATTAGCATTTTTTTTATGAAATTTAATTTTTTTTTTTATGGAATGCGTCTTTCATTTATTAAATATGAAAACTTACGCCTTTAGGCCAAAAATAAAGATTGTCAAGTTTACTACAATTTATGTCTCACATGTTGTAGTAAACTTCTCTAATCATATGTTTTATCGTCAGATAAAACATAAGCGCTAGGAAACGTTCAAGTCTTACAAAAATAAACTGTATATTTTAAGGTAGTTAATAATTTCTCTATTATAGATAGGTAATCTATAAAATGCTCTTCGGAACTTAAAGAACTAATTCCTCCTGCACCCACTCACAGCCGACAAACTCGTCTTACACTTGCCGAACATCCATTCACGGTTAATATATGTCGACCAAGAACTGGCAGCTTCCAAAGTTCCTTCCTTAATGCTAAGCTATGGAATGCTCTTCCAGCGTCTGTGTTTCCTCCTTCCTACAATCTGGATCTCTTCAAGAAACATAAATGTACACTTGCAATCTCCCCAACCCACACACAAATACGAACACAACACACGTTTCCCGCATGCAGCGTCCAGCCTCCCTGGCTGAGCGTCATAGAGTGCACTGGTCTTGACCGGTTGTGCTCTCCTGCATGCGTTTACATAAAAAAAAGGACTTATTGATACATAAAATAATTAAGATGATTTTATAGGTCTTACCTTCGATTTCCTAGATCAGTAGGTCTAAGATTCATAGTGAATCTAGTGTGCAGTCTCTTCGTATAGTTAATTAATTGGTAATTGAAATAATTATTCAGGGTTTATTGCATATCTTGTGCAGACTTAATTATTTTTTCATTGTAGCAGTCTCTTATAAAAACGTATAGTTTTTGTATTTATTTTTGATGTTTGATGTCTCTGTAATCCAGGCAGTTCCTCTGAATGGACAAGCGATTCCTCGCCTTTGTCTGGTCTTCCTCCTGTTCCTCGCCAGCCGCGGATTCCCTGACGCGGATCGGCTTCATTTTTCGGTCCGTGGAGCACGTGATCAGATGAATTCCCAGTCGTCATCAGAATCCAGGGCTCGGCCAATTCTGAATCAAAAAAATATATCTAAAAATTACAAAATACTGCTATTTGCCCCCACTAATAATGTCAAGAATTTATGTTTTTAAAAATATTTTTTTAATTTCGATCGCATTACTTAGCAATTGAAGCAGTTAAAACAATATTATATTCGGAAGCATATTTTTAATGTAAACGCATGTCAGATAATACAGACAGACGACGATGAAGAACTTTAATTATTGTCAGTCTGTATTGTTTTCCATCTTAATGCCAGAATTCATAATCCATTTTTACAGTTGTGTGGTACGAGTATTTACGGGACGACTTTTTCGTGTATATTCAATTTTTATTTACGTACTATGACTGCCATTTCACAACTAATGAGGGTTATTTTTATAGTTTTTAAATTGGAATTTTTTCATCTTTGGAACACATTGTCACCACAAACTGCCGTCATTTAATTTTATCAGTTGCCATTGAACATGCGTTGTCCTAGGACATCTCTGCATCGGATAATCCGATACGATATATGTACAGCACAATAAACTCCCGACAACCTTCAGGGTAGGAGCCAGGGGCGGTTCTTCGGAATTTTGAATAAGATTGGATAATTAGACTCCTGATGATGGCCAGAAGTAACGCCATCGACGTCGCCCACTTCTGGGCAGACAGGATCTGACCCTGTTGTTTCCGACACGATTATATATATATACATTAGACTCCGAGACCAAGGAGCGGTTCAGACCAAAATGCACGCTTTAGAAGAGACTTGTTGAAGTAATACTTGTTATATGAAAAAATGACGCAATTGCTACGTAAAAAAATATCTGTACAAGTGTATACTATTAGAGAGTTAACTGTATTAGGCTAAGTTTATGACCATTTAAAAGTTGTATGGCTTCAGGCATTTAAGTGCAATTATTTGTTTATATTTTTATTTATATTTTGCCTGATAAAAGGAATTGCTTGTACTCAGATGCTGTGTATAGTTTTCAAGTTGTTATTTGTATTGGATAAGAGTATTTTGGTTACGGTTATCACATAATTATGCAATGAATTCGATCCTCTTTTCTATCTTTCTTGGCAGCCCTTGTATTCCTCGGCTTTATCCTTTGTCTCTGCTTGTTCTACGCCTCACCCTTTGTCCTTTGTTCCCCGGCACTGAGCCGTCATTGTCCAGCGAGCATCACAGAAGAGCAACTCATTAAATAAACATCCATTAAATCACTCCAATAATATCATATCCAACCACGCAACTACTGAATCAAATTATCCACATCTTACCGTACCGAATACATCTCTGTACGACTCAAAATCATCTTTACGCATTTTTACCTTGCAATATGTTATCATACATAACATTAAAATACAATAACTGATACACATACAATTTCATAGTAAATACCATCTTATATGATATTTCTCTCATCAATGAATCAAAACAAAGTATGTACTGACTTTTGTACATCATTGCTCAGTTCTTTTGCCCAACGCGATGACCATTCGCCCACTTTCGAAGCCACATCTAGTCGAGAAAAACATATTATATAATTAATATGTATTATTTTTATATATGTCGCTTTTCATAAACTGTTTGCACATTTTGCAAGGTTCAATCAATTCATTTATTCACAATTAATAAAGGGTTTGAACCTTGCAAAATCTATATACTTACAGTTGATAAGCGCCATCTATAAAAATAGTAGGAGTAATTTATTGATTCGATAAGGTGGCAAAAGTGGGCGAGTTGTCCATGGCATTGGATAAAAGTGCTGCACAAAGGTCTGTAAATAAGAGGTCCGTGGTTCGAACGCTTGCCTCCGTCGTTTATTTTTCTCCGATTCATTAATCTAAGAAATATCAAGATGGAGTTTGCTATGTTGTTGTTTGTTTTTCGATTGTTGAATATTTGTATAAATCTTCAGTGGTATTGAATTGGCAATTTTTAGGAATATTGAAAAGTATATTTCCGACTCCAAAAACATACGAAATGCAATATTTTTATATGTTGTTTTTTATCATTTATTTATGTAAATACATATATGGGAATCCATCTTCTGGTAGCCATGTCTTTGTGTCTTTGTGGGTGACCCCCTGAACTGCAGGGAACATCGTAAACATCCAACAGTCTATAGGAACTCAGGTTTAACTGTCTATTTCATTGTTGGATACCGTTTTATTGCCATCAAATAATAATCGAGCATTGTTCGGTAATGGCCCTGTCCTTAATTTACTATCAGCCCATCGATATGATTCCCCCTTAAAATTAAGTTTTTTATTTATGCTGTAACGGATTCTCTTCAATCGTAAAAATTCGTCTACCACTATTATAAATGTACACGTAAAATAACATCAATTATATTTCCTCACGTATAAGTTTCCTTATGGCATAGCGACATTATTGACCGTTTTAGTTTGTATTGTCTAAAAATTTATGCCGCTATTAAATTATGAATAACAAAATTATATCACATGTCATCAATAATTTACTGGGTAAAACAAACGAAGCTTATAGTACCATGAGTTAGCTTTAGTTTTTATAACATTCGAGATGTAGTAATAAATGAAGATAATTACAATTTATTATGGTCATTTTTATGAAACTGTATGCAGAAAGTAAATATATTTTAAATAAAATATGGGTGCATCTTTTGGTGATGATAGTACGATCCAAAATAAAGCAATCTTAAAACTTAAACATACTCACAAGTAATGAGGAATGATGAAATTATAAGTTCACACTGCATTTATAAGAGTATATAAACATGGGCATAGGCACCCAGTGAATGTACCAAACTAGGGTTATAACAAATTATTAATTAAATATACTATACATAAAATTCCTTTTTCAACGCGTCAATCCAAGCACAAAAATAACGGCAGAAGCGGGATGCGAACCGCGGACCTTGGAAACCAACTATGCCCAGGTATTTATACCGCTCAGCCAACTGGGCTATTGCTATGCCTAGACCGACTCGCGTTGAAACTAGTATTTATATCATTGTTATCATCGTACGATAGATGTCGCTATAGTATATATTCAAAGTATGTATGTATATTTTTATTTTTTATTATTCAATCAGTCATCATTTATTCACAAGCTTAATATTATTACTTTCCGACAGTCTATTTATTTTAGTAAGTACCATTGGTTCATTTCATGGCCCAAACATCGCGTGGCATTCCGCCTGTGTCTTGGCCGCGCTTGTAGGCCATTAGCGATACTTGATATACACGAGATTCCACATGCCGGTATGTGCTCCTGATACTTTTGACCCATTTCAAAATGAACTTACATGGTTTACCAATTTAAATAAATTATATTTCTATATTGTAGCATTTTTTATTACTTATTTATACACATATACAGGAGAATACATATGAACAAACAGTGACGGAGGAATGTATAGATTCTATGACACTTAAATTATTATACCAACATAATAATTTACAGCCCGACATCCATGCACCACCCAGTTTTACTGGTACTCACTATAAATAAGTGTTGTTAACACGAACGGTTTTTGTCATCGCAAATATTGATTAAAAGGTTATGATAAGAATTTTACAGATGTGAGATCGAATTCCCACAATATCGTGGGTGTTTTTTAGAGATGTGAATCGAAACAACGATCTTTGATTTGGTATACAAACTTTTCACTCTAAGCCATACCCGCCAACATATGAAAATTTCATGCGTGAAATATCATCTTCTACGAATGAAAGTTGTCGCAAGAAGACGTGAATCGGTTGACTATTAACTATTTTTTTAGACTTATTCGAAGTCGGCGTCCATGCATATATAAGAAGATTAAACGTATTATGAAAATGCGCATGTTTCGCACATTCATTCCGTGATATATGCAAAATAACGAACAACGTTTTCAAAGAAAGAATTTGTTCTGTCAAAACATACTCGTACTTGTACATTGATTTATTGATTATTTAAGTTTTATATGATTAATAATTTAATGTTGTTGAATGATTCAGTAACCGAATAAGACTTCCATGAAATGGAATCTTGCATGGTCTTCAACGCAATTTACGTCAAAGAAAAAAATTACGTTCCTATGTATGATGTTATTATTTCAATATTTCTTTCTTTGGTGTCCACCGAGTTGATACTTAAACCACTCGCTAATGACGGCGATGAGTTAAACATTACATTGTTATTTTGACTTGGCCCCTTGGAGTGAAGCTTGATCGTGTGAACATATGTGTTAAGAGGCGAACAAATTCCCATACGGAATGCTTAAACACTGACAATAATACGTGTTTATTCAATGTACATAAGAAAATACAAATAAATATTTAAAAAATATTGTATGATATTTTTTCAAATGACGTGTTACGGATTCTGTTAATTTTCTTTGTTATGTTTTGATATGTAAAAATCGTTATTATACCTGTGTACACTTACATATTTGGAAAGCACTTTTAATGGTAATAAAATATGGCAGAGTACATGCCTCGTAACAGAATACTGGAGAAGAATATTTTCGAGTTGAAGATAAACATTGCAGAAACTTTCTTTTTTTATTGTCGCTGATGTCAAATGACTTGCAGAATGTTGAATGCAATATTGCTTGTTATTGATAATAAAATAAAATATTTATCAGCTTCTTGTGCGGCATGGGGACATGATTATTTTTGCAATAAAATGCATCATTAATGCTGTGCGAGTTGTGATAGGAGAAGGGTGTCAAAAATTAATATTATGGGGTGGATTTATATACTATAAATACAAATTCCTGTATATTGTTCAAATTAGCATCACCTGTTTCATTGATAGCATTTTAACAATATTTAAGGAGATTTTTTCCCCTCTGTGGAAGCAATGAGGGTTTCACGATGGGGCGACCTCAACCTCGTCAGTTTCAACATTTCAAAAACCCAATCATGTACTTTCTCCACCAAGAAGACTGCTATGGATCCTGTATCTTTCAACGGTTGTTCTCTTCCGAAAGCAAGCTCCATCAACATGCTTGGATTATCAATATCGAATAATGTCAAATATTACGAGTCAATTAAGTGTAAAGCCGGTCTCGCTTCCAAAAAACTAGGTGTATTATATAGATCACGTCGGTATTTCAACGATAAACAACTTCTTCTTCTATATAAAGGACAAATCCGACCTATCCTTGAATACGGCAGTCACCTTTGGATTGGAGCCCCAAAATACCTTCTAAACTTAATTGACTCAGTTCAAAGAAGAGCAATTCGTTTGATAAACAATGACACCCTTACGTCTAATCTACAATCAATGGAACACAGACGTAAGGTTGGTTCTCTTAGTCTTTTCTACCGTTATTACCACGGTCGCTGCTCTTCGGAACTTAAAGAACTAATTCCTCCTGCACCCACTCACAGCCGACAAACTCGTCTTACACTTGCCGAACATCCATACACGGTTAATATATGTCGACCAAGAACTGGCAGCTTCCAAAATTCCTTCCTTAATGCCACCGGTAAGCTATGGAATGCTCTTCCAGCGTCTGTGTTTCCTCCTTCCTACAATCTGGATCTCTTCTGAAACAGATAAATATACACTGCAATCTCCCCAACCCACATACAAACACGAACACAACACACGTTTCCCGCATGCAGCGTCCAGCCTCCTGGCTGAGCGTCATAGAGTGCACTGGTCTTGACCGGTTCAAATTGCTCTCATGCATGCGTTTAACAATAAAAAAAAAAAATCAGTTTTGATAACCACCGACACAAATGTTTCTTCTTATATCGTTTCAAATTTTGTGCGGATATGTCTAAGTGGTGAAAGTGTTTGTTTACCGAAATTCGTGGGTTCAATCCCCGACGGAGAAAAAAAAAAGATTTCTAAGCTCCATAAATACCCCGGTTGGTGGGCATTGGATTCCTCACCCGTAAAATACCAGTCATAGCCTATTCATTGGAATTGGTGGTAGAGGAAAGTGGTCCCGTGAACACTAATAAATCCTGTAATAAATGGAAGATGATTTAATATCGGGTGGTTGTCTATGACGTTGGCGGGTTCAAACTTCACATGCAGCGCTTAGCTCTATGTAACATGGTAAGCGTCATCGGTATTCGTTGCTCTTTGATGCAATGAATGCATTGGAATGCAATTGAATGAAACAAGGAAGCCATCACACTGACTTCCATCGTCCATCGTCTGCTCTGGCACCGTATCCTACTTCGCGCATCACTCTTCCTTTCTTCTCCGCTGTGCAGATCTCGCAGGTCTTCAATCAATGCTGCAGCAATTCATCTCCACCTCTTTCCGCCCACGACACCTGTCCGCGTCTGTATCAATCAATCTGAGACGCTGGGAACAGCTGATTTCTCAATGCCTATCTATATACTGTTTATCTATTCGTATATGCTTTCTATTTATATACTGTTTATCTATATGCTGTTTATCTATTTACTGTTTATTTAAATACTGTTTAGAGGCGATTAGAATAGCTTCTGTCATCGCTTCCGACTTCTTATGCAAATTCAAATACGAGTATATATATCAATTATTCCGATGTATTGCATGAAGTATTGCATGAAGTATTGCATAAGTTTAAGCATATCCTAATACATGCCATAAAATCATGTCGCATTTAATCAAATGCAAGATTCGCAGGCAGATAATTATTTATATTTTTAGGATTCACATGTGTATCCATTACAAATATTGAGCAATCGTTCATGACATAAATGAAGACAGCGGTTTTGCACTCACTGAGATCTTTCCCAGTGCTTGTTTTGCAAACAGCTACTAAATAATATAAAAGTGTTTACAATGCTGGAATGTCGATTCCTCGGTGAGTGCGAAACCGAGATTTGCTGAGGATTTGCTGAGGTGTACGTCTTAGAGGTAAAGCGCTTACCTACTAGGCCAGTGGTTGTCGATCCGATCTCCGAAAAAGTTAAAATGAGTGTTTGTTTAACAATTAAATGCTCTATAAATACCTCTTTTGGTATGAATTTGATAGCTAATCCGTAAAATGACGGATATTCCTTATCAATTTAAAATTATGGTCGATGAAAATCGTCCCGTCACACTATCAATTCATAGTTAGTCTCCTAAAAATGACGAAACATTAACATCTTTACCATCTTTAAAAAGTAAAGCTTTATAGAATGCACAGCTGATTTCTTTATTTCTGTCTGCCGGTGTTCTCCTGTATATGTTTGTATAATAAATACCAATCAACTAGTATTTCACCTGAAGTTGTTTAGTTAAATAAATGACAATTTATTTGCTTGAGTGTATTTTTCCGTATACATTCAGTAATCTTACTAATACTTTTACTTGATCTTTGTTATTACAATAAATGCTGGGCAACACACGAGCTATCGATGTTGCCAGATATTGGAAAAAAATAATTTGACGTCGTTGGATTAGAAGAAGATAATTAGAAGAAGAAAATTACAACAAACAACATTGGAGACACAATGTTTGTATGTGCATTTTAATGATTATTATTTAATTATTTTGAAATGATGCAGAGGTCATAATACTTACGGTTTAACAAATTGATAATCGCGACCCGCTGGAGAATAATAAACTTGGAAATTGATTATCAGTTATTAAAATGAGCTTCTGATATTGTGAGACTCGAGCTTTTATGGACTTAATTGATTTTGTACTGCCGAGTGATGGGCGGGGTATTGAAGATAATTAATATATTACTTGTAATTAGCAGGCGATCCTTTCTGCGTTTGCTTATAATATTAGGTTGTTCGCAAAGTCATTTTATTGATTCTCAACAGATGATTTAATTGTATTTTACCAGTCAACTTAATATTTAAGAAGTATAATACTTATACAGTAAATACGAGTATAGCAAGACTTGCTTGTGAAAATGATCGATTGATTACGCGCAATAATTTTTGTTTGGCACCCTTCAAACACGGCAATTGAAAAGCTACATTTTCGGCATATTTATTTATTTTACTAAAAAAAACTAGGTTCAAAAAAAGAAAACAAATAAATTTGCATTATAAACATGTATTGACAAGACGCCTGTGCAAAATTTTGTTCCTGGAATTAAAGTTGCACCGTGTTTGGAAGGTTATGAAGACATTATTAAGGCTTTAATTAATTGATGCAAACTGTCGAATTGCAACTCGTGAGATTGCCGAATGATTAAATGTATTTAAGTCGACTGTTTCATGTTTACATGAAACGCATATATTAAAAATGTTCGTTAATTTTTTTTTGTTAAAAATGAAATTACTTTCCTAGCAATTTAACGTTAAATTTTATGCAGTCTTTGCGATGCGATTTTCGTTATTAGTTGGCCTCGTGTGAGACTTGAGATGTCTTTTGGTGGAGGATGCGTGGCAGTACTGGTTTTGCCGACAGCTGCAAAATCAATTACTTTCAAACGGTTTCGTCTTCTTGATTCAGGGACTCTAAAACAAACAAAATTCAAATATTATCCAAAGAACCACTATTAATAAAGTTAGAGACTTGAGTCGTGGCGCAATCATCCTTATTATTACGCTTTCATAAGATCGGATGATCTTGAGGTCTAAACCATTTAGTTTTGAGAGGAGGATTAACCCAAAATAATAACATAGAAGGCACTGTTATATGGAAAATTGCCGCAAACACTAGAGGAAAAATCTCTTTAACAAATAAAAAAGATAAACATATAAACCATAAACTTGTAAATAAAAAAAGCTTGTGTTATAGCAGGGTTAACTGTGCTTTGAATGCATATACCTACATTAAAGTCGTACATAGACGTATCTAAAGTTAGATGCTATAAGAAATCGTGCAGATTATTGAAAATATTTAATATACTTTTATGTCTACGTCCGAACTGAAGTATATTATAGTTGCCATAATTGCTGCTGTAAATACCAACAGATGGCGATAGTGATCCTGAAGTCTCATCTTGTGGATTTTACTTACCCTGTTACATACGGCTAAGCCCTGCATGTGTGTTAATCTGCCTATTATTACAGGAATTAAATTCTGAATGGGCGGTGTTCACGGGGCGATTTTTGTCTAACACCAATTTTGATTAATATGCTATGACTGTCATTTTACGGGTGAAGGATCCAATTCACACCATCTTATTATGAAGGAGTATTTTATAGCGTAGAAATAATTTTTTTTTTAATTCTTCGGAAATCGAACTCACTATCTTCGGTTTGGAAAGCAATCGCTTTAACCACAAAGCGTGTATTATTGCCTCATACCAATTATCTCTCCACAAGTTATGTGTAGTATCACAACAACAACTTGGCAACATGGAAAATAGATAATGCTATAGGAAAAGAAAGCATATTGAGGCTTTGGCAACGATGTGGAAGTTATATATTCTTGAGCTAATGAGTATGACAAAAATGTCGAATGCTTATTAATTTCAATTTTGTTGTGAACGCGTGGCCTTGGGTTTGAATGCCCTGTTCGTCTTGCTCATCCTTTAATCTGTGAAGATGCCTTCCTCCGATGAGGCGAGGCATCGCTGTAATCGTCTTTCTGCCCCGAGAGGCTTGTCAGCTGTACACCAGCGGCTACCGCCAGCCACTGCTGACTGACTATGAGACAAGCCTAAAGATCGTTATTAATTTGCAACTGGAAATTTGCATCCATGGCGCGAATATTGAAAAATAAAATAGATACTCGTATTTCAATGTGACATATGCGGTTAGTTTTTGTTGGACATATTACATGGTGTTTATTTTGTTGTAGTAAAAAAAAACGATCATGTTGCATCTATCATGAAGTAACTTATTGATAATTATTCGATTTAATTTATTTTCGAGTACTAGGCATGGTTTGTAGATCATCCGTATAGAAATCGTTATATCAAATAACATTAAATTGGTTAGATTTTTTGATGATATCTTCTCGGTTTCGTCAAAATTCACAAATGTTTTTTGAATTTCTTTTCGAAGAAGCCAAAACATGTTTCCAAAAAAAAAATTGCGGATTGTAATACTTATAATTTTAAATTAATTTTAATTAAAAAATAATAAATTAAAAATATTTAGTTTAGATTCACAGTTTATTTTAAATGATTACATGTTTCGGCCTCCCTGGAGACCATTTTCAATATATTTCCATTTCAACACTTAAAATAAATTGTACCATTTCAATATTTAAAATAAATTGTGAATCAAAACTAAATATTTTTAATTTATTAATTTTTTAATTAAAATTAATTTAAAATTATGATTATGCAGTTTCACCAAGTATAGTCAGTTGGTAACCTTAATGTGATTGTAATACTTGTAAAAAAATTATTTAATTTACAAAATTGTTTTCAGTATGTGCATTATATTACAAGCCTTTTAGATTAATTTTAATATCTACTACTTGTAACAAGATATTGAACCATAAATATTTACTAGTTTATTGCTACACGAGTTGCCACTAATCTCGTTTTGATTGAAAAATATTTTTAACCTAAATTTTAATTGGTAATTATGTTATAAAATTATAAAGATAAAAAGATAGCCATTTCAAAATTCAATTAGAGTATATAGTATACAAGTAAATTTGTCTACCTGTCATGGATTACATTGTATTTTCAAAATAAAATGTAACATAATTATCGTTAAGAAGATATGAGGCAATTTTGAACATTACTTTTTACACCTGTCGTTTTTAAATTAAACTATAATAGGAATAATTTATTGGTATTGTAAAGTGGTTTGTGACCTTCGTCAAGTTCAAACGCAAAATTGATACATTATGACATTCGATATTGCGAATCGTAATCAATACGTATATTTTTTGTATTTTTGTTGTAATAATTCGGTAGCAGTCTAGGACATTTGCAGTCATTAGAATACGTGTTGAAAAATATTCATGCAAATGTACATTATATGTAATAAAGGGTCCGCCAAATAACTTTTTTTTTTAAACAGGGCGCAAAACATCGAGTGTAGCTTCGGCTGTGTGGCACGTAGCGCCGTCCTGTTGAAACCAAATGTTGCCAATATCCTCCTCTTCAATTTTTGTGAACAAAAATTCGTTCAACATGGCCGCGCCGCATGGAAGCGCCATTGATGGCGCTTCACGCACACTTTCTGCCACAGCAGCAATATTCTCGGGTGTACGGCACTGTTTTTGGCTTTTCACGCTTTGGTTTATCGATGAGGATGCCAGTTTCTTTCACTTTTTTCACAAGATAACGAACATACGGAGCTGACGGTGATTCTCTTCTTCCAAAATCCGTACGCAATTTTCGCACACATTCTGCAACATT
Organism: Glossosoma conforme; assembly: GCA_022606575.1. Taxonomy (NCBI): domain Eukaryota; kingdom Metazoa; phylum Arthropoda; class Insecta; order Trichoptera; family Glossosomatidae; genus Glossosoma; species Glossosoma conforme. The sequence continues at coordinate 4,594,045 of JAGTXR010000015.1, forward strand.
ACCATGATTTTCAAAGTAATGTCGCAATATTTCCCAGCGTTGTTCAAGCGTATACACAACCATATTCGTTCAGCGGAAAGATACAACTAATTATCTGTCAAATCAGACATCAGACACAGCTAAGTGTTACCATTCACGAAATAAGCACTAGTTGAAAAAAAAACGTTAGATGGCGGACCCTATATAACAATTTGGCTTATGTAGATATTTGGGTCTTTGGCTAATAAGTTTGCCGTCCACTGTTATACACAATAATATGATCTATAAATCTAGGAAACTGTAATTTAATGTTAGATTTTTTTTTAAATTTAAGCGAGGTCTGTGTAAGTAAGTCTGTAATATTATGCGATACAAATCGTATTAAATTTTCGTTTGTGAAATAATTTGACCAGTGAAATTTGGCTCAGTTGAAACACATGCGTAGTACGAACGTCAGGAATAATGTAACATATTATTATGTTGCGGACACAAAGAAACTGACCTACCTGCATGAGCTGTGTGTTGAACTACTGGCTCGGGCCAACGATGCTTGGAACGCTGCAATTTAGCGATACTCAAACGCTCTTTGTATCGTGAATATTAAGTAATCTCAACAGTATTTAAAATTGGTATGTGAAAAACGATTGTCTGTACAATTGGATGATATTGCAAATATGTTTTAATTAGGATTAATAAATTTTAAATAAAATCAAATAGCTTATTTTAAATATCTAATCATCGATGCCAAGTAAAAAATGACCATATCTGTAGTATATACTCATTACAAAATTTTGGCCTTACTGTTTCATTAGTTACCATTGTTCATGTCTTGTCCCATGAAATCTCTGCACTCGTATTCCACCTGAGAATATAAACCATATAAACATATATAACGGCCTTTAGGGCGAGAGCCCAGATATTTGTGGAAACAGCAGTATCCGAGGTATATTTATGTTTTTGTTAAGCATATTTATTTATATGGGATGATTAGCCGGACGCTCCTTCGGCGTGGAGGGTTCTAAAGGCAGCTAACCCAAGATTCATTTAGTCACCTTCCACCCAATTCAGTGCGTCATACATTGATGGTTTATTCTTGGAAAGCATCAGTTTCATTTGTAGTATCTATCCATTTGTGTAGCGAGAATTTTGTTAGAATTATTTGTAAGTTGAAACAGCTTCAGGTATTTCGAGGGATTTTAACATTATTAACCCAAATATAACCAAAAGTAATTATTTTTGGTTCGTGTATCCATAAAGTTTGACGATCGCTGGTGTAATTGATATGGGGCAGAGATTAGACTCAGGTGATTACTAATGCAAAGTGATTTACTTGCACGCGTGTTAACATGGCGCATTATCTACACATGATTCAACAGAGTCCTGGGAACATCATTTTGCATACGATGTTTTTTTGTTCTTTTTTATACACTATGTATTTGCAATATTCCGGTCGATATCGCACAGTGAATTAACCTTTTGCTGTCTTAGCAGGTGGTCTTGGGCTCTTTATTCATTTAAGATATTTTTTTATCCATTCTATACGTAGCGGAGTGTATTTGAGAACATTGATATTATACAACATTTTTTGTTGTGATTGTTAATGTAAAACAAAAAAGCTTCAATACAAGTCTTAGATAGTGACAACTTACAACCGAGGGCAATTTGTGGTCAACAAATGTTCGGATATGGAACGGATATGGAAAAAAAAGTTTAATATTTAATTTTCTATCTGATATCAATTCATTTAATCTACCCATTTATAATTTATTCAGTTAAAGTGAATGCTTGTGTTTCAATCAATTGAACATAAATATGTTTGCGTGATTGCACCATAACATATCTACATTATTGCCAGGGAATGAAAACAATCTCACCAATTATTATGCATTTTCTATTATTGGGCCCTCAATGCATACAAATACTTTCATGAATATGGAGCTGTTATTTGAATTATTAAGAAAATGAAAGACATCCAGCAGTAATTTTTATATACAGAATAATAATTTATAGATAAGCTTGTAGATTATTTGTGGTTATAAGAGACGTCATGCAGCTTATGTCTTTATTTCAAGTACTTAATAGTTGTGTGTATCAAACAGTTTTGTAATACGTACGCTACGATCTGGATATTGTGGATATTTAAACGACTTTTACTACTACCATTATTGTAGCTCAACTTCTCGTATTGGAAAAATAAATTATTGTACATAAAGTACCCTAATAATACTAGAGGTTAAACCATGAGTGACGAACAAAAAAACGACAAGTTATCTATTAATTTTCAGTCTCGTTATCTGTACGTGTGATCCTGATAATGTCATTGATGTGTACAACATCAATTTACAATAAAGACTAAACAGTTCAAGTAGGTCTTTAAATTATCAAACTTCCAAATTACAACACAGAATGCTTATATATTATTTTGGATATTTACTTTTGTAATCATTCGCGAAGTATATAAATGATTTCATGTGCATTACATATATTCTCGACAATATACTTAAATGATAAAAAAAAGAGATTTTTTGATTCCTCGTATGAGTAAACGTGGTAAATAGATTACAACTTTGAATGCTTTTAAATCATTTTGAAGGAATTGAGTGAAATAGAAGAATGACGTGGATGTGTGGGTTGTTAAGGACACCCAGTCCAGAATGGAACCGAAGGTGTTTTACGATAGGCGTTTGGCGTGGGAGATCCAGCAGGTTCTGTTGCACGCAGATGCTAGTTGACAAGCGAGACCTATATGAGATCAGAGATCTAGTACAATTGTTCAAGATTATATTATATCCACCCCTTGGTTAGCGTAAAAACTGTCAAATTAAGGTCCATTTATATCAAACGTACATAGAACTAGAGCGAAAATGAACATTTAGTGTAAAGGGGCTTTAACATGTCAAACCTGCGGTCTTACACAAAATTTATTATAAATTATCCGCGAAAGTACATATAGTACTGTTACAATACTTATTTACCATTTATAACAATCAATTAAAAAAAAAAAAATAAAAAAAAATAAAAAAATAAAAAAATAAAAAAATTAGAGATAGAATGTGCGAAATCTAGTTCTGAAAGTGATATACAATAACATTCGCTTCAATGTTTGCTATTTTATGACTTAGATAACGTTTTTTTTCATTGAATAATTGTTGACATTAAATGTGACATTATAAGTAACATATATATGATGAAACGTAGCAGAGGGGCAGGCATTTAAAATCTGGCTGGACTTACGAAAGACTAGCAATGCATTTAGATTAAATACGTAGTGTTTAAAATTATAAAATTCATGCATTTTACAAAACATCCTATCGTGTTGTAAGGTAATACTGTATAAATAATGAATGTGGAATGAAAAAGTTGTTTGTACTGAACAATATGGCATTTTATTTATCAGGTTACCATGGTCAGCGTATAGTAGGTTCTCCTCGACCTTTGTAGAGTAGCTTACTACTAGCATGTCACTGGACCGCTTTTCAAAGTTGTGAATTACGATCCTCCATTGATTATTTCAATACGCAGCCTTGAGGGAAGTTTGAGGATATCTTCCTACGCAGATATCTTTATGCTTCTCGCACACTTCTCGGCTTGCATCACTTTGTTTTGGTTGCAACCGTATTGTCTGAACAATATGTACGCTACTTTACACTTAGTCACTGCATCTGATGTCGTACTGTGCAATATTTCAATTCGCAAGCTGATTGCATGCAGTTTAGTTTTTTTTGAAAATGCACGGAGAATTAAAAAAAAAACAATTAAAGTTTGAGTTGTGAGAGAACATATATTATGTAATATTACGAACAGAATTATTGAAATGTCTGCTTTTAGAGATGAAACGTATTCAGTAATTAAAAATAAATGTGCATAAAAACGAAACATATTTAAGAAAAAATATATAACGCTTGTCATTAATGTGTTAAAAATGCTTAGTAAAAAATAATCAATCGGAAGTAGAAAGTTGTGTAATTTTAAATGAAAACAATTGTTAGTCGCTAGGATTTTACCTAAAGTAAAAATATTGGATTATTTTCTGTAAACACTTTCCCACTGTTTTGTTCTTGCCGTTTAAAACTATAAAATAGGTATAACAATTGAATCATTGATACAATCATTAGAGAACCACTGAAGAGGAAACATGAATGGAGTTTTATTGACTATAAACCAGAAACATTAGAGTTTTTGTTTTATTTTTGTTTTCCGGCTCCGATAAAGTCTCCACCGTAATTGCGCCACAATTTATTATTTATTGATCAATTTATATTTATTTTATTTAAAACGAATTGCCATTATTGGCGATCCAATGACAAAGCCTCCATAGCTGTTATTTATTAGCGGCAATGGTGCATTATTTTACGCGACTGTATGTAATTATTATTTATATGAAACAGGTTTTGTGGGCTACGAAATAGTTGCTACTATAGCGATAGCCATGTTTCGATATTGTGCCATGGAGGCGTATTCGCATGGACAGTAATAATACAATTGATTATTTACACCTTTCTGTAATAAATATAAAATCGACTAAAAGCAGCACAAGCAACTTACCAAAATATAGATGTAAGAAAAATCTTGATGCCTAACTGAAAAATGGGCAATCAAGCTCGAAGTTTTTGAGAGGTGATATTTTAGATGAAAATGAATATTTTCATGTAAATGGTTTGAACTTTATTGTTAAAAAGTTACAATTGTGTGTAAACGTTTATATGTTATATGATCTGTCAACAAAACTTGCATTGCATAAATCAAACAAACACAAAAAATACATATTTTTTTTTACAAAGAGACTTTTACAAAAATAAAAACTACGTTCAGGTGATATTACTCGTGTAAATCCAGTATTCAGGCTGGTTAAAGGTGTGGGCTGCACCTGTCAGCTAGAAGTGGATATCCTTTGTAGCGAGCCCACGTGGAAGTGCGAAGATAGCGATTCTGCTTACCATAAATCAGGACTTCGACACGTGGGGGCGGCTGGCAGTTACCAAGGATGGTGCTCGGCCACCGGTTTGGTCGGATATTTATTGGCATCTCATCCTTTTAGCCATAATTATTGAACACGCGATACGAAAGGAAATAAAAATGTAGCACTAATATTTTCATCAACTCGATTTACTATCGTGTTTTTTTTTCTCCCATCCCTGTTTACAAATAACATTTGGTGACACAAATTTTCCCCATTCAGTTATATCAATTGCCATTGATATTATCTCCTCCCAAACATCTCAGCATCTGAAAGTCCACCTGAGAACGTGTATGGTTCCCAACCACTTCCAGGGCAGCTGTAGCATTCGAGGCATATTTTTGGATGATTTGTAAAGAGGTTTTTTTAAGGACATTGGATGATTAGCCCTAAGGAGTAGCTCGTTCGAACTCGTCATATTACCCCCATCATACTCCTGAGAATTGTGGTACATCAATATATATATATAATCGTGTCGGAAACAACAGGGTCAGATCCCGTCTGCCCAGAAGTGAACGACGTCGATGGTTTACTTCTGGCCATCATCAGGTACATCAATAAAAGCCCTAAGGAGTAGCTCGTTCGAACTCGTCATATTACCCCCATCATACTTCTGAGAATTGTGGTACATCAGTATATATATATAATCGTGTCGGAAACAACAGGGTCAGATCCCGTCTGCCCAGAAGTGAACGACGTCGATGGGTTACTTCTGGCCATCATCAGGTACATCAATAAAAGCCCTAAGGAGTAGCTCGTTCGAACTCGTCATATTACCCCCATCATACTTCTAAAAATTGTGGTACACCAATATATATATAATCGTGTCGGAAACAACAGGGTCAGATCCCGTCTGCCCAGAAGTGAACGACGTCGATGGCGTTACTTCTGGCTATCATCAGGTACATCAATAAAAGACGCTGATTCTTTTTGATTTATTCAAAGTCAACGTACATGCAAAATGTATTCAACGTGGATTATATCCGCATCCTTTAAACATAAAATGAAATACGCGAAACAATATTCACGTAACATTCCTAAAAACCATTATGTGTAGGTTCGTTGAATTCGTTACGTTTAAACATATAAATTCTGAGATTATTCTCATTTTTGTGATACTAGTTGAAATTTGAATGGCCCTAATTGAAATGAGTAAATTTATTGCAACTTCATAGATAGTATAGAAATGTTCTGTCTCCTTGTTAAGATGCCACCTGTAGACGAGTACTTGCTGTTTTTTGTTCCAGCGGAGTTGTGAAACAATTATTGTAACACTTTGATGGGGCACTTTTACATTGTAAACATTTTTATATTTCCGTTATTTATGTATTCTATAAAATAATGATCCTATGAATAGTTAAGCCATTACTACACTCGCTCTGCCTGGACCCTCGCCAGACGCAGTGGCGATGAAATGGACGCACCATTTGCTAAAAACCTTCCAGACAGTCAAATGGCCAGTAAAAATTACTACCGTCCAATGAATGCAGATGCGAATGTTTGCTTTGTTGCTACCTGACAGATGTTGCGACATGCTAAAATATTTCACGTGGAAAAAATTAGCTCTTAAAATTATTTTCTATAAAAAATCCAAATGTAAATATGTCTTGAATTTATCAAAAGAACACGTGTGTATGTGTCGACCAAAACAACCTACATGAAAGTGGATGAGTATATACGCATCACCTTTTGCATGGACGTCGACCTCGAATAAGTTGAAAAAAATGTTTGAATTTCAATTACAGGACATGGTGATGAGAGCTGGTTTATTACTTCTCATTTTGTTTTTGCTGTCGCTGGGTTGAAAAGATTGGCCGGAAGAGGAAGTCCGAAATTCCGTTTCCAGGGGGCACCGCATGGAGGTTCTTTTCATGTTCTCCGCACCACCACACATAAGACGCAAAGTCATATGCGCCGTAGAAATGCGTAAGGCAACCAACCAACCGTCCCACTGTTTGTATAATCAGATACCCCCAACACCAAGATTGAAGTCGCGAAGCAGCTTTCTGAAATCCACACAACCTTTGACATCCCGCCCTGTAAATGAGAGACTGCAGCTCTGGCAACAAATCGCACCAGAGGATTTCATTACTCCAAAGGAAGGCCTCCCAACTGGCAAGAACCTTGACTGGCGGACCTGGAAATCCCTAAACAGATTAAGAACCGGAGTTGGTAGAACAAAGCACAACCTCGAGCGGTGGGGAATGTTTCGGCAGGGAGAGACACTATTGTGCGACTATGGAGACCTGCAGACCGCTCCACACCTAAGATGCTGCTCCATGTGTCCAACAAGCTGCACATCTCAGGACCTATTGCTGGGCAACACACGAGCTATCGATGTTGCCAGATACTGGGAAGAAATAATTTGACGTCGCTGACACGAAGAAGAAGAAGAATTACAGGACAGAAAACCTAAAAAAAAATATACATTAAGTAAACATCTGCTTCCAAACGTGAATTTTAATCTAATATTCATAAACTTAAAAAAATTAAGTACTCGTATTTGAAATTTAAAATTAAATAATATATTGTATTGCATACATATTACAATATAATATTGTATCGCTATATCCCGAAGCTGGTGGCTGTCATAGTTAAATGGCAACATTTAATAGCAACCATATGCTTTAGTTCAGTGGCTCTCAACCTTGTTCAAGTCATGGTGCACTTTTGATCATGGAAAAAAATGGCGGTGCACCAGAATTAAGAGGTCAAAAAAATATGTGTTCATAATTTTTGTTACATATTTATTTCATAAAAAAAATTACATACTTAATTTATTGTACATACATTTTTTTGACATACATCTTTTATTTTATATTAAGTTTAATAAAAAAAAATGTTTATTATTGAATATAAATTTAGTTCGTATACTTTTCCTTAGAAATAATTTAACATTTATACGCCTTTTATTAAAAATATTTGTACTAATATTTGAAGGTGAAGGAAATCTAGAAAGGAGGTCATTTCCCCCGCCTCTTATCCACCCAAAATGACGTCTCTGCTTAATAAAATGAAATTTATATTATCAATCAAAAATCTATCAATAGGATACCCTCAATTCTTCGTCTAAATTTGTAAGTCTTTTTCGTTTTTTAGTTTTCATATTAGTTATTGTTGAGAAACCAAGCTCACATAAATATGATGTTGAAAACCGTAACAAAATTTTCAGTGCCTTCATGTGAAGAACTGGATATTCATGTCGGACAGAAATCAAAAAGTCCTCCTTAGAGTGCGGTCAGTCGACAATGAGACTAATTCTTCTTCGATGTATGAAAATCCAGAATATGGTGAATCAATTGTAGCAATTTCGTATCCAGTCATAACCTTCTATATTTAAAGAAGGAATATAATGTGCAATATTTTCTTCTAATAAAGTTAAATGATCTAATATTGCGGAAGTGATTTCCTCGGGAATGTTTTCGTTGAGTGAAGGAAAGATCTTTTTTATTCCTGACTTTTAAATCTTAAATCTTGACAATTTGTCAATGGATGACAAATATGATATTGTGGCTTTTGGGTTTAGCCGTGTTTGGCGAATTTCTTCTATCCGATATTTCGACCGCCATTGCAGGGGTCTTCTTCAGGATTGATGACTTAGTTGTGAGTTGGTGTCAGGAGGTAGTTCAGCCGCCAGCCTAACGTAGCTCTGTATATGGACTTTACATTTTTAAAACTCGACGATTCTTTCAAATATTAAAACTCGAATACAATTATTAAATTAAAATTGTTACCAACTGCAAGGTATTTAATTTGTAGTGCGTAGGTTTGGCAACTCCATCGTGAGCTGAGCGCTGAGCGGCTGTTTTATTATAATGATTAATGTTTATGCATCGTTGATAAGGTCAAACGGGAAAGTCATCTGACGTATCGTTTTCATGATGATGGAGAGGGATGTGCTTCTCGCAGAGCAGCTACTTAGCGACGGATGACATTTGGAGTCGCGAATCGGTTCCTTTGTTTGTGCACGTGGTCTTCCGTCGTCTGTCTGTCGTCTAGCCGGCACTTCTGCCAACAACTGTTATGCTGTCTTCAAAACGTCATTCTCCAAATATCCGTGCGTGATGATTGTACCCCCCCGGTTTGAGTGACAGACCTTGCGTTTTGCACGGAGAATTATTTTCGAGAATTTTAGACGAAATTAAATTAGCAAGCTGACGGTCTTATGTCACTTGTAGCGAAAATAGCGTCACGTCAGACCTTGACAAATAAAAAGTCAAAGAAGTGGAAGGTGATTTTTGTACAATATGTATTCACTATACTATAATTATCGCACGATCTCTGTGATAGTTTGATGTCGTGTTTTAATAGGATTTAATGAGAAACATTGGCCAATCACTCGACCTGCTTAAATACGATTAACGAAGTACCCAAAATATGACTAAAATACTGTCTATGCTGCCATCTTCTCAAGTCTCCGAGCCTCTGCTTTGGGGGCCGTCGGGAACCATATATGTTCCCAGGTCGACAACTGACAGCTTGACGGCAATTTGTTGATATCGACCATATGCTCCAGATATGAAACGGGTATGGGGAAGAATAATAATTAATTATTCACAATTTTTAAAGATTTTTATACTTATTCGAGGAATTCACTACAATTAACGTAAGTACTGATACTAACTTGTACTTGTACATCTCTTACCTACATAATCGACTGTCAGTTTAGAGTTGAGCTATTGCTTAGGACGGGCTCGATGAGATCCGAAACATGTACAATCAACATGTGGAATAAAGTTAATATTTTTAATTTGTTACTTTTTTAATGATAATTGATATAAATTATTGATTAGTGTAATTGGCATTGTTTGTAATATTGTATTCTTAAACGCATTTTTCAATCAATATTTTAAAACAGCAGCAAAATTTTAATGAAACTTGATTCATGAATACTTATCATTCGTTTTGATTTTGATTGGTTTCGAACATTGGGTGCAACGAATCATTTTATTTTTGTAAGCTGATACTTGCTTGTAAATGACAATAATTGCTATTGATGTTGTACTAATATGCGTGTATGAAATAGTTCGATGCACTTCGGGTAGCAACAACTGCTGAGTAAATGCAAACTGCGGTACATTATGTATTTATGATCACATATCCTGGCAGGTTGCCGCACTTCTGACAGGTCGATAATATCAAAGGGCAAAATCCTGGGCTATATTTGTTTATTACCCTTTTATTGTCCTAATTATAAAATATGGGCGCACCCTAACAGCAAATATTATGTTTAGAATTATTAATTTTAATCAAACTAAATAGTAAAAAAAAACTGAAATTCAGAAGTTGAACTCAATATGTGGTTGGCATTGATAATCATTAAAAAAATATTTTCAATTTCAATTAATTAATGTTCAACAAACTTTGTATTTTCATTAATATAGGTTTATTGAATAAATATTCCGTTTTTAATGACTGTCAATTTGCGTTGTCAGATTTAAAAGTACATTATTGAAATGAAGTATTTACAGTATTGCCTGCAGTATGCCTCGAGTAACTGGACTATAGTACTAAGAGTTATATTTGGATTGTGTACTTTCGTAATTGTTTTTTATACAACAATATTGCGTTAAAATATTATGCACAAATTCACAATAATGCACCGTACAAATATGTAAGAAAAATAATAAAAAGGGATAAATAATTTGAGTTCACATTATCATGTCATAAATCACACATCCAATAAACCTTAAACAAATTAACAGGAAGGTAAAACTAAACAGTCAAACTTGTAATAAAAAAATGTTAATTACGAAAGAAATTAAATAAAACTAGTCAATTAAAACTGCAATACAATAATGTAAGTATCCGGCTAATTTATTGTTTATGAAAAATTTGATTTACAGTTTATTTTATAATTAAATTTGATTGACATCGAAATGAGGAGAAAAATGTTTTCCATTCAAAGACGAGTGCCGATCCGATTCAATACAACATTTTTTTTAGAGAAAAAATAAGTTTCAAACGAAAGTGTGGCTCGAATGCGCTTAGACTTTACAGTTATCAACCACACAATTGTCGCATTTTTTCATGGACTCGTGATCTTGATCCGCTGTGCCTTTTTTCACGTCTCTCTCTCTCTCTCGTCCAATTTGAAAGTTATTATCATCAATTATGTTTTGTCGCTTAAAAAAATGTCGTAAAAAATGGTTCACACAATAACCGTTAGTGGGAATATTATGTTTGTACCTTGTGGCGTTGTTTCGCCGAACCGGTTAGCGAACCAAAGGTCACAAAGCTGAGTTTTATGTAGTTTTTTTCGTACACAAATTTAGCGCAATTTATATTATTATGATGTCCGAACGAATTTCTCCAGTAGCCGTATGTTGTTACGTCACTATGATAGCGCGTGTCTCTTCAAAAAAATCATTAATATGTGTAGAGATGAATCGTTTAGCATTATGGCGATTGAATATTTTCACAGCAGCATAAAATTGAAATGAATTAATTTTATTGTATATTTTTTAGTTCCGCATTTATTCTATGTCGGGAACATTTTGTCAACACAAATTGTCGGAAGATAGAGAAACGTTAGAATACGAATCATACGTTTATACTCGTACCAAGCAAATTTGAAGGGGCGCCCCCTAATGGGCCGAGTGTCCGTGGCAATGAGCGTTGGGCAAGGCGCCGATTTCTGACGCAGACAATGTACAGTTCGTATCCCGCCCGTTACTCGGCCACCGAGTTGCGTCGACTGGTTCTGAATGCGCATGCAAATGCTGAACTGGTTTGTTTTTATTTTGCGGTCTCCATCATCACAGCCCGCGGGATGTTTTTTTTTATGTAAACACATACAGGAAAATACCGAAAGACCGCGATTGAGAAATCTCATCTGTGAATTTGATGATTTGAGTTTGCCATTTCAAGGATGGCTGTGCACTGCATGTGTTTTTTAGCCAACATCATTACAATAAAACTCGGAATTTTATCTTCATCCATTATGAATGAACGATGTTGACGGGACGCGATATTTGTCTACTACCAATTTTGATTTATAAGCTTACGGGTAAGGATGCGATTTCACACATAGTTCTGTCTCTTCATCCTAAGCTCCTTATGGAACATGTACAGTTGCCGACGACGACGGTAGCACAGCTGTAACGATTTTTAAGGAGATCGAATGCTTGGGTGTCATTACGCCTGTTCCTATAGAGTGGCTTAACTCGTCGGCTTAACTAACTAAAAACATTTTTATATACACAACAGATACTTTTCTCAAATATGATAAACACCCATAAGCTGTTAACGTATGTCGACCAAGAACAGGCATTTTAAATTATCTTCTAAACGCCAACGCTAAGCTACGGAATACTCATTCAGTGTCGGTATTTCTTCTTCGTAAGTGATAAATTACGTTGGGTTTTTGAGTAAGATGGATGTGGCAACTGCACAGAAACAAGATTAAGGAAACTCGAGGAGGGATGATTTTCTAGGTATATTATTGTTATTTTATTATTATTACGATCTACTGCAAAATTGTGGATGAGTAGGTCCTCATATTCTCGTACTCTCTCACAGTCGTGCACATAAAAAGTTAGAAGTATAAGCGAAATGCGATACTTTAGAACTTCGTGCCGCTGGATCCTCACATCGCGGCTTGCATTCTGATGGCGAGATTGCTATCTCCGCTGACACATGCATGACACGTGGTCACGAGCTGCCACGTGTGGGTCACGTGGGTCAAGAGATGAGCCGCTAGGATCAGACCGTCATTTATTTACTTGCAATGCCATCACTCAAGCGGCAATATCACTAATAACAGCAATATGCACTGCAGTCTTTGATGCATCCGACATCAGAAATTGATCAAGAGTAGATATACAGAAACTAAACAAGAGTAGATACAATAGAGCACGTTGATATTTCACTGACAAACATCTTCTTCTATATATTAGGGACAAATCAGCTACCAATTATATCCTGGAATACGAGTCACATGGCCGCATTTGAGTTTTAAGGACAAAATTAATTCCTTATGCATCCATTCCTAACAAACATACTCGTCTTAACACTTGCTAAACATCCTTACACGTTAATGCATGTTGATCAAGAACTGTCAGTTTTATATATTGTAATTCCTTTCTAAATTTCACCACTATGGATTGCTATTAAAGTATCCAAGTAGATGTCCTCTATACAGATTTCTCCAAAGCCTTTGATAAAGTCAATCACACAATTCTTCATGCAAAGCTGCAATCTATCGGTATTAGGGACCCCTTATTATCGTTTTTCAAATCTTATCTTCATAATAGAAAACAGCAAGTGAGAATGAATAACTTTCTCTCGTCGCTTATCAGTGTCACATCAGGAGTACCTCAAGGAGCCCATCTTGCTCCATTACTATTTAACATATTTATAAATGACATTAGTGATGTGTTCTTGCATACACGTTTCTGGTTGTTTGCAGACGACAACAAAGTCCTAAAATTAATCAAATCTCTTAATGATTGTCTTCTACTTCAACATGACATCAATCGCTTCAATGACTGGTGCATTTCAAACTGTCTACACCTTAACATTGATAAATGTAAAATTATTTCTTTTACCAGAATTAAGAATCCTATTAAGTTTAATTATAACATCAACAGTGTTGCCCTTTCTCATGTTCCTACTATAAAGGACCTTGGCGTCACCCTAAATAGTAAGATATCTTATCACGACCATATTGATAGTATTGTGAACAAGTCCCTTAAACTTCTAGGTTTTATCAATAGAATCACTAAGGATTTTAAAAACCTGAGCTCCATCAAGGTCCTTTACTGTTCTCTGATTCGTCCGCAGCTAGAATATGCTAGCGTTATATGGTCTCCCTACTATCGAACTCATATCGACCGGATTGAATCAGTCCAACATCGCTTCTTGTCAAGAGTTGCACGACTGATCGGCCTTGAGAGAGGTAGCTACTCCTATGAAGATTTAGAGAGGCGACTTAATGTATCTACATTGGAGAGACGTAGAACAGTGACTGACTTGCTGTTTATTTTTAAAATTATGAACTCCATAATCGATGACTCGACATTATTGCAGGAAATTACGTTCAATGTTCCCTCCCGGTTCACTAGAGGCAGTGACCTGCTACACATGTAAGGACATCCAAAACCAACTACGGATTCAATTCTCCTATGTTGAGAATGTGTAGACTGGTTAACTCCTCTAGTGACTTGGGCTTTTTCGGGGTGGACCTTCCAGCATTTCGCAGATCCCTCTACTAATGTACTAGATCTGTTTTTTTACTCTTGTTCATGTTTTGTCTAAATGTATTGTCTTAGCTATAATATTGTTCTGTTTTACCATTTCATTTATTGTATTTTCTATTTTAAAACCGTATGTATTGGCCTAGGCCGTTAACAAAATAAAATAAAAAATAAAATATGTTTTACCTCCTTCATGCAATTTGAATCTTTTCACGAAACATTTCAATTATACAGTTGCCATTTCCCCAACTTGCACACAAACACAACTTCTGTTTCCCGTACACAGCGTCCAACCGTCCTAGACAAGCGTCACAGATTCCACTGGTTTCAAATTCTCCAAGAGTTTACGTAATAAAAATAGAGTGCAACGGGTTTAGATGTATTTCGCGGGTGTGAGGCGGGTTAAGTCCGGATTTTGTTGATAAATAAATTCCCACACATATTATCGATCATCGATGGCAAATAACTTACTCGTATATAACAAATAGCATATATTTTTAAGTTCTAGCTTTTTTTCCGTGTGTTATTCATAAATTATTAAAGCGAGGGAATATTGATTTATCAGTTATAATCGCTTTTGGTAGATTGTCATTTCTCAAGTAGGGAATTGCTAGATTTTTCCGCGCAATACACCTTTCATAAGCAGGTACTTTCCATGGAGATGGAGCTAATTAACCGGTCTGTGAATAAAATCAATTTAAATTCGTATTGCATAAACACGTGTTTGCGTTTTGAATCTGATGTTAAATATTTTTGTAAACTCAACCGGTTCTGTAAGGTAAACATATTGACAAACTGTTGCTACTCAAAATGAAGAGTCCATTTCTAGTCCATTATCATTTGCTTAAAAAACAGTAAAAATACTTTCCTTATATTTCGTATTTTTCAAAATATTCACTTTCATTGCGTATGTTGTTAATTTTTTTTTATTACTTCTGTCAATGTTAGACAATTACAATTTCTCTATTGGAGCCACCAGAAAACATTTCTCAAGTACGTAAAGAAATTATTTTTTATTGTTTACGTACACTTTGGTATACCTTTGATGGAAAAAAATAATTGAATTTAACGTTCATAAAATGTTACATTTAGTTATTAATGTCTATCGAAGTACATAACTCATACATTCACAAAATTTGTATTTCTAGAGAGATTTATAGTGTATCAATTGTTGACCAAATCTTCATCGTTTTATTGAATGACTTGACAATGGCTACCCAACGTAGCTGAAACATGTCCTATACTATAAAAATGTGGAATAATTGTAAATAATAATAAATATCTAAATAATATTTTTCTTTTATTTTGATATTCTTCTCTTTTTCGACAAAGCCGAAGCATGTCGCATCAAAATAAAATTGTGGAATAATTGTAAATATTCATTAATTTACTTCATTGAAACTGATATTAGAAATAATATTCTTACTTAACTAATAATTATTTTAGTACCTTCATCTTAATATAAGAGAAAACTACAATTTATGAAGTTCCTCGTGATTGAGCAGTTAGTTTTGTTTATAGTACTAAATTTAAGTAACACATTTGTATTTCTTCTATTTTTCAATTTGTGTTCTATATAACACAATAAATATATTTTTGTGATGAGAGTTTTGTGTAAATTAATTGCTTACAATAAAATAAACATTATTTCGTTTTTGTGAATAGAGGAATGCACATGAGCATTTATATTATTATGTACTAATAACGCTTGGCAGTATTATGTCAGATTCATATTTGTTTGTCAATTGGATTATCGATCTTATCGTCTTATTTGAATTTATTTTGAACTATTCATATTAAATATTACACAATATATTATATATTTCTAAAATCACCTTAAAGGTTTTATTCATTATTTTCATGTCCAAGTCATCGTTGTTGATAATTTAAAATGATTTATGACAATCTTTTCGAAGAGGTATTTGTCGAGAAGTACCGTAAGAGCCATTGCGCCTATATGCAGAAGGAAAAAGACACTTAATTTGTTTGTCAATTTTATGATCGTTGCGATTATTTGAGACCTTGCGTAAAAAAGTTTATACCGTCAATTAAAAGTTAAGGAAACCAGGTATTCCTTTATAATTTAAATACCATAAAAAGTAATTTAACTACTGTTTTTTTTATAATTATGTTAATTAATGAAATTTTTATTTACCACGTTGCAGAAAGACTTACTGGACATACCGGTCCTCATTGCACAATATGTGATATTAATAGAATTTTAAATATTTGAATATTCATGAAGTTTAAGTTTTTTATATAGTATATTCCAGGAATGATATGTTGTAGATGAAGTTTATTTGACTTAATGGATAAGTTTAGGGATTTTTAAAGCTATATAATATGCTTTCTTAGGCAGGTAGCTCTTTTGAAAGATTAAAAAAATACATTTTTGTTTATCTCGTTTAACTCGAAAACTAATGATCCTAGCGAAAAAAGCAATTTTATCTTTTTGAATGGTGACAAAATTTTCTACATTATTTACTATGATAAAATGTTTCTATGCCAACCATTTTTATATTGTCCATGAAAAATATTTTCAATGTCGAAGACAAAATATAAACGTTTTCGAGGTACATACGTATTTATTGTTTTTGCTTTCATCTGTACGACGCAATTAAAAAAGGCTATAAATTAAATAGTCGTTTCCACCTGTTCGACTGTTGGTGGTCTCATGTACAGCTTAGTAATTATATTCGCTTCTTGTTATTAGCTGAACATATTATTACAATACGTGTAGTGAACCATTAGATATCATTTGATGAATTGACAGGTATCTGCTTTTAATAATTTAACATGCATAATAAATAATTCCATACATACACGGCTACTACAATCTACCATTTTGCTCCCACGCGGTATCATAATGAAGGCAATAAATAAGTTGCAAAATAATTAGTAGCAAATAAACATATAGGGTCTGCCAAATATTTTTTTTTTTTTGAAAAACATCGCAAAACATCGAGTGTAGCTTCGGCTGTGTGGCACGTAGCGCCGTCCTGTTGAAACCAAATGTTGCCAATATCCTCCCCTTCAATTTTTGTGAACAAAAATGGTCCGATAACGATCGCCATTAACTGTAACGGCCACTCCTTGCTCATTTTCGAAGAAAAATGGCCTGATTTTCAAAGTAATGTCGCAATATTTCCCAGCGTTGTTCAAGCGTATACACAACCATATTCGTTCAGCGGAAGGATAAAACTAATTATCTGTCAAATCAGACATGAGCTAAGTGTTACCATTCACGAAATAAGCACTAGTTGAAAAAAAAACGTTAGATGGCGGACAATAGCATGATTTTCAAAGTAATGTCGCAATATTTCCCAGCGTTGTTCAAGCGTATACACAACCATATTCGTTCAGCGGAAGGATAAAACTAATTATCTGTCAAATCAGACATGAGCTAAGTGTTACCATTCACGAAATAAGCACTAGTTGAAAAAAAAAAACGTTAGATGGCGGACCCTTTATTATGTGCCATATATTTGCAAGCCGGCGGTTATGGCTTAGAGGTAAAGCGATTGCTTACCATATCAAAGGTCGTGGATACGATCTCGGAAAAAGATAAAATACAAAAAAAAAAATTAAAGCTTAATACCTTCGGTTAGAGAGAATTTGATCACTCACACGTAAAATACCAGTATTAATAAATAAATTATAATAATTTTTCATCAATTTATTAACACGTTTATCGCCATGTCAGCCACCGGTGGCCGACACTGATTCATTATAATCACGCCGCGTCGGCCACCGGTAGCCCACACGACAAACATAAATTTGACTTTTCGTTTTGCGCTGTCAGCCACTCGTAATAAAATATTCTCTCGACAATTAATAAAATAATTTCAATGCTTAGTTACATTGATTGTATGAATCTTTTGAAACGAATATTTTAAGATATTTGAAGAAAGAATTGTTGGATAGAAGCTTGTGGCTTGCAAACTAAAACAAAGTAATAAAAGTAAACGTAAATAAATAATGAAGGTATTAATTTAATGTTTACTTTGTTTTGTCTTTGGGCTGTCTTCATTGGCTGATGGCCAGCCATTCTGGACGCCAGCAATCTGTTTTCCCTCATTTCTAACATCTCGATATAAATTATGATAATTTTGAAATTTTGACAAAACATCCGCTTATAAGTTTTTGGAAGAAAGGTTTTGTCGTTTAATTGTATAGATTTATAAAAAAAAACAGTTAACTGATGTTTTAATTCCTCAATTAAATAAACAATCCTGATTCATATAATAATTATAATATATCGCTGTACTATTCACTTTATCTGGCTTTGTAATGTTTTATTGAAAACTTATTATCAATTTGCACTACTATTTATTATTAACACTCTCTTTGCTTACTTAATGAATGTTTGTAGAAGACTGCCCAACAATACTCATTTAAATAAACAATACATTTCTTTTAGTATCACTAAGCAAAATAGCTATTTACCCAATATACGAGTACAATTATAGGAGTACTTCTTCGTAGTATCAATCCGGTGGATTGGTTTGCAGCAACAGAATCTTGCATCTCGATCTCCAATCCTCTCGGTCCTCCGCAACCCTTTTCAGCTCAGCATAAGCGCTACAATTCATGTCCTCGAATACTTGCTGTAAATACTCCCGTCTAGGGCGCCCTCTACAGTTTCTACCCTCAACCATCCCCTTCCACAATATCGTGAAGAAGACCATCGTGGCGCATGATGTGACCAATCCATCGGGCTCGCCTCTCTGAGATGGTTCTTATTAGGTGCCTATCTTCCTTGATTATCCTGAGAACCTCATTGTTCGTGACGTGGTCTCTCCAGGAAATTCCGAGAATTCTTCTGTACGACCACATCTCAAAGGCCTCAAGTCTTTTTTTATCACTTTGTACACAGCCGTACATTAAGATGCTACAAACAAGTGTTTTGGCAAGTTGCTTGCGGAGCCCTAAAGTAATATTCTTTGACTCAAGAATTTTGGCTTTTTTATTGAAAGCTAGCCTTGCTTGATGTATTCGACTGTTGACTTCTCTTTTTGTTCTGCCATCCCAGGTGATCGTACTTCCAAGGTATACAAATTCTTTTGCATCTTTTAGGGGTACTCCTAGCATTGATATGTTAATTTACTGCTGCTCATTGCGGCTTACTCTCATGACTTTGGTTTTTGTGCTGTTTATCTTCATAGGAGTACTACAATAATCTAAAAAAAAAAATTATTTTGAATTAGAATTGTGGCTTTTGAGCCGTGTGTGGCAAATTTCATTTAACAGATATTTCAAACGCCATTGCAGGGTTCATCCTCAGGGTTGACGATTTTGTGATTTTGTGGTCGAAATATGAACGAATGAAGAAATTCAATACACACGGCTTAACCCAAAAGGCACAATTCAAAATTTGACCGTGAAAACCTACAAAGAAGTTTTTTTAGAAATGAATGGAAATAATGAATCTACCTAAACGATTTATTAATGTTGGTAATTGTTGAGAATGGAACATTATTTTATCTTACCGAACGGTGATAGTTGAAAAAAATATATATATACGCTGTCGTTTTAAATTGAATAATCAAGGAAGATAGGCACCTAGTAAGAACCATCTCAGAGAGGCGAGCCCGATGGATCGGTCACATCATGCGCCACGATGGTCTTCTTCTCGACATTGTGAAAGGGATGGTTGAGGGTAGAAACTTCAGAGGGCGCCCTAGACGGGAGTATTTGCAGCAAGTATTCGAGGACATGAATTGTAGCGCTTATACTGAGCTGAAAAGGGTTGCGGAGGACCGAGAGGAATGGAGATCGAGATGCA
Organism: Glossosoma conforme; assembly: GCA_022606575.1. NCBI lineage: Eukaryota > Metazoa > Arthropoda > Insecta > Trichoptera > Glossosomatidae > Glossosoma > Glossosoma conforme. The sequence goes on from JAGTXR010000015.1 coordinate 4,613,963, forward strand.
AGATTCTGTTGTTGCAAACCAATCCACCGGATTGATACTACGAAGAAGAATCAATAAAATTACTTGATTTTTTATGATGTCTCATAAATATTTACTACTTCAGGGAAATGTGTAATGAGTGCGTGTGATTGTAATGATTGTAATGATTTTTAAATTAGTTTTTCTGAAGATGGAATGCTGACTGTTTTTGAAAATTCTTATAACAATGCAGCGATGAAAGCTTCTCATTGACTCTCGTCCCATCTCATCGCGTGCTCATCATTTGTCATCCAAACAGTTTGGAGAACTAAGAATTGCAACTCTTCTCAAAGGCAATCACTTCTGAAGCATTATTCCATTAAAGATTGTGCCAAAGCTCTCAAACATGACGGGAACATAACTCTGATTGATTATCCACTCTCAATGGATGCTGCACATAGGCGTAACTTTCATTATTTTATTTATATAAAACTGTTAAACTCATCATACGTATCATGTCTATACAAATAACACAATTTCACTTCAATGTCTATTAATTTTTGATGGCATTCTGCCAAGAAAATGTGTATTCAAGGCCCATTCATTTATTTCAACTTCCGAAAAATATTTAACTTTTTTTTTCCATATCCGTACCCTAGTCGGAGCATATGATCCCCAAAAATTATCGCCAAGAGCGTCTTCGAGTATATTATATGTATAGTTCTTGATGGTATGAAGAAAAGGTATTTTAATTTTATCCTATGGAAGACTATTCTGTCTATCAACGCTTACGTATCCCCTCTACCAAAATAACAACCAGTATCATAACGTTGAATCGCCCCTTAGAGCCATTTGGTCTGGGCTTCGGGAGGATTAGGTAATTACTCAATCTCATCAAACATTTTTGTTTGCTTTTATGAGCCACGCACCTCTTGTGTTTTAAATATGACATATTTAGTTTTTTTAAAATGTTTTTACTTTACTGTCAATTTTTTCTGTATGAATTTTCAAAATCTTATGTATACTTCTTGACGATTTTTTCTCTAGAGCATTTTGTCTGTTGATAAATAAATGAATACTGCATCTCACGAGGCGTGCAGTGGATGTGTGTTCTTGTATCATGCAATATGAGATGTATGATTCTTTATTTTTATGATACTGCTATGTAGGCTGCCACATGTTAATTATGATGTAAATGTACGCCATTATACCTCTTCATTATTAATATTAATCAATGTAATGGCATCGATTGACAATGATGTATATTCCATTTCAATTTGCATCCAGACTTTACGATACACAGTAGTAGAGAGGAGAGCGGACGGGGCCATTTTTTTGACTTGTCATTATACTAAATTATTAGAATATTATTCCGGGACCGAATCAGTAGTCGGGCCATTGAAATCAGCCAAAAATGGGCAAACAGAACGACCGTATCGTGATCTATTGTATGTTAATAAATAATTATTGTACCCGACTTATTTTTTTGTATCGTAGCCATCTAACAAATGGGTGCACACTTAGATTTTACCATTTGAATATAAAGTAATGGGTTCGTTTCTTAAATGCATTGTACATACATTGTGTACAGAGTCATTGTAAGTAAGCGTGTAAAGCTGTGTTATATAATGTCAGTAATACATACTCGTATGTACGACGCATACATGTCGATGTATAGTTTGTTCATTTTGGGTGTTGATAATTCAATAATGATTTTATGTAGTGAGCAAGAAGGCATCGTTGGTGGTATAAAGAAGTATTAAGTTCTTTAAAAAGTAATATAGGTTTTTTACAACATAAGATTTTTTTATACAGCCAACTTCACATTGAGGTATATAATTAGTATATATATTGACAACTGATATAGTTATTTATATATTACCCTGAATGCTGGTAAAATGCAAGTTCCATGAAGCATATATGCATATTGTGTGCAAATCGTTATTTTTAAGCAAATTAAATTAAAAAGGGATTGTAAAATCAAAAATACAGTAGTACACAAGTGGCAAATAATGTTCCTTTACATCTTTACTTATTGTCATATTTACCACTTTGCCATTAAAAATGCCAATTTGACACTTTTAATCCAGTACTGATCGCTAAAGGGGTAGTGATTTGTCGTAAATAAATGTATGAGCAACCACGGTATTTCAATTTAACTAAAACTTATCGGAACCAAATTATTTTTGATAAATTTAAACACGTTAACGATACATAATTGAAATATGTATAGATGCGTTTTTTAAAGAACGTCGTCCGAGGCGCCGCATACACTTATTGTCACCTAACAAGCTGTTCATGAATTATAAACTAAACATATCAACACCCATCTTTATATAATCTGTATTGCTGCATGCTTTTGTCAATACACCTGCGGCTGCTGCAGCATACTTGTTTTATGAACTGAAGTGATTCCAACTTGACAAATCGTAATGAAACGTATTAAAATAGCCATTTACTATTTCTATATAAAAATCACTGAAACAGTAAAGCACCTGAAATTTTGATTTGTAGCTTATAAAATTATCGAATGAAAAAGTAAAAGAATAACGTGTTATTGGGATGTATTAAGCCCTGTTGTGTGTTGGTCTTGTGGCGATGGTTGCTATTTACTGAATTGATCGTGCCTCGGTTCGACTGCTATCGGAGGCTATTTTTGTATGGAATGCGCCGAATTAAACTTGCAGACCGCCTGTCGGATGAATTCCACGAACATTTCAGTGGAAGATTTCAATTCTTGAGAAATAACATCCGGCAGAATAATACAAAACATATTAATAATATGTTATAACATCTTTTAATAAAAATATAATAAATCCGTCAACCTAAAACCTATGAGCAAATAAAGTATACAGAAAATTAATTAATTCGACTTATTTTTGTTATAATATATACGTGGATTCTATCAAGTCCAATGTAGGACTAGCGTATAAAAAACTGTACATCTTCTTACAAACTCTACAGAGCCAAAAAGTTGTGGAATATTTTTTTAGGGTTTGATAGATTCGTTTCAATTAAAAGAGCAGCACGTCTGATCAAGAGTATCCTAAAAACCCAACTAATTACAAAAATATGTTTAATTTTTCAAAATTTCATAAATAAGTAGTGGAAGTTTTTTTATCATCCATTTTTCTGTATGATTGAATACTCTTACCGGCGTAATATATTGGCGTTTGATATGTAACATCACAATAACAATTTATTATTTTAACTGCATTGAAATCTTCAAGGGAAATCTGTAGGCGTTTTCTTTTGATGTTTCTGTACTACAGTAGCTACGTTATATTGCTATGGTAAAAACACAAGTGTCTGCATCTATTATTTGTACTCTATAACGGCATCGGGTATTATCGTTATGTACTTTACATTTGTTCGCGGTGCCTTCAATGGGACGGCCCATTGCACAGTGCTGCAGTAATTATAATGTTAGACACCTAGTTACTTGCCTTAATGTATGCAAATGAGTGTTATCTCTTGTTGTTATTGCGTAGGAAACAATTATTTTGCGCTTATGTACCAGGAGAATCGACTCATGGTCAAACGTTATCTATTAATTATTTATTCGTCATTTCCCCCCATAAAATAACGCTTCATTTACTTTTAAAGTACATACCTTGCAATATGATACAATTTATCTATAAATTACTTTTTAGGAAATCGCATTCAGTACATATTATATATGAGAAATATATTAATAACAATATTACGCGACAAGCCTGTATCTTATCGCGTGTCTATGGATGGGTTGAGCCGCCTCTTTACAATAAGTGGTCAAAGAATGGTCCCGGGCTCCAGCTTTGAAGGTAGTCGTGATCCATGTATATTCCCAGATGGACCTTTTGATGTAGAGAAGGCTTGGGATAAGACATGGACAATGGTAACTGGCAGGACGAAGTGGCGTCAATTTGTGGTGACAATATGATCCAATTATCGAACATATGTGGGAACTAAATTTACGAACTATTTTTTTAAATTTCCTATATTTTTTAAAAATATGACGTTATGATATCAGCAGCTCAAATTGTTAAAATCATGCAGCTGTCAACCATGGTTTGAAAATACTCTCTTTTGAAGTGGGACAATCGTAAACGCTGGCAATAATTTCTCGCGATGCCGGACATGATACAGTTTTTTTTTTATATTTCACGTATAAATGCATCGAAATGAAACACTCTGTATTGGCGTGAATCAGCGTGTTTTATGTCCGCGAGGGGAGAGGGGTAGCAAATGGAACACTTGGCCCGCAGCCAGGGATATTCCTGGCCCGGCGGGGGCGGCTGCTCGGCAGCGGCTCCCCATGCTTTGCTGACAGAAGATTCTGCATTTAAACTTCGCTTACTATAGAATAATATCTCCATCTTATCTCCAAGCATCTTGCACAGTTCTTCTCAGTCTTCTTTCTCCTCTTCTTCTTATTCTTCTTATTCTTCTCTTCTGCTTTCTCTAGGACTGTGGCCAGCGATTATTCGAGTCTGTTTCTACCACACGCATGTCAAGCATTCGCGACATATTTTGTGTAGTCTTCCTTATAGTGTTTTTTCACATTATTGTTTTCAATACTTGTAAATATGGGTCAAATTATTAGCTAACACGGTTGAGCGTCATAGAGTCCACTGAAAGATCAAAGCTCTCATGTGATCGGAATTTTCGTATCTGTAGCTACTTTATAATAATTTTACCTTATTATAAAATATTATAATTTATTAATAGTTATAATTCGTTCCGTTTTTCGTGTAGGTGTCTAAATATTATATTTAGTTTATGTTTTGATGTTTTATTTTCATTATATTTTTTGGACGTGTCAGTTACGGCATCTATGTAATATTTTTTTATTCAAAATATATGTTAATTTACTAAATTTTTTGTCAGTGGAACAAACAATATTTAGTCAGTTTTAATAATCATTGCAATAAATATATAATAATTATTTAATGGCTTTTATTTCGAGACTCATTGAATATTTATACTTTTGATATTGTGTTTTTGTATTATTATTTTAGTAAAATAAATACGCGCTCACCGCGTTTTTATGTTCCCTCTAGAAAGATGCTCTTGGACGAATGCCAGAACATAAAACATGATATCTCGGCGTACAGGTCACCGAGAGCCGTGGTCTGCAGAAGGACTTCGTTTACCGCCTTGGGAACGAGCGTCTTTTAACTCCATGTTCATTATCTGGGACTCGCAGATATACTCGATCAAAATAAGGTGCCGCAATTACAGCGCCTATATTAATCCAATTTTACTATGCTGCTGCTGCGAATCTTGGCATCTTGGAATCTAGCCAAAAGCCAATGTTACCGTATAATGGATTTTGAGGATAAGGATTTACATACTTGTATAATACTTAATGGTTTAACTTTGTAAGGAAGCTGATTAAGGAAGCTTTCCATTTTACAATCGGCTTACAGACGAAGATGAACGTGGGTGAGAAAAGTTCAATAGATGCCGCAGGAGAGCATATTGGCGTCCACTGTTGAGGATATGTCTCCGTTAGTTTCTTGACCATTTTTATGACGTAGTTGCAATCGTAGAGTGATCCAGCGAGATGTGATCGAAATACTAATTTTTTTATGATCCCTCATTTTACATACCAATATCACCTTATATAATGTCTTGCAAAGATTCGACATGAAATTTTTCGTAGATAAAACAATGAGCGTGGTGACATAAAGTTTGCCAATATGATACAAACTTACAATACGCGATCAAATAATACAGCAAGTAATTCGCTTTAAAAAGTACTTGGGCGTTGAGATATCCAGCAGCAACAGCTTATACGAAGAAGTTAGAGAAGAAGCAAACAAAGCCGTCATTGTAGTCGGGTGCTTGAGAAATACTGTATGGAGAAACAAACACATGCTGAAGGAGAGTAAAGCGATTATATACAAAACTTGTGTTCGTCCAATTATGACATACGGCATTGAAACAAAGGCAGACACCACAAGAACGAGGAACCTCTTGAAAACTACTGAGATGGACCCTTTGATCTATTTTCGAAGAGTATTATCCTCGTCGAAAGTACTGTGCGATGAGGAAGGCAAATAAAGCGGCAAAGGAAAGATCAGTTCATGATCATTAGAGTGATGGAAACGCTGACAAGCTAAGAAAGATGGATTGATAGATGGACATCTGTGTCACAGGAGCAGGCTCCGAGTAATAACATGATGCAGTACTAGAGAAAGGCGAACAAGAAGACCTTAATTCAACGTGTCGCATAATTATCTTTTTAGTTGATTCATTTAAACACTGCTAAGAAACTCTGAAACATACACGTTGTTCCAAATTCAGGCATAATGTGCAATGTGCGTTAGACAGACACGCTGGTAGTTGGTACCAATGGTGGTGATGTTGAAAAGCGACGATTCGTAGTACAGTTACATGGTAACATGTCGCTCCAAACAAAGAAGACGGGCTGCCATCTCCGTTTGGTAGTGTCACATGTTAGTTTGGCTTATAAAGAAGTGTTGAATTCGCAAACGCGTGACCGGATTGTATCTGAGAGCGTTGCAAAATCGCCCGTTCCATTCTTCTTGTTACATGATTTGATTTTAGCGACATGCCCACTCTATGTTAAATGCGTACAACAGACTGTTGCAAGAAGCTTTAAACTGGTATTTGAATAAAAACAATCTACGAATGTAGTCGTCAGGAATCTTCTGTTATGTTCGTTTTTCAATGCAATTTATTAAGTGCTTTTCTTGATATCTTCGTGGGAAACATCACCATACACATAACAGTCCTTTGTACAGGTAGTTCGCTGTGTTTTTATGAAAATATTGTTTTGCTATTCAATTTTGTCTGGGTTCATATTTTATGTAAAAATAATTCTCAATTTACGCTAGTATTTATATTCAATACATTCATTTACACTGTATTCATTTACAAAATTAAGGCTTGAATGAGACTCTCTATTACTAGTATATAGCTAAACATATATACATACATATTCCAGAATAGTTTCGAATAAAATATTATATTTTTTCACATAATCGTGCAACTCAATTCCAGAATAATGAATCTATCTACTTCTCACATCCTACAATACAGTCTGAAAAATGTGCCACTTATTTTTGTCAGTTGTCTGTGTCCATACTTTGTTAAATGAAGTCTCTACACAGAAAGTCTACCTGTAAATAACTAACTAGAGAAAACAGGTCTACCTGTAAATATATATCGTTCTCGATAATCCATATGGCAGGAAAGCGGGGGCTTGAAGAGACAGGGTCCAAACCAAAGCTTGGGTGATTGTTAATCGGAATTGAATAGTGTAAAATTGCCGTAAAAATATTACAGTACATTTTCGATAGCTTTTCGATAACTTCGTGTATTAAATGATCTAGAAATGATAAATATACCTAAATCTTACACGCTTAATGTTTACATTTCTTTTTATACCAATTTGCAAAAGCCAAACGTTTCGCAACTAAAGGAATCTCCTCAGCGACATTGCAATCGTCACACCGACGCCACGGATGACGTGACGCTTTGTTTTGATTTTAGACGCGAACATATTTTAGTTTTTTTTTGAGCGCATCTGTCAGGCTGTGACACGCGACACGAGACAAAGAGGTGTAGTAATTATCTGTGAATAAGAATATTGTATTTTTTAAACACGATTCTTAATATCTGTTATAAATATGGCGGCGATCGTGCCAGCGGAACGACGATCCTCAAGACGGGAAGTCAACGGAACGGGTGCGTTCCGGCTCGTGTTGACATCATTATTGGTACTTTTCAAGCGATGATTGCTTTACGGTATTAGGTTTACCAAAATGATCAATGGTAGCGCATTACGAGCTTTAAAAGGGGTGCCTATGGGATAATAATAACGCTCGAAATACATTTTATGGATCATCACAACGTCGATTTTTTTTGTAGAACAAACTTTTGGAAATATGTTTTCCTGTTTTTTATAATCTAAAAATCGAATTGTTAATCTTGAAATTGATAAATGATCGAAATAATCAATGACCACATATTAAGCCTATGAAAGAGGTGTTGATGGTATGAAAGAAATAAAAATATAATATATTTATGTCTGCGAAACCCAACTCTGAAAAAAAAATTTTTCTTGCCTAATGAAATGTATTAAATAATTGTTCTTGAAATAAATAAATGCATTGTATTAACGGAAAACTGACATTTTATGAGATGTTGTTTTGCTGTTTTTTATGAACTTGGTCATTTTAAATTATTCTTGTGCACTCTTAGATGTTGGTTAATTATTCATTCAATTCAGTTTTTTATGATTCCATATTTTATGTATAATATATTTTGAATCTTATCAAATTAAAAGCTTATTGAAAACCTCAAAAGTTGCGTAAACTAAATATGTTAATTTATTGAAAAATAAAGCGTTTACGATTTCAAAAATCGAATAACTCTTCATAGTCATTGTAGACTGACAGGTGATGGCCTAAGATTTAGGCCATATTTAAAATGATGTTCTTGTCCAATCAAGTGAGTTGCGTGGGTGGTCACCGGAGATGATATCAGCAAACACAATGGCCCAGAACAATCATGGAACTCCACCCCAAGCTCCTGACACATGTTGACACAAGACATTTAAATGACACGAAGTAGAATTGACTTGATTTTGGCATGAACGCGCATAGTCAGTCAATGAACTCTCCGGGAGACTAATAACTTTAATAGTCATGCAAAGCAACAAAAAATCGTACTGCATATATATTTGGTGAACAATGTTTTGACGAAATTAAAAAGCTTTGATGCTTTATTTACTTTTTTAACCATTTGAACGCGACGCCTGTTTGGTAGATTTAACAATCGACTTTTACAGACTACATATTCATATATTTGACAGTACATAAACAAATATGTTAGTGTTCATATATATTTTTCGGCTCATATCTTATTGATTATACTAGTTTGTTGAGTAATATTCAGAGTAATGACAAGCTTGAAGGGGCAGACGAGGCAGCTTTCCATACTATATATAGTCTGTTAGAGACACAGGCGGGGGCCTATCTGAAACTTCACATGAAGCGGCTGCCACAGAAGAGCGTAAACTACATATAAATCCATCGTTTAACTTTATAACTATGAATTTATCTATTGTTGAAAAAGCATTCTCTAACATTTGACAGCATTTCGAGAAGTTTTTTTATGCACTATGGATTTAAGCAATTTTGATAACCACTGACTCAAATATAATATTGTAAAGGGTCCACCAAATAACTTTTTTTTTTAAAACAGGGCGCAAAACATCGAGTGTAGCTTCGGCTGTGTGGCACGTAGCGCCGTCCTGTTGAAACCAAATGTTGCCAATATCCTCCTCTTCAATTTTTGTGAACAAAAATTCGTTCAACATGGCCGCGCTGCATGGAAGCGCCATTGATGGCGTTTCACGCACACTTTCTGCCACAGCAGCAATATTCTCGGGTGTACGCACTGTTTTTGGCATTTTACGCTTTGGTTTATCGATGAGGATGCCAGTTTCTTTCACTTTTTTCACAATATAACGAACATACGGAGCTGACGGTGATTCTCTTCTTCCAAAATCCGTACGCAATTTTCGCACACATTCTGCAACATTACCATGATTTTCAAAGTAATGTCGCAATATTTCCCAGCGTTGTTCAAGCGTATGCACAACCATATTCGTTCAGCGGAAGGATAAAACTAATTATCTGTCAAATCAGACATGAGCTAAGTGTTACCATTCACGAAATAAGCACTAGTTGAAAAAAAAACGTTAAATGGCGGACCCTATATAAGTTAAATAAATAAGTAATTTATTTTTCTTGCAAAGCTTTTCCAACATTTTTTTATGTATAGTTTAATCGTTTTAGAATCGGATCTACAAGAATCTAACCAGCCGTCCACTGTATCGAGTATCCAAGCCCATGGGATGTTCCCCTTTTAGAGTATTTATAGTCTGTGGAGGTGGAGAATGAGGATACTTCACTTCGGGAGATTCACGGCGCATCTCTCCTTTTTAATGAGGAGAGCTGTTAAATTCCGAAAACGTGTCGAATTATAAAAATATATCGTCTATTTCCGGAAGAGCTTGGGGAGATCGACTCGCCGAGATTCCCGCCGCCATGCTTAAGAGAAAATACACACGATGCCAAATATTAAAAACGAACCAAAATTATTTTCATTAAACCGTTTATTATTACTTGAATGTTATTTATGGCGCGCGGAATTGAATGATTTATTGAATCAATCGAGAAGTTTCTATCGTACCCCTGTAGTTTGGGTCCTTTCGATGCCATTCGAGGTGCCTCTGTCCTATCAGACATGCGGACTTTGTGGCTACTGAAAATAATTTATACGCATTTATGTATTTTTCTCGTATTTTCGGTGAGAGAATCTGTCATCCTTCGCCATATAATTTTGCAATTCTAATATCTTTCAACATGGAACATCGCCTGGCGTCCACCGCATGTCGGTGGTTGAGTTGAGCCTTGAAACTATCCTTTGTTTGTACTCGGTGGATCTTTTGGTGCAGAGATAACTGGATGAGGCATGAATAATGACAGCTGACAGATTCGTTCGTCGGCAAATTGTAGGGACTATTTGCCCTCGTTATTTATCAAATATATTCGAAAAATACCTTTATTTAGGTAATTGGTTTATATGGATAGATATTACTTATTTTATACCAATAAATCGTTATTATATTTATTCAAATCTGAATATTACGATTTTCTTTAGGTTTTTGAGTTAAGTTAATATTCGTATTCTATCTCCAGTACTGAAGGTAACGCCATGAACAATAAAACAGAATAATTGCCTGCAAGGCATTTTTACAGCTCACTTCACACTAATCTTTTACACACTTGCTCCTGAGGAATTAAGATGTCTTATTATCATGGTTAGTAAATAATAAATAGCTTGCTTGATGAATGGGCCGAAGAGAGTTTCTATGGTTTGTCTTGTATACAAGAGACTTGATTTTATTGAATGAACAGTTTTAGCTAGTCCGTAAATGATGTTTTAGTGTCTAATGGCGTAAGGTTGTTATTTATGGCATTTTGAGTTGTTTTATTTAATAGCGGTAAAATAAAATTTATTTCAAATTATGTAATAAATTTTAAGACTCAATGAGCTTTGGATAAAAGAAATTTAAAATAGACATCAACGTAAAATACATAATGTATGTATACATTCTAACTATCTTGCGTAAAGTTATGTTCACATGAACTAAGCACACAAGTTAGCACCGGTGAGTAAATAAGACGCCGTTCTATTGGCTCGTTACTTGCCAAGGTCACGCATGGGAATATACAAAATATTGGTGTTTGTATGTTGATCCATTTCATGATGGCTTTTGGTTAGTGTAAACATAGCATAATAATGTCTGCAAAGGATAACTATCAATGTTTGTCTTCAGTTATGCCGTTATATAGTCATTATTATTTACAAACTAGTTTCGTACTTTATGGGAGGAACTTCATTTTGGGGAAAATAAAGGTAATTCGTTGGCTGTCGATGACGTATCTATATGCACTAATTTCGTTTTTTTTTTGTGATAAACTAAAAATGATGAATTTTGTGCTTTCTTGTCAGTTTTACGACAAAAATGGACTTAGGAAACTAGGGAGTAGCTATAATTTTTTTGTAACTATTTGTGGCGACCATATTATCTAGTCATTCTAGTCGGACACCGGATATACCCGTATTATGAAATAATGACAAGTGTCCGAGGTGTATTCGGACATTTGTTAAACTATGCTAATTTTTATGTTCTGTCACTCATTTTTGTCTATTTTGTGCTAATTTTTATGTTCTGTCACTAATTTTTGTCTATTTTGTCCACAGTTCAACTTCGTAGGCAGGATCTTGGGACCACGTGGCATGACCGCCAAACAGCTGGAGCAGGAGACTGGATGCAAGATCATGGTTCGTGGCAAGGGCTCCATGCGCGACAAGAAAAAGGTGAGAAACAACTCCGTACTATAACAACCCCCTACTTTAGAAAGACATTTATAGATGTCGGGAGTCACGTAGCTGAAGGGACCATCTACGATTTTTTTTTCAAGTAAGCAAGTACACAAACTCGTGCTCTGTGTCCTAGACATTTAACCTTTTCACCACGGCGCCTTTTCTTATAGTTTTAGAGGATATCTATAAATGAAAAATAGTTTTAAAAAATTACAGTATGCATCTATAAAGTTTTCGATTACAGTATATATTCAATTGCTAAAACGCATTGAATTAAAATGCTGGTTGAGCTCCCCTTAGGACAAATGGTCCAGACCTCGGGGGAGTCGGGCTAATCAACCGATCTCCTTTAAAAATCGAAATAACATATCGTCCCAAAGTATGCCTCCATTACTTCAGCTGTTGTCCCATCAAATCCTCAGGCTTTTGCCCTGGAGGCCGTCGGGAACAATCAGTGCCAGCTTTAGACCTTGCGGGGCGCCCTAGGTAAATAAATCTGGGATAATAATAAATCAATGGGAACAATAAATAATATGTTTAAAGTACATTTTAAATACTTGCGCATTTTTTTATTTAAGCATTTACATGAATTTGCAATTTTTCGACATATCTAATTAAATCACAGTACATAATTTAAACATATTTTTGCGAGCTTTTTAATAAACGCCTACATATTTTTTGCTTCAAACATTGCAATAAATTATCAAATAAATATCTCTAAAGAGTTTTTTATACAATACTAATTTATTGCTTGAATATTTATTTACTAATTGAATGCACATAAAAACATGCAAATTTTAAGTTATTAACATTAACTTATTATATTATAATCTTATAAATATCTATTTCCATTGAAATTAAAAAATAATAAATTAATAATACTTTTAATTTATTTTTTAATTTTTGAATTAAGAGAAGTAATTTAATATTCAAGCATTACATTTTGTCTATTCAATTGTGATAATTTATAAAATATCAAGTACTAAATCTAATAACTAATCTGCATCCGAGGCATATTTTTGGGTGAATGTTCAATCTGATTTTGTAAAGAAAATTGGATGGTTATCCCAACGCTCCGGAAGCCTGTACCATTTTGACCTTAGGGGCGGCCTAATCCAACCCAATATATATTTTTACAAAATATTCTCTACAAAACTAAAAACATGTTAAATAGATTGTCGATAAAATAATATAAAAAACTATAGTGAAATTGTCTAATTTATATATTTTTTAGATCCTTTTCTTGGCAATAATGGGGTACATTCAAATCAAATGTAACTGTATTATTTGTCAATTTTTCAATTCGATTCTGATTATATTGATGTGAGTAAACCTTTATGCAATGCCCCCCTGGCTGAGGCATGAATCACGGCTGTATTTTAACAAGATGTATGTAAAGTCAACCAATGTCAAGTGAATATTATGACGCAATCTTTCATTCACTATGGCCATTGACTGACATCATATGTGATTTTTTTTATTGCTTTAATGCCCACATTACCCAACGCCTAGAATTTATCATTCATAAAAATAAATGTGGACATCTCTAATATTGAAGATTACCTGTGAGGACATACATACACAGTAATCATTTTGAATCAGACACCAGAAAGCATTTTTTGTAAATCCAAAAAATATTTTTTAAACATACTATTTTTTAGTGTAAAAATATAAAGAAAAATAACACATTTTGTATGGATTTTTATACTTTTTCATTAAATTGTTTTTTTTTAAATAGTCATAATGTAACCAGAATAATAAATGATTTATAGTGATAATTTGTTTAGTTCGATTTGTTTTGACAGAACTAACCTAATGATTTTTTTTTAGTATTCTGATCATTAAATTATTAAAAAGCTGTAGTATCACTGTTGATGACAATCTATTATTGCCTAGTGTTAAATGAATGGCTTTTTAATCCTATTTCGCTAATATCTAGTATTAAACTATTTGTATATACATATGTATATATATATGTACTATTAATCACTTTGTTGAATATAAATACTAATATGATGGTTTTCTATTGCCAGCTATCGTCTTCGGAATGGAATAAGTAAGGTATTGGTATCACGATGAAATGTGTATTTTCTATTTATGAAATTGAAAAATAGCCAAAATAAAATAAATGTCGAAGATTATTCATGAAAATGAAGAATTTTCACAAATTTTATTGGAGAAGGATTTCCTGCAGCTAAAAGATCATTCAGTATGAAAATATGTTCTATATATCTCATTGGTATAAGTGAAATAAAAGATCATTCTTTGTTTTCGTACATGAAGTGATCAGTTTAGCTACTTATAGAACTTCTTAAGTTTTCACGGCCAAATTTAGACTGTAGGTTTTGGGTTTAGCCGTGTGTGAAGAATTTTCTAGCGCCAATATTTCCACCGCCATTGCAGGAGTCTCCGTCAGGGTCATCACAAAGTCGTCAACCCTAAAAAAGACCCTTGGAGAAATATTTGTGCTAGAAAATTCACCACACGGCTAAAACCAAAAGCTACATTACCAGTTTAGCTACTGTTTTAATTAAGCCTGGAAACGTTGACTTTATAGTGTATTTGTGGAGTTTGAGAATGTTTTTTTCTAAAACATTTATTATGGTCTTAGTGAGAAGCAACTTTAAAGGGCGTTTAATTTGATGATTGTAAGTGAAGGAGGGATCGTTTTGACAATTGTCTGTTTTGTGTTAACAGGAAGATGCCAATAGAGGGAAGCCGAACTGGGAGCATCTGACAGATGAGCTGCACGTGTTGTTGACGGTGGAGGACACAGAGAACAGAGCCGCCACCAAGCTTGGCCGAGCGGTTGATGAAGTCAAACGTCTCCTCATACCGGTGACTATCATCACACTTCCTTTCAATAACCTCTAAATCTGAAATAACAAACAAACAAATGCGGCCACAATTGTTCAGAGAAGAATCCCACTGGACTTATCGGTTGTTAACTGATCGTAATCTGAATTTATTTTACGTTTAACAAAAAAAACTGTAAAACTTTCGGTTTTCCGCCCGAGACACAGAAAATGCTGTTCACTCGAAAGCGCCTAGGCGGAGACTGCCGGCCGGTGGCAATAGCAGTCACTGTGCCCGAAACTACATAGCAGTCGTCTAAAGAACTAGCCGTTCCCGCATGACTTGGCTGGCTTTCAAAACAAAATAAACAAAATGGCACATGCAAACGCTGAGTCTTACAAGTACTTGAATCTAAAACTTAGACTAACATTTTTATATTTGTGTGTCACAAAGCTTTTCGTCCCCACCCTGAAAGGTCTATCGAGTTGATGTCAACGTAATATGTAATGTTGTGGCTATATTTGCAGCAAGCCGATGGTGAAGATGAACTGAAGAAGCGCCAGTTGATGGAGTTGGCCATCATCAATGGCACCTACAGAGACTCCAGTGCCAAGGCGGCCGTGGCCACAGGTACGCTCCCGCTTGCCGCCGAGCTCAACACCTGTGAGCAGAGATTTGTAACCATTTGCATGTCCACCCGTGTCATTAATATATATATCTCGCTCTCTACCTCTGCCAAAGGTTCCCAGTTCAAATTTTTGCGCCTAATCATTTTTACAGGCTTCAGTTTATTGTAATTAAATGCTTTGCATTTTTTATTCATTATTTTTTTATTACACATCAATTTGAAAAAAAAACAAAAAATTAATTCCTATTAAGTATTTCAAGCGAGTGAGCTACAATTTTTATATTAATTTAAATATTTATTTTATTGCACTCGATGCAATAAAAAAACATATTTTTTATCAACATATTGTTTTTTTCCTGTTTGAGCATGTTATGTAAACATATTTTCAAAAATTAATTATTTTCATTTTCCTGAAACTGAAACTGAGTATGAAGTTGATGAAAATATTATTAATGTTTCAAAAATGTGTGCTCAAATTATCGGAAAGAAATGTTGTGCTGATAATATTCGAATATAAATGACAACTAAAATAAAATAAAAGTTTTTGTAATTTTAAAATTAATCGAAAAGGAAAGTAGCATTTTTGTGATGGAACCTAAATTTTCAAGTTCACTTAATTAATCCTTTTGTTTTGTAAAATAACTTTTGTGAATAAATGATCCCTGGTTCCAGTCACAAGCAAATATCTTTGGTTTGCACTTCAGTTGGATTTGTTATAAATAACACATTATATTATTAACCAATTCACTTGTACCATTAATGTAGATACAATTTTTAAAATAATTTTGTTCTTTAATCATTATTAAAATATATATTGAAGCATAATCATTAACCGTGAATGTATGGAATGTTGGCTGGTCTCATGATGATTATACACATTTGAGTTTATTTTAAGCGTTTTTGGAGTTCACGAAGTTTGAACATCATTAGAGGTTATATCCTTTGATCATCGTTAGGTGAATAATGGGAATGGGTGCATGGCTTGAACCAATAGATTTTTTTTTAAAGGTATAGCTTTAAAAATGATTACAAAAAATATATTACAAAATTTAAACCATTTCTTTCTACTTTGTAATACATTTACAATAAAGATGATTGTCGTCATACATATTTTTTTTTAGTTTGACAATCTGTCACCTTTTTTATTATTTCATTCGATTTTTTCAACTGTTGTTCGATTGTTCTTGGTGGCATTTCAAAATACCTCTAAGAATAAAATAATATTTACAATTATTCCAAAATTTCATTTTAAACATGTCAAAGTAGCTGATACATTTATATATGTATTAAATTTTATTAACTTTTAATAACTTTTATTTTTATTTTATTATGTTAATATTTAACACCATTTTTTTAAATGATGCATTGTTATTTTCTTTGATATATGAGCACCTAAGTATAAATTTTATAGGAGACAAAGACTGGTATTGTGTCTTTTGGGCTTAGCCGTGTATGGCGCATTCTCTCATACCAATATTTCGACCACCATTGCAGGGGTCTCCTTCAGTCAATGTTACATCTCGAAATATTGGTATGAGAGAATTCGCCACCCACGGCTAAACCCAAAAGTCATATAGAGACAACGACTCTTTACCAAAAAATTGATTAGTTTGTAGTATTCAAATGTAAGTAAAAAAGAAGTATTTAAAAAACATCTTCATCGATTGCGTAATTTCATTTTGTAAAACACTATAAGCTGTTGTAATTATTATGGTTTCACGACACAGGAATGCACACTCCATTCACATCTTGATGAGTATTGCTCGGCGGACTATTCCACTTCCATACAGCCGCGTGTGATGACGAGCTGATTAGCTAACTTCTAGATTGTGTACTAACCCGATGACATGTAATGATTGTGCTGAGAGGTAAAGCTCACTATTGTCCTTACACAGGGATCAGCAGATTTGATGGGACGTCTTTCCTCCCATTCTTGACACAACACCCTCGCCTCCTCGACTCGTCTGACTCAGGCACGTAAACCAGTAACTGCCCCCACTCCTCCCAACCCAACCTAACCTAACCTAACCCAACCCTATTGGTATCCACCGAGCCGACAATTGGTCTTATGAATATTATTTATCGTATAGTTGTATTTTATTTTACTTTTGGAGCATATGGACACCACAAATTGATGTTTCTACGTTCTGTAAGCTCAGGTTGTCTATGCCTTGTCCTGTATACCCGGAGCTCCACATGAGAACATAGATGGTTCCCAGGAGCCTCCAGGGTAAGAGCCCGTGCTTACAGGCTTCAGTCTATGCAAGTTTTTGCATAGACTGAAGCTTCAGTCTATGCAAAAACTTGCATAGACTGAAGCTTTAATACTAGAGAAAAAAAATTCTGTTCAATAATCACCGTTTTTAATTGCTCCCGAGGCCTGGACATTTTTTTTTGTCCTTAAGGGTGGCTTAACCATAACGGGGTCATGTAAAGAGCATACATTTAATTGAATGAATTTTTAAAAATCAAGCTTGTTCGGGATTAGAACCGACAGCGACTGATTGACAAACAAACGCTTTAATCACTGCACTACTATGCCGCGACAGTTGCATTTCTGTATTAAATCTTATTATTAATCCGATACTGAATATGTAATTAAGTCCAGAGTTTAAAAAACTCCACCTTTCAAATATAAGTATTATGGATGACATTTGTTATTTCCTAACACATGACACATGCTAGCATAATTAATAATGACATAAGAAAATCAATTAATATTTTCTGCAGCTTAGGATATTTAAGGATTTTATATTTTGGGTAAAATCAGAAATTATATTCTTTCTGAGGTTTTAATTTGCATTACTAGCGAACTACATGGATATTATATAAAAGTGTATTTTACATTGTATCTAAATATATATTTATTTTGATGTTTTGTGGAGATAGAAAAATAAACCATTTTCAAAGCACTTAAAATCTGTCATCTCATTGTGTTTTTTCTTCTATTTAGTTGAGTTTTCTTCACAAATTAATTTGGATATCAATGACAAATTTTATTTTTGTTTAATTTATAGTTATGCCATATTTTATAAAAATGTGGGCAATTGAGTGGGATTAGAACAGTTTTTGATATTAATTATAAAGAATTCTAGAAATAATATTTAATAGACCAATTTAATGGCTTTTAAAATATTAAATTATTTTCTAATATCCTAATTTCCTATCCTAAATCAAATGTTTCCTATTAAACAGATCTATCGAGACACGAAACATAATATTATGCATAGATAACAGATAAAATTAGTATTTGAATTTGTAAGGCAAACTGCTGAGATAATTTTTGTTTTGTGAGTATTTTATGATGTTTACAAACATCTCGGATCTCCCTCGATTTTTTTTGCACCTAAACTGTTTTTAATTTTTAATAGGTACTTATTAGCCGCATTTTGTTTGCAAAATATTTCTGTATTAACTTTTACTGGTAACTACTGTATATCATTGTTAGTGATGGTAATACAATTGATCGCTGTGATAAAAGATACTCGCTGTAATTCAAATTATAACTAAATAAACAATATTTATTATAATTTTATGTTTAAATAGGATCTCATTATGAATGTTATCCATGTAATTTGCTTTAAACCTATTTTTAGCGTCACATATTCTAAGCTTGTTGTCAAAGTTAGCTGAAAGTATTACTGAATATGATGTCTATTGAATTCGAGTCGAAAATAATAAGTGACTAGTGTTTACTTTTTATTGGAGAACACGGGTATATTAAAAATTATGTTAATACAATAGTATGTAAATCGAATAATAAATCCACTAAAAAGGCGCCCCCCTGAAAAGGTTAATAATATACTTTTTAGTTTTTGTCTGAAATCAAATATTAAATTTTTTAGATGTGTCTATTATTTTTTAGCATAAATTAAATTATTACAATTTTTACTGTTTAACAATATTAGTTGAATATTCATTCTAAATGATTTGGAGCGTTGCCTGTCTCGATATGATTTAAAAAATCTCAACCCAGCCTTGTCCTCTAATTTAGATTTAACAAATTAAGCTTATCATTTAACTCGCTTTATGTTTTTTTAGGAAATGGTGTAATATGTATTATTATCTTTTTTGTTGATGATGTTAAGGTTCTCTGTAAGTTATGAATAATACCACGTATACTGTTTTGCTATTAACCTCACTTTAACACGTAGACACAACATCACTACGGCTGAATGCAGCTCTCCGCTATCTGTCGTTTTGCAAATCACTCATTTTTGCCAAAGACAAATTCTATTATAATCGCATGACGGGAAACTTATTGCTATGACATTAACGGTTCAAGAAGATTATTGAATGTTAGATAAGTTTCAAACGGCTGGAAATTTGCACACTTTTATATTTCAAAGATTCACTTCTCCCTTAAATATTTGTTACGATTTGATTACTTCTCATAGTTTATAAAGTATGTCGTCTGTTACGTGTCGCGAATGTAATTTCAAACAATAATATTTGTTTTTGATATCAGTTTACTTTTATAAATGCAGATTAATGATACAAGTCTATAACAAATATCATCTCGAATGACATTTATTTAATCAATTTATCAAAGAAAAAGAAATGATTTACGAGAAAGTTGCTCAGCGGTTCACGTCGAGTAAACGAACGAGACATGGATCTGCTTGAATTTTCAAGTACACTTTTCTATTTTTATGATTGATCGATGAAAGAAATATCACATAAATCGTAATCCTATAGATCCAGCTGAGTCACAAATTATTATCGATTTATTATATTTAAATATAAATATAAATCAATCGATAACATTAATAGTGAGGAAGGTAATCAATAATCATCAAGCGATCAGGAAAATATTTACTCTCTCAATGAACAATTTTATTTTTTAATCGATTCTTCATATCGTGAATTGGGATTTTTTAAATTTTTTGTGCGTCGCTTTGCAGCGTGTGACGAGGAATGGCGCCGTGTAGCCGCAGAGACACAGCGGCTGCTGTCCGGCGCCCAGGGCGGGGCGCTGTCGGCCCTACAGCGCCAGGCGGCTCCCCTGGGGGCGCCGCTGCTGCTGTCGCCGCGCCCGCAAGCGCACGCCCCTCACCCCGCGCCGCCGCACCCGGGCTCTCTGCCGCTGGACCACCAGCTGGTGTACGCCGCCGGCCCCTACGCCGACTATGCGGCGGCCGGCTACGCAGCTCTAGCAGCCGGCAACCCGCTGCTGTCTGCCGAGTACGCGGCAGCCGCTGACCATTCGGGTGGGTTAACAGCACACCTGGTTATGTAAACCTAACCTAACATCTTAACCGTCACAAAACACTACACGACCCACACGATTTAAAAAGCCACACGTGATAATCGCAGTTTGACGCGAAATGATAAATTTACTTTACTTTTTTGGCGACCTGTGAAATATGAAATGAAAAAAGTCTAAATGATCTTATGTATTATAAAATAAAACTTAGAACTTAGTGACCTAAGTTGTCGGCTTATGAAGATATAATTACACGCGTGTGGTACTTTAAACATTATAGATAATTTAACACGTTAGATAGATTACTTGATGGTTATTTATTTGTATTATTTAGAAACGTATAGAGCCCAGATTCCCAGCCGGTATGAAATTCTCAACTGAATTTCAGAGTTAAAGGGGGTAAAGGATTATCTATTTTTTGCGCTCAAAGTTGTCAGGATGTTTTTTATTTATTTATATTATATTAAGGCAGCAGCAAAAGGGGTGTATGTTTATGCTCACCAAATTTTGATGGAGGAATTAACTTGTGAAAAATACTAGGAACCACTAGTAAAAATAAAAAAATATTTAACCACTTTCTTTAGATAAATGTGGGATTATAGTTTTTGCTTAAAAAGATAATATTTTAACATTATTTTCGTCAATTAAATAAGTAAAGAAATACAAAATTGTCAAATACGATTTTGTAGGGCTTGAAATAATTATAGGGTTTTATATTACATTTATTTCATTACATTTTTTGTAATAATTTATTGTAATAGTAATATAGTTCTAATATAGTTTACATATAGTATACATATAGTTAATGTAAGGTTACACAAATAGTATTACATTGTTATATATCTCATGAGTATGTACTAATTACTGTTGCATTTTTATTTTCAGAATATTTTTTCTATAGTTAAATTTATTTATATTGGTTTAAGTTGTTTTTGATGTCTCCGTTTCATATATGAATTTAAAAACAATGTAAATAAGATTTCAGGCAACTAAAAAACAATTAAAAACACCTTTACATTCAATATTGAAACATCATTGCCAACATAATTCTAATTTGGTTTTCAGAAAACATATTAATAGACCTAAGCATTTTTTGTTTTGGTAACAAAAAAAGGTTTTTGAAATATCAGATTTGAGGTTATGTTGCTGATATAATGTTTTTCATATTTGATGCATTTAATATTTTTAAAAATATCTTCCTAGATTGTGTAATCATTTTTTATAAAAATTAAAGAAAACTAAAGCCTTTAAAATAAATTATAATAAATAATAACTAAAAATAATGATAACATTTATTGTATCTGTTTAACGAAATATATATTAAAGTCTTTTATGGACATTTTTGCTTCGGTTCACAGCTTTAAATAGTTAATAGATATGGCAATATAAATAATAAAATATAGTAATTTCCAATCTTACTAAACCCTTGTGTATCTTGATTTTCTCTATATATTACTATGGAGAGGGTTCTTAATAAGGATAGTTTTTGCAGCAAGAAGTCTGTACATTAATTTTTAATGATATTATCTCAAAACGAGTTTTTTTTTTTAAATATAAATGAATTAAAAAAAGCATAGGCATATTTCTTAAACCGTTTTACATTTTGATAAATTAGAAAATAAAGGATACTTTTATCCTTTGTTTTTTTTTAATAAGGGATATTTTCTGTTAATTTATGTTTATTGTGTGTTCAAAACCAGACCATTAGCCCATCTTCTTCTTGCTGCATAAGCTTAAATATTTTTTTAACACTTTGATATTAAATGACTTTCACAATATTGTTTTTGATCGCTTTGGCGGGCACAATGTCCTTAAAATTTTAATATTTATAAACCTAAAGACTTTATATTTCATAATAAGGTATAAAAATTCATAAAAAAGTCAATAGAACAAAAAATTACTTATATTTGGTATTGATTTTAAGGTTAACTTTAGATTAATACCAGACAAAGTACAGTACGTGTTAGTCTCACGTAAAACTTAATGTTGTGGGCTATGATATTATTTGTAGGAGGCATTGACAAGTCTCTTAGAAAATGAGTAAAGATCGTATAAGATTCCAACTCAAGACAGAGACTGTCAGGTAATAGTTACTCATAGGACGCGTGCCCACCAAAGTGCCTGTCTCCGTCACCGCTAGCTGTATTTTGCTGAATATTTGTGTGGATTTGCAGCGACCAGATACCTGCTGGCCGGGTTCTGACATCGGCCGTCACTTCTGACCACTCCCTACTTAAACCGACAGCCACACCATTCGCCACTCACCACTTCTCAGTCTTGTATCCACTGCGATATCGCGTACCGCTCCTGAATAACACTGCGCACAGTGCCGGCTCTCGGTGACCTCAGTAGCCCACTGTGGCCGCATTTTATGAACGCGTCCAAATGATTGTTTTGTACTTTTTATACTTAGGAGTAAATTAGTTTTCTTTGGGCATAAATATACTGTGAGCAGTGTTGTGGCAATACTTCTTCTATAACAAGTTCTCGGATAAAACATTCTCGACTCAAATAAAATGTTTATGAATCATCACGAAGTGAATATTAAACAGACCATTATTTTTATTTATTAAAGTTGACTTAAAACTGCGATTGCGCTAAACTCTATGAGCGCTTGGTTTTTTTTTGGCATATTTACATATAATTTTATATATTTTATGTTATCGTTTGCAGAATGCTTTTAATTCCATTGAACTTGTTGTGTTCCGGAGTCTTAAACCTTCAAATATAAAAATTTAAAAGACCCTACGGCAAGGATAACCTGAGGTCCTTGTATTTTTTTTTTTTTTTAATATGTAAATGTCAGATGTATTTTATTTAAATAAGGAGATTTTTTATTTGTTTATATGACTACCTTGATAGTTGAAAAAAATATTTAGTATTATTTTTTATTTATACAGAGATATTTTTAATGAGTTAGTGATAAATATTGTATATTATTTAAGAAATGATTTATGGAACTTTATATTTAGGTTAGGTAATGACATTATAGTGGAAGATCGCTAGTGAGCGCAATTATTAGATAGTAGGCAGATAGGCAAATATTTTTATTTAACTGTTTAGTGATAGTTAGAGACCTGACAGATTCATATTTTAAAAATAGTTTGGATCAAAAAAAAAAAAGGTTTTCTTGCCATTCTTCAATTTCATATTTATATTAGGTATTTTAGTTCTACATTGGATTTGTTGTAAATGGTTATTTTTATAATAATTGGTGGTAAAAGTATAATGCTTACTTTGGAATGGATAATACAAATTAACTTGAAATTGTAATGCTTTAATGTTCAGAGGAGTTATTAACAGTTCTCCATACCGTGTGATATTGAGCACTACTACAGATGCGTATGAAATCATACACACATATGCAGTCTTTGTATGTGAGATGTAGCCTACAATATGGCTAATATTCATGCTTCCATTACTTTTTATAGTGTACATGTCCAAGGGAGTATTAAATATTTTCTGTTAATTTTGACCAAAACAAAAGTACCATTATAAATACTCAAAGTTATAAAAAATGCATTTGTATTAGTATGTTGTGGGTGGCAAGTTTTGGCAAACACAGGGCTATACATATTATGTCATAAAGTCAATCTTCACAAATAATTGTTACACACTTAATTGTCGATATTCACCGCCGGCTGATTGTGAAATATTCTTTGGTGACTCTCGATAATAAACAATTTTAATTTTACAAAATGTCAGGAAGATGTCAGGTCTCTAGTGATAGTGCATCGCTTAGCTGATGCGTGGAGAAACTTTGGGGAACATTAGAAAAGTCCAGGAGAAGTCTTCAGGATAAACGGGTCAAGTCCCAAGCCGAGAGCTTCAGAGGGCCGAGCCCCTTGTTTAGTAAACGATCCCCGCTTGTAACCAAACTAATCATTTAATACCTTTGTCAATAACCAGCTTCCATAGTTATAGATCTCTTACGGAGATTATTAATATTCTTTCTTTGCTGTGTCGATATATCGGGAACTGACTGAACACCAGGCAAACGGAACTCAAATAT
Source organism: Glossosoma conforme (assembly GCA_022606575.1). Lineage (NCBI taxonomy): Eukaryota > Metazoa > Arthropoda > Insecta > Trichoptera > Glossosomatidae > Glossosoma > Glossosoma conforme. Next base: position 4,638,476 of record JAGTXR010000015.1, read on the forward strand.
AGTTAATTAAAAAGTATTGGATTAATTTATACTGTATGCTATAAAATTTATATTTTTATGAAAAACTGAAATATTTAAATAATAATTATTACTTGTATTAAAATTTTTGTATTACTTTCCATTATTTTTTCTTATTTTCTCATAAAAACTGTAATTATTTAATTATCTAATATAATTTATCACTTATATTGTCATTTGAGTTGCAATTTCAAATAATACTTTTAATTCATTGGATAAATCCGTGTGCAAAAATTATAATAAATTTATTAAGAGTAAATAATTGTACCTTATGTATTGAGTTGGTCGAGTTGGTTGGAGGTGACCGATGTTGAAATACAGTTTTAAAAATATTCCATCCGAGTCAGCATTTTATTTTAATACAATGTCTTTATAAGAGATAAACCTTCCTTGGTGCTGATCAATCGTATGATTTATAGTGTTAGCCCTTTTAACATTTTGTTTTCATAACAACACAAACAAGCGTGCGGGACCAATTTTAGGCATTTTTGTTAGTCGGGCAATGTTTTCTTTAATATTTAACAAATCTTTAACATCACATTAACGAACAACGTAACAAAATAATATTGTTAAGATGTGAAAATCATAGTGTACCTATAAAATGCGGAAACGGCATTGAACGTAATTTAAGCTCGTTAGTTAGACAAATGATCTAGTTTACACGATAATAGATGTTTCATTGAAAAGTGCTCTGAGAGGTGCAGGAAATTGAGATTCGCTTTAAATCAAAAGATAAACTTACAGTTTAGTGTCGGTCTAGAGGACTGCGTATTCAATATTTTAGGTTAGGTTTTTATTCATTTCAATTAGGCCCAAAGAAACCCTTCAGTTTCGACGTCTATGTTTTAGAGATTTTGTCTGATGACATTAGATTATCCTGTGCTATATTTTACCAGTTTTATTGTATGTAAGGTTATTTATAATTATTCTATAAGAGAGTTAACGACCGCAGAGAGGTATAGTAAATATGAGGGATGGTTGGTAATTTATGTATCAAGGAAAATTAATCAAGGTATTCATGAAAAATACATAATTTTTACTTTTTCTACATATACTTTTGAAAAATTCTTCGGAAATGCTACTTAAAAAGTTGCCATTGTCTTTGAGTTTTCAAAAACTGTGCATAGCATGTGACTGAATATTGGTTGGAATAAACTGGTTAATGGTGTTTGGAAAAACTGGTTAATGGTTTGGAAAAAAACGGAATGACGTGTTCGTTCACTCTTTGGAAATGAAAATAATAGTGACTGTCAATATCAAAAGAGAAAATAGTTTGTTTTATGTATTAAACCAACCATCCTGAATAGTTCAGCTGCCAAACAGTCTAGTTTTGATATAAATACTGAAGGATTAAATTTGTAAGACTCCGAGTCTAATTTACCTTTTATACTAGTTAAGTAATTTGATGCCATTAAACAGTGAAAGGCTTGACTATAAATTAGATTAGTCAATGACAGTTTATATTATTAAATTTATTGCTATTATTTAAGCAGATTATTATTCATTCTGATTTCCACAAAAAATTATCACTGATCCATGACATTTCTTTAATAATAATACTATTGTTATATTTATCAAATTTTATCAAAGTATACTTTTTAAGAGTAGAGCATTGAAATTACAGAGAAATAGTTTTTTTTCCATCGATAAAAATATAAATTGGAATATGATTCCATCCTTTTAGTTATTAAATTAAATTTATACATATTTTTATGTAAGAAAAATCACCAATAATTAATGTTTTTTTTTCTTTTTTTATAAAATGTGTGTTTGAGTAATTAGTCACAATGTTATGGGAGGGAATGATTTATCTAAATGTATGTTTCTTTACTTATTTATATATTTTTGAAATATAAATTATTTATTTATTAATTTTTGATAACATTGATTTTTTTATGCAGCTCTGTAGAAAGATAGTAATAGAAATCCTTTTATACATCTATTGATGAATTCTATGAAAACTATTTCAATGCAATATACAAAAAAAATGTGTAAATTCTTCAGTATTAAAAAAATGTTCTGTGTTTATAAAACATTAATTGGTTATTACTTCTGTTTTGTAAATGATGGAGCTTTGAATTGTTTCAATGTTTTGAATTAAGTTTTCAAGATGAAGGCCACAAAACAAAACATGCCGGATGTTTCTCTTAATTGATTAAAATACACTGTTTAGTAATAAAAAAACCACATAAGTAGTATTTTACTTTTATGTACTCAGTGATTTGTATAGTACGAGTATGTGTGTCGATCTATGTAAGAGAAATATTGAAACATCATTTACCTTTGAGGAAGTTGATGAAATTTTTGACCGACGAAATATATATTGAAAATTCTGAAAAAGGTTAAATTTGTTGTTTGTTTTGGAAGGTTAAAAAATCTCATGTATCTTCTTCAAGGTTAATATTATATTATTTGTGTACGGCAGGAATATACATGTAATAATACATAATTTTAATGGTAACCTTGTTTTACCATCAACAACGATGACCGTCCAACTGTTTGTGGTGTGAACCTCGCCGAGCTGCAGCAGTGTGTGGGGTGTGTGGGGAATATGAGTATTCTAATCAAATAAAGACATAATCCAGCTTGAAAAATATTTAGCACTACTACAAAAATTTGACCAAATAACTAAATTTCATTGATTTTTTGAAATAATAGAACCACTTCTGTCAAAGGTTTTTTGTTGCATATTTTTCATAACTAAAAAAGCTTTAAATTCATCTCAATCTCTTGAAATGTATTAAAAAATTGAAACGAACTTGCAAATTCACAGCTAAAATTGTCTTATATGATATTTCTCTCATCAACAAATCAAAGAAAATAAATGCTGAACGCCGGTGTTCCAACTATGAACTTCTTGCAATCAATGTTTATTAATGACTTTGTATGTACACATCAATTGTTGAATACGAGCAGGGATCTACAATGATCTATATATATTACAGCATTGAAATATATTCCTTAAATCCTTAAAAAACTATTTTATGCAACTGTAAATCAAAGAAATGAAGACCGCAGATTCGCACTCACTGAGGAATTCATAAGTTCTTCACTTACAAACAGTTACTAGAATAACTGCTTGCAAGTAAGGGACTGAGAGGGTGCAGTGTACACGAAAACTCAGTCTTTATTTCTATGATAAACAGTTGCTGCAGTGATCCCTGACTGGGTGCGAGTATACATGTATACACTGGATATGTCTGCTTTTGTAAATGCTGAATGTCTCATTACGTACACATTGGCATTCGGGAGTGTTCCGGTGATGTTTAGAGATGTGCCGAGATGGAAGAAATGACAGTTGCTTTGCATTGATGTAGTAGGCGTGGCGGGCGCGCGAGCGGGGCGGAGGCACCTCGTGCGGGACCATCCCTACCAGCGCGCCGGCGCCCTCTCTTAACAGCCGCCCGCACTAACTCCCCTGTGAGGTGAGCTCATAACTGGCCGCGCTGACCTTGCTGCAACACAACACCACACCGCACCGCACCCATCTCTCTTGTTACAGTTGTATACTCCACTGTAGACACCCATTGGCTTTCAGTATCATAGAAACAGAAAATCAGCTATCGATGTACATGAAAATCTACATCAAATACTTTTATTATAGGACATTTATTTCATCAACTGATCAGAGAAAAGTAAATTTTTGACATTTTGATTCGAACTCTACAGTATATCCGTGTTCTGTTCATTGCATTCGGCCACTGATCCATTTCACCACCTCGAGAAGTCGAGAAATAAATATATATTTTTAATTTAAAACAAATTATTTTAAAAGTAAATTATATTTGAAAGAAATGGTTGTCTATGAGTTTACAAAGATTAACATTTAAAATGGCTAGTAAATGAACATAACCTCAAACCGTGTTGCGAGGCGTGGCGCTGGTGTCCAGGTGCGTTGCTTTGTGTCAAGGTCGGCAATAACAGGGCTGCTCTTTAATTACCTCTACAATATTCTTGTTGTATTTTGTTTTATTTGTATTTTTTGTTTATATTTTTATTTATATTTATTGAGTATTTTTTATTGTATTGGAAAGAAGGGCAAATCATATCTAGCAATTTTTACGCATTTTACAATATTCTTTACACTGTTACCGAGAGAATAATTTATTTTTATATTTATACACTATTAGGTCGTTCGCCTTGGAACGGCTGATGTTTTATCCTTGTATTAGTAAGACTAGTCGCAGAGTGTATATTTGTTTAGAAGCTGTCGAGTAGGATGACGAGTCTAGTTGTGGTTGTGAAGTCCTTCTTTCCACCAGCGGCAGAGGCGGCCATGGATCCAGGTTGTCTGTTATCTTCTGGAATGAATGTTTTGTATTGAAACATCACAATAAGTTATATTGTAGTTAAATGTTATAGATCTTTACCGGATAAGTTTGTGTAAACGTTAAGATTATTCATAGGCGTAGACATTATTTTCTATTCTTCAGTTCTGTTTTTCTATTATTTCTATATTTTATAGACACGCCTCATGACTTGAGCCCTTGTGGATACTTTAAAGCTTTAATTGTGATCGGATAGAAAGTCTGTGAACTGCTCCCGCTTCTTCTGCACGGCTCTGGCTCCAGAGTGACTCTCGAGAGAGCTTTCTCCTGCTCTCGCTGTAGCGATGGCGATCCTTAAGCCCGTTTCACTCCGAGCTCGAGCGCACGGAAGCGGAACCACTTCACGGAAACAAAAGTATTTGAATCGAACAGGACAAAGTCTAACCTTCTGGAATGTAATCACTACTGTCACGAGGATAACTGTATCGGAGACTATCTGAGATTTGAAGTTTTACAATATAATGTGAATTTATCCGAGGTGCTATATTCGATATTATTCGATGCAAATTTATGTGACGCAAATAAAGTAAACAAAATTACCAAAAAAATAAAACGAGTATTATTTTAAGTAGCGAGACTCAGTTTGCACCATTAAAATCATAATCGTTCTCGTTCTCATTAACACTTGGAATGGTCTCACAACTCTGGCATTAAATCTCAGTAAAGTAACAACATTAACGGGCCAGTTCTTAGTTAGACTAAAACAAACTAACTCCACAAGGCCAAGTTCCCGGCGCTTCCGCCACCGCCTCTGTCTGTACATAAAGTAGCGAGAGCGCCCCCATGCGGCCGCATGACAGGATGGGGAGTCGGGCATTTAACACGGGAACTCGGGGCATTAACAGTTCGCGTTGTTTACTCATCCCTAACCCAGCCGAGATTGAAACGTAACGGCCGCACCACTGCACTAGCTCCCCTAGTGAATGCCCGATCGCTCCCCATCGGACTAGCTCGGCCCGGGCGCCACCCGCAGTATACCGCCGCACCTTCAGCATCAAAACAATAACAAAACATACGAATGAGTTCAATTTAATCTCGATTATATCTTTTGTGTCTAAACTCTCTCATTCAGAATTGTGTGTCAATAACATTAAATATTGATATGAAAGTGCTGCCTCGGCTCGTATACTGCGCGTCGGTCTCGGTGCCGAATTGTACCCGTTTACGTTTTGGTCGATACTAACATTCTGTTTTTCTCTCTTCTCGTTTAACCCTGGCTAGGCTTGGAGTGCTAACCTGCGGCGCGGGACTAACAGCGGCAGCGGAGACTCTTCAGCGCCCGGCTCCTCCATACATGGCTCTTACATGTCTCTTACATGTCTTACATGTCTTACATGTCGTACATGTAGCTTCATCATCATACACTCACCCAAGTACAGACACTCTCCACTTGAATGGCGCAGGTCGCATCCTCTCACAACGCCGTCATTGCAACCATTATGTGCACCTCGATGCCATCAGTGTTATATCTTAAATTACAAATACTCCTAAGCTCTTTAAAGTCTTGATGCAATTGATACAAATAACAACTTTTATAAAAGTAAATTCCACAATTTTATTTTTGACATTGATGAGATGTGTTTTATTTGGAAAGCATTCTAAAATGTTTTATTATTTTTTATATGAAATTCGTTTTTTAATATTTTTTTTTAATTGTTTCAATAGTGTAATGCTTTCTGCATTTTTTAAATATATATTTTTATTAATATTGTTATAACTGTTATTTATTTTTCCACAATGTTTCAAATTTATTATCCGTTTATTGTATTCTCATTCAAATTGTGGAAAGAATAAAAATGTTGTAGTTATTTTTAAAACTAACCTTAAATATTTCTACACGAGGATAATGTTAAAGTCAGATTATTAAGGATCAGAATCATAATTATGCAAAGTTAAATATCTCGATGACAAAAGTGTAACACAATTATATAAACATTTCAATGTTTCAATTAAATTTTTCATGGAATATTGAAATGACTGATCAATTTCTAAGAAAAGGATGTTAAAGTAGTTTGTTTCTGTTATTTCTATTATTCCAGGAGTTTGAAATAATGAGTTGCAATGAATTTGGTGAAATCTAGGAGGGGATGAATAGATAATGACACAACCGATAATGAATTATTGAATTATATATATTTACATCTTAATTGCTTCTTATAAAAAATATGCTTTCTTAATATTAAGCATGTCAATGCAATGAAATTAATAACAATGCACACGTGATCAATAGATTGTAATGTTTTTATATATCACATTGGCTTTTATATACAACTATATATCATTAAAATAGGTATTTATATATTTTACACATGTTGAAAATGCATTTTTATATCTCGTGTCATTATTTATTCAAAGTGTGTTACGGTAATGTGCGATAGTGAAGACCGATCAACGGATTGGAAAGATTGTTTTCTTTTTTGTTGCCGTCATTCAATTCCTTGGATGTTTCTCCCTCGCTAACGCCTGGGAGCTGCGCCCCTCTTGTGGCCCCCACTTGTGGAACCTGTGTATTTATAGAATCTGTCACAAAAACACTGAGAAATATTCTTATTATTTGCTTGGTGGTATCAGAGTTTCCCTCTCTCGATCTACATTTTAAATTTTGTATGCAGGAGTGAACTATTATGAACGTTTCGTTCCGAGACAGTATTTTTATACAAAAAATCTAAAAATCAAGTAAACAAATATTTTGTGATATTTTTATTTCATTTTTCAATATATATATATTTTTAATTGAGTTGCAATTCCTTTCTGTCTCGGTCCCGAAGTGTTAACAATCGTTCTCATCACAAACATTTGTTGATATAACAATAATGTAAGCTAACGATTTTATGTATTGTATTAATATGTAATACGTGACAAATAATAGGCTAGTTATGTTTGAATTATAATAATACATTACATATCTACTTATATATATATATATTTACAGAGCTTTATTGATGTAACGGGAAACTATAATATCATAAAGAATTTATTAAGAAGGTATCTAAAGTGTCGTCGCGGTGCTTCCTTAAGCGGTCGTTGTATAGTTGTTTCTCCCGCGCTGAACAATTTTTGAGCTTTCAATTTTTCATTAGCCCGAAGTGCAATGAAGGATGCCTGTCAACAAAGAAGATGAACTCAAATCACTCCATACGCAACAGGGGATGCGTTTTTTTTAGTAATGTCGTTATCATTTGATCATGTCTTATATTTTATATTTTTATTGTAAATTGAAACATATGAAAGATGTATCGGGCGGGTTCGTGTTGACTTATGAATATTATTTTTCTCTTTACCTTACACTAGACTAGTTGGACTGCGACCGATGTGCCTTAATATTTTTCATATGTTGTATATTATATGTAAACGTTTCGAAGTGAATCTACGATTGTAATATTTTGATTTTTTTCATTCGTGTTAGTTTTCGATGAGTTTTATTTATATTGATCTGTTGTATATTGTTTAGTGCCGCCGGAGTCAGGGTTGCCGCAGAAGCATTTAAATGTCAAATGTCAGAGAACAAATCACTTTACTGAATCGTGGCAACTCTACCCTTAATTATGGTTTCTACTCTAGATCGCACTAGCGGTGCTCGTTTCTCATATCGTGTATATTTAAAAAAAAACTTAATATTTTTTATTATTATTTAATTATCTCATTTGATGAATAATTATTTGTAATTGACATTTTTACAATATTTACCTTTAAGTAGAGTTACTCTTGTTAGAATCTCAGTTGCTTAGTGCCAAAACATACAGTGATGGCGACTCGGTCGGCGGAGGAGCGACGCCCGACAACGAAAGCGAGAACTTGTAATATATTAATGGAGAGTCGCTCTGCGCCGCCACCGCTTATGTTATATCCATTTGTGCCATTTGAAGTGTCGCTTACCGATAGAGAGAGGATCTTTGTTTAATCCTTACGTGTCCGTGTTATTATTGCAACTAAAGTTTGACAGGCCAGTTACTTACCACTGAAATGTTGTAAAAAATAATATTTTGTTATATTCAATTTCGCCTCTTAATTGATTCCCGTCCATCGTATTTTAATCCGGTCGACTGTGATTTCATCTTATTCCCCGGTTTGACGGCGGGACTCTTGGACCGTCTCGTCGAACGGAGAAAACCACTTTTGGGTCTCGTTTGAACCGTGTAATAATATGAAATTTAGGGTACTTAATAAGGAGTAAGATCGAGTTTAGTGACATTGGCTATTTTAATATATAACATTGTCTTTGACCGAAGTAATAATAATTGTTTAACCCCGATGCGTTTTATACTGAGAACCGTAACAAAGAAAAACTCCCTAGTATAGAAAAACCCGAATACTAAAATTGATGGTGCAGGCTAATAGTTGTTTAAGTGGATCGTTTTACAGTAAATAAATTTTCCACCGATGAATGTTGTTTGTTCAACCGGAGCTGTCGATGCATGTGCTTTAGTTCTATTATTCAGATCTAACTTGGAAACACGATAATATCATATTGATGATCTGAGCGGATCGCTTCCGGGTGGAGACACATGATTATGAAATGTATGAATTTAAAAAGTTGGAGGGATATGTTGTATGCCTCAAAAGTAAGTGTGAATTTCCAAATTGTTAATTTTCTTTGCTATCAACTAATTTAATTTTAAATGTGATGATAAAAGTGGTCGTCATATATTTTCTGACTGCACAGGAGTTCTATAAAACAAATACAAATACAGTAGATGTGCCATTTTACGTAAGAGTCGTCTGACCTTTATGAACCCTGGACATTCACGCTTGACTCGAGTCTCCCCAGGGAAGTGATCCCGAGTCTGGATCAAATTTAATTGAGGCGGGTGTTGCCATCGGCTCCCGATCTGTAGTCATTTATTATTTGCATAAGAAATTTTCTTAAATTATTGCATTACTCGGAAATCTCTTTAAAAATCTCAAAAAAGATCATCGAATCTGAGAAGAAGATTCATACAAATGTTCTAAAATACTCTTAATTTATTAAGTAATAAATAAATTAAGATCTGATGCATTATTTTTAGCGTTAAGTTATTTTACTTATTACGAAGAAATATTATATCAATGAAGATTGTAGAATTTAAGTTAAAAAATACAAAATATTGTTAGTATGAAATTTTATATAAATATATTATATATACATACATTATACATAGTCGTATGGAAGAGGTCAGAGAATATTCTATTTGACCTGATTGTCGGTCAATGCAATAAATACAAGGCGAGCGCCTGTTTATAAGTGTGTTGTATAATTATTGTTTTTATTTCTTGGTAATAAAGTATATTATTATTGTAATTATTTCATTTTATTACTTAGTGTCATAGACACGAGTACTGAGCTCGACAGAACCATCACCTCTCTGTTGTACTTGAAATCCCAAAGTATTGTAATCTTAATTTTGTTATTTTTATCTTTCTTTGTGAAATGAAGGTTATATTTTACGAAAGGTTACACGGCTTCAGTATTATGATCCGATAATCGGATATTTGAGATTGAAACACATTAGAAGACACAGAATAAAGAATCTCGAAACGGACTGACAGAGTGTTTCAATTAAAGCGTAACAGCTAATATTTGCTAAAGGTGAAACAATTTTAATGTTTTATTTTTTAATAAAATGCAAATGTTTTCTAAAAAGACGTTTAATTATTCTTAACACAATTGAATCCATTAAAATTAGGCACTAATTAATCCATTTAAATTTGGCACTAATTAATCCATTTTATATAACATTGTTCTAACTTTTATATAAGTGTAATACTAATATAATAATATGTACACAAATACACCGAGTCAGTGGTTCCTGAACTGTGAAAACACTCGAAAGCTCCGTAACATCTAATCCACTTCATAGCACACCTCTCTGCAGATCACACCTGTCCCTTGTTCCCTTATCATGTTACAAGAAATATATATAATAATACTACATTTATGTTTTATTCTGAAAGCATAAATACCAGTTTCTGGGGTTAACATTTCAATGGATGATGATGATAATAATGGTAAAAACATTTCACATTTAAATTATTGACTTGAGATGCAGAAAATTATCAATGTTTCGGGTGAACTTTACTAAATTTTAATTTGTTAAACAACATTATACAATATTACTATAATGTCCTAAGTAGTTAACAACAAGATCATAAGACAAGAATCAACACATAAATATACTTTTTATCACACTTATAGCAAAGGTGAGTATCTAAATACGGTAACAACAAATTGCCGTCATTCAGTTCTGTTAGTTGCCCACTGTCCATGAAACTTCTGACGCCATCTCTGCATCCGAAGGTCCATCTAGACACTTATACAGTTCCTGACGACCTCTAGGGCAGGGACCATAATGCCTGCTGTAGTACTGGACACATATCTTTGAGCGATTTGTTAATTTTTTTTTTGTAAGATGATCAACTATTAGATCCTCAGGATGGGCTCAACCTGACCACGTGGTTAGAAAGAAGCGGTGACCCATCCATTTTTTGGTGTGCGCCTAATAGTAATGTTTAAAAATCTAAAACTTTCTATGAAATCAAAAACATGATTTGTCCTTCGTATGATTTCTCTCTTGTTAAATTTACTAATTTCTGAGTATAAATATCTTCACACATTCCTCCCCACTTTTAATAATTCTTACTGATGATAAAACTTTTAACGTAAACAAATAATTTGAGAAAATCATTTAGCGTGCTTGTTTAATTGAACCTAAACCAATTACTTTTGAGATTAGAAAAAATATTTCATAATTCAGTTTTTTTTTGTTAAAATCGACATGTAAAGTGTGAAAAAATCTTTTTTAAAAAAGTAAAATTTCATAATGAGCAATGCTACCATCATGCAATAAAAGATCATTTTCCATCATTTATAACAGTGATCCGCAACCGGTGTGCCGCGGCACACTGGTGTGCCGTATACCGATACAGGTGTGCCGCGATCAAATAAGGCAATATTATAAATAAATAATTTTACAACGGTCCTCAAGCTCCCAGCGCCTATCGCCTATTTATGTAGACGTACAACGAGGTGCTTGCTTTATTAAGTTCTAAATGAAATGAAAAAAAAGTGCAATTGATCAAATTAATATATATTTTAGGCTTTTGGTGTGCCGCGGTATTCAAGGTCAGAACTTTGGTGTGCCGTAGAATCCAAAGAAGTACTTTGGTGTGCCGTAGATGAGAAAAGGTTGCGGAGCTCTGATTTATAACATAGTTAGGATTTTATTGAGTTTTTCATACTACCATATTAAAAATTTATGATTCATAGTAATTTCCTTATAATTATAATGTTAATTAGAATTGACATGGTAACCAGTTGTGTAAGAATGATGGTTTTGCCATTGAAGGTAGCTATAGCTAGGTGGTGAATATGAGACATCTCTCACCTGGGGGGCAGACATGCTGATGTGGATGATGCTGATGCTTATGACTCCAGGCTGATCTCCAAGCAATGCAGTACATTGGCCAGCTGTAGGTCCATTAAAGCTGAATGAAGCTAAAATAAATAATAATAAAATACCAACCGTTTTTTATTTATTTTATTAATTAACACTGTTTGTATTTTTTTTCAATGTAAGATTCAGATACACAATTAATTTAGTAAAATATTAAATGTGAGAAATCTCAGTTCAATATTTACGTTCCCTTGCTTTACTCTACAAAGGCATAAAACACATTAATATCAATATTTATAATTTGTGTATATGAACGATGGTTTGTTAAACCATAAAAAGTAAAATCTGAAGTTATATTATAAATTTAAGTTAAAAGTATATAATTAGATTTTGTATTTTATATTTACAAAATTTAAAAATGTAGTAAAAAAAAAATGTATTATAATACAACATCCTTTTTTTGTTAATAAACTAATTCATTGTTTTTTTTTATTAATCTATAAAGATCGATATTTATTTTTAATAACTGGCAATGTTGATCACGAAATCTATGTTCAATGCTGAATAAGTCCTTAACCCATTCAGACGCAATATCGAGCCTGACTCGTGGTGTGTATAACCAGGTCCACAAGTAAAAACCACGAGTCGAGGTAATTTTATTCATTCCCTAATAAAAAAACATTTGTGTTTTCCATATAAAAAAAATAAATACGTATTTTTTTCAGTCCGTGTTTTATATTTTTTCGTTCATAAACATCGCATTGTGTGTCGTGCCCGGCGCCACTTGTTGTGTTGATGTCTCCCCAAAGTGTGAGGCAACCTGGGAGTGCCAATTGTTTCTTGCATGTTCCAGAGTGTTATGAAATATATCGTACCGTTTTGGACTATTCAATTTTAATTTTTCACCCCTAAAGTGAAAGGGGTAGAAATACAGGATAAGGCTTTTATACCAACCCCTATTCGTCATATAATCGATATATATTAAACTTGGTATTTTCTCATTTTTTAATTCTTTATGTGTTAATGTTCCAAAAAGGCTTAACCTTTTCTCTATGCCAAGCGGTTTTCCCCATAGGGAGACCCCGAGGGCCGTCATTTTATTTGAAAAATCAAAAGCTATTTCTAAAATCCATGTATTATCGATAATTCTTGACAATACATAGTAGCTAATTATTTCAACATAGCAGCAAGATATGTCACTGTACGCTCAAAATATTGAATTATTAAAAATAGGCAAAATTTGTTAGATATTAAGTGTTAAAGTGAGCGTCTTTAGACGCGATTTTTGCATGGGCGGCCTCCCGTGCACGGGATTGTAGAGCGTCTATAGACGCTCGTGGCATAGAAACGGCTAAGTTTTGTAAGTCTATATTGCTATTAAACTCTAAAACAAAATATTTTTCTTGCACCTGTGCAAAAATAAATGCTACGTCAATATCAAATTTTTTGAAAAAAATATATGTCTGAATGGGTTGCAGTGCTCCGCAACCGGTGTGCCGCGGCACACTGGTATGCCGTGAGCTGGATACAGGTGTGCCGCGGTCAAATTGAATGTATTTTGACATTTTAGTATAGAATAATAATAATTATTATTATGTAATTTTTCAATGTTCCTCAAGCGCCTGGTGCCAATTATTGAAAACTACGCAGTATGCTTTGTACACACCATGATCGCACCAAACTAGTCATAAACAAAGAAAAATGACCCTTATGCGCATCGCTGAAGACTCATGCCCGTGCGCATGCGTTATATGTCACGCATTTGCACTAGTGACGGGCGAAGCAGGTCAGTTTACGTGCACTCATCTACCATTACTGACGTGTGCAGAGCTGTCACTATTTTTACACACAGTTAAGTAAACAACTTTCCACCAGTTACGATAATTACCATTAATTGTGTTGTTGAATTGTGTGTGGTTAGCCTTCTTCGTGTGATACTTATTTAGTTTTATACCCCTTTAAATATGGATAATTTTTTACGTGGAAAAGATCCGAATGAAGAACCCAGCACAAGTGTTACAAAAAAACTAAAAAAGATAGTTAAAAAGAAAGTACGATGAAGACTATATTAAATATGGATTCTCGTGGTGTGGTGACGAAACGGCTCCAAAGCCACAGTGCATCATTTGCAGCGAACAGCTATCAAACGAGTCAATGGTACCCAGTAAATTAAATCGCCATCTACATTCAAACCATCCCAGCCACGCCAACGAAGACAGACAGTATTTTAAGAGGTACTTAGAACAAAATAAAAAACAGAAGATATTTATGAAATCGGCCGTTATGGTTTCTGATAAGGCCTTAGGAGCTAGCTACCATGTTGCAAAATTAATTGCACGTCAAAAGAAACCACATACGATTGACGAAACACTTATTAAACCAGCATGCATGGAAATTGTTCGACTTATGCTTGGGCCCAATGAAGTTAAGCAAGTGAATAAAGTTTCGTTGTCTGCTGATACTGTTAAAAGACGTATTCACGATATGTCAAGCGATATATTAGGAACACTGATTAGAAAACTGTTACTGGCTGAAAAATTTGCGCTTCAAATCGATGAAACAACCGATATTAAAAATAAAGCAGAGCTGATCGCTATTGTACGTTTCGTAGACGAGGACTTTATTGAAGAACACTATTTATTTTGTAAGGAGGTTCCAGAGCGAACTACCGGTGAAGAAATTTTTCAAGTGACCGATGATTTCTTCAAAATATATAATATTCAATGGAGCAATTGCATTCCTGTTTGCACGGATGGCGCTTCGGCAATGACGGGTAGTAAGAAGGGTTTTGTCTCTTTTGTCAAAAAATAAATCCGACGTTACAATTTACACACTGCTGCATACATCGAGACGCATTGATGGTCAAAAATTTGCTGGAGGAACTTTTGAACACGATGAATGAATGCATTAAAATTGTAAACATTAAATCGAGAGCCCTAAACTCGCGAATCTTTGGAATACTCTGTGCAGAAATGGGAGCCGAATATGAATCCTTATTGTTTTATACTGAAATGCATTGGCTATCCCGAGGCAAAGTTTTGGTTAGATTGTTTGAGCTTCGTCAAGAGGTGCGTGAGTTACTTTTAAATCAAAATATGCCCGAACCATATCAGCACCTCGATGATGATTACTGGATAGCCAAACTTGCATACATGGCTGATATATTCGAGCATTTGAATGAACTTAATAAAAAAAATGCAAGGTTCAAATGAGAATATATTGCCGAGATTCGACAAATTACAAGGGAGGAAAAAAAACCTCGAACTTTGGCAGAAGGAGTTGCAAAAAGGATGTTTGGAAATGTACCAAAGGACCAACCATAGTACAATTGAAAACAAACAATTAATTGTGGATCTGCCCAACAACACTTAAGTAAGCTTCAGCAGAAATTTGATCAGTATTTTTATTCCATTTATTAACGGAACAATACGATTGGATTCGAAATCCTTTTGCAACTAATGCAATAATTTCTACGGAAGCACTGCCTTTGCAAATTCGAGAGGAATTTACAGATTTAAGTAATGACATGACTCTAAAACTTCACTTCTCCGAAGTTCCATTAGATGTTTTCTGGATTTACGTTAAAAAATAATATCCTCGCATTACCGACAAAGCAATCTTAACACTACTTCCATTTTCGGCATAATATTTATGTGAGCGAAGTTTTTCAACGCTTGTATTAATCAAAAATGATAAGCGGTCATGCTTAAAAGGTCTTGTCAAGAACTTCGGGTTGCGCTGTCAAAAATCGAGCCGAATATAAAACTTTTGTGTTCATTGAAACAAGCGCAGGTATCACATTAGTTTAGTTAGCTTCTGATTTAATAATAAGATTTTACACCCAATTCGCGCCTCCGCCAGGGATACAGAAAAGACGACGATCTGATCTGTGCCCGCCCTTCTGGGACCAGAAGCCGCCTTACACAGTCAACAGCCCACTCCCGTTTATCCAACGACTTCCCGAACGCCAGCCCTCATATGACGAAGCCTCAACGGGCGGCAACCCTGCACTGGGCGAAGGAAAACATGCGTGATCAGACAATTCTCTGCATCGGTGGAGCCAAGAATCACCGAAGATCAAAATCACAGAGGAAGATCGGCCGCCGCCGAAAGAGAGGCAGGGCAAGGATGCTCTGCCCCAGCAAGTGCTGGTAACTCAGGAAGATCGGCTGCCGCTGACAGAGAGTCTGAATAAATTCAGTGATGTGCGACTTGTGTGCCTAGTGTCAGTTTGGAATACATTGTTTAGGGAGTCCGTGCAGCGTCCGCCACGAAGACCTCCCGAAGTGACTTTGAAAAACTCCCTTCACGCCGCCTAAAGGCTGAGGCGTACGATGGGTTATTCTAGTTAACGCCTAGTCGTAGTGCATTGTAATTGTTTTTTTTTATTCCAGTAGAATGTTTCTTTTAATTAATTATTATTTTTATTTTTTATTTTTAAGTAATTTGTAACTTTTGGACGTTATTTTAAGACCTTCGCCATCTGTCCCGACGACTGGCCATTGATTTTCAGTCTTAAGTATAATTTTGTATTTGTATTTTTTATGTTTTTTGTAATATTTTGTATTTGTATTTCATATGTTTTTTTATGCAATTCTTTGTGTAATGTTGATTGTGTAATTTTGTGTAATGTTGAAATACATATGTGGGCATATTGACAAGCGAGTTTAACATCGTTTATCGTGGTTTTCTGTCTCTGAAGGGAGGGCAGTTGACATCAGCATGATGTAGTCCTTGCTCATTGTTACCGAAAACATCGACAGACAATCTTTCGTCTTGTATTTTTGTCGCGTGCCACACCTTTATGTATGTGGCCACACTGGGGCGAGTTACATAGTTTGGCCACCGGCGGCGCTGATGACCGCGCGCACGCCACGGAAGCGTGGACACAGTCAGTGGGTCCTCAGCCTTAAGCGTGACAAGGTTCGCGTTGCGACCGCGCGGCATCATACCGCGTGGTCACAAAGCTTGTAATGTTTTTATCGTGAAAAATATAATCTGTGCTTCAAAAAAGAAAGTCTTTGTCTGCTGCACTGCTCCTCATCCTGCCTCACGCGACGTAATAACGCCCCTCTTCTTTTGAGAGAAGGATGTTAGTATGAATATTTTTCAAATAAAAAACTAAAAATTATTTTAAAATTTTGTATCAATTTAATTCCTATATATCTTAGCTTTTGGTGTGCCGCGGAATTCTAGGAAGAATTTTGGTGTGCCGTGGGTGAGAAAAGGTTGCGGAGCACTGGGTTAACACATTAACGACGTGTACGTAAATATACGTACTGCAAAAACTTCACTGTGAGTCGGTGTTACGTGAGATGTGTTGAATTGGAAAATTTGTGAAAAAGTATGTATACCTAGTAAAGGAAAATAATTTAAACTTGATAAATTATAGCATGATCCCCATGAGAGTTGCATTATTTTATTTAAAAGGTATGAGGAGAAATTGTACGATTTCTTTTATTTTTATTCACGTCACACGTCGACGAAAAATGATAAAAATCAAGGAAAACATAAAAATAGATGAAAAATTATGAAAATTCTCGAAAAATTATGTTAGTTGACAAACATAATGAAAAGCGACGAAAAGTAATGAAAACTGATAAAAAAATGTAAATTGACAAAAAATAATCAAAATTACCAATAAATAATGAAAATTAAATGAGTCGACGAAAAACAAATAATATGAAACTTAACAAAAATTTATAGAAATTGACGAAAATTGACGGAAATTATCAAAAAACTGAGTACCGTTCCTAATAGTATGTACCGTACCGTAACCTAGCAAGTGTGAGATGAGTCTGTCGGTTGTATGTGGGTAGATGTGAGTTACTTATTATTGTAATTTCAAGTATGTATGAATCCTGGCGGGATCGTTTTTAACACGTTTCTTAAAATATTAATACATATAAAATTATTGATAAATATAAATTTAAAATGAAAATAAATGAACCAGCTGGGATTCGAACTCGAGCCGCCCGCGTGGAAGGCGGGAACTCTGACCACTGAACCACTGGTGCCAAACTATATATGCCGAAAATAGAAGTATTTAATTTGATGTACAAGTACATTGTCATTTCAAGACTGTATGAATCCTGGCAAAACCATTTTTTTAAACTGGTTTCTGAAAATAATAATACATATTAAAATATTAATAAATATAAATGAAAATAAATAAATAATAATAATTATAATGCACCAGCTGGCATTCGAACCCGAGCCGCCCGCGTGGAAAGCGAGCACTCTAACCACTGAACAACTGGTGCAAAACTTTATATTGCGAAAATAGAAGAATACAAACTGATGTACAAATACATTGTAAATTCAAGTCTGTATGAATCCTGGCAAGACCGTTTTTTTACTGGTTTCTTAAAATAATAATAAATATAAAAATACTAATAAATATAAATAAAAAAAATATTAAAAAAAATGCACCAGCTGGCATTCGAACCCGAGCCGCCCGCGTGGAAGGCGGGCACTCTGACCACTGAACCACTGGTGCAAAACTTTAAGCTGCGAAAATAGAAATATATAAATTGATGTACAAATACATTGTTATTTCAAGACTGTCTGAATCCTGACAAAACGGTTTTTTTTACTGGTTTCTTTAAAAAATAATACATTTAAAAATACTAATAAATTTATTTAAATTTATTAGTATTTTTATATAAAAAAAAAATTAAAAAAATAAATGCACCAGCTGGGATTCGAATCCGAGCCGCCCGCGTGGAAGGCGGGCACTTTAACCACTGAACCAGTGGTGAAAAACTTAATACCTTGAAAATAGAAAAGTAAAGGGTAATTTTTTAATAGCTATACGAAATTTTTCCAAAAAAGACCCATTAAATTAAGAAATATGCATGAAATCTTTATTTGAATCGATAGTACAGTCCATATAATTTAATGTTTGAAGATTATTTCATTCAAATGTTGACCGCGGCTGCGCCTCAAATGGTCGCTTAGTCCAATTTTGGCATACACTTTCCAACATTTCGGCCGGTATCTCACGAATAAATGCTTCAATGCTGTCTTCCAATGCGTCAATCGAAGCGGGCTTGTGAGTATAGATATGAGCCTTAACGTAGCCTCATAAAAAATAATCTAAAGGCGTTAAATCGCACGATCTAGGCGGCGAATTGACCGGTCCCAAACGTGAACCAAAGTGTTCACCGAACTTGCCACTCAATTGGTTTATTGTGTCGCGTGCTGTGTGGCATGTGGCACCGTCTTGTTAAAACCACATGTCATGCAAGGCAAGCTCTTCCATTTTGGGCGAAAAAAAGTTGGATATCATCTCACGGTAGCGCTCACCATTCACAGTTACGTTGCGATTCGCATCATCCTTGAAGAAGTACGATCCAATGATGCCACCAGCCCATAATCCGCACCAAACAGTAACTCTTTCTGGATGCATTGGTAGCTCTTGAAATGCTTCTGGCTGATCTTCACTCCAATACCAAAAATTCTGCTTATTTACGAATCCATTCAGCCAAAAATGAGCTTCGTCGCTGAACACAATTTTTCGATATAAATATGGATCTTCCGCCAACTTTTCAAGAGCCCATTCACCAAAAATTCTGCTTTGTCGCATTCCACGCGTTGGGATTCAAGATTCCAGTTGGGATTCAAACCCGAGCCGCCCGGCTCGGGTTTGAAAATCCCAACTGGTGCATTTTTTTTAAATATATATATTTTTTTAAATTATATTTATAAGTATTTTCATATGTATTATTGTTTTAAGAAACTAGTAAAAAAAAATGGTTTTGCCAGGATTCATACAGTCTTGAAATAACAATGTATTTGTACATCAGTTAGGTTAGGTTAGGTTAGGTTAGGTTAGCACTATGGGATGGGCAACCAGAAGTTTTGACGAAAAAATTTGCACGGAGATCCTGGTGGAAGAAAGCAATGCCACCACCTTTGATGACCTGACCGGAGAAAAGCTAAGACGAGTTGTGACATCACTAATTGCTCGAGCCTGTGATGCTTCAATGAAAAGACGCGAAAATAACACCAAAAAACGACCACAATATTGGTGGACTCAAGAAATTGCCGATTTACGACGATCATGCATGCGTGCGCGTAGAACCGTTGAGAGATTAGCGCCCAGAGGCGACGAGGAAAGGACCGAAACTGCTCGCGATGACTATCGCGCTTCAAAGAGAGCTCTCACCGCTGCTATTAGAAGGAGCAAAGCGGCCATGTGGGACAAAATCGTCAAGACCGTAGACTCAAACCCGTGGGGCTTGCCCTACCGACTAGTAAGAGGCAAGATCACTGGACGTCCCCAAGTGCCTTTCCTCAACGAGGAAAGTAACCTGAACAGGGTTGTCAGCGCACTGTTTCCCACTCAAAAAGAGACAGCACAAGAGAACTGGAACATCAACCCAGAAGATGTCCCGTTAGTCACAGCCTCGGAAATGATGACGGCACTTAAATATATTGGACGAGGGAAGTCACCAAGGCTCGACGGAATACCTAACGAGGTGCTCCGGCTAGCGATAAAAGCCTGTCCGGGAACGCTTTTAAAGGTCTACAACTACTGTTTTGTAACCAGAAAATTCCCAAAATCGTGGAAAAGGCAGAGACTGGTGCTCATACCAAAAGAAAATAAGCCGCCCGATGAACCGTCATCTTAAAGGCCCTTATGCATGCTTGATGGCCTCGGAAAAATTTTTGAAAGACTTATTCTGCAGCGACTGATGACGATAACGGAAGGAAGAGATGGACTTTCACCCCGACAATACGGATTTCGACCTAGTCGATCGACCATAGATGCCATCACCGCCATAATCGACTTGATATAAACGCATTAGCCCCTGAACGATCTGTCAAAGCTAGTAAGAAGGCAATACTGATAACCCTAGATATTCGAAATGCCTTCAACTCGGCAAGATAGGACCGAATAAAGGAAGCAGTCAGAAAACCAAAGGATATTCCCGACTACTTGCTTCGAATCGTTGACAGTTATCTCCACGACAGAATACTAGTTACGGAGGCTGGTGAACGTAAAATCACATCAGGAGTTCCATAGGGATCGGTTCTTGGCCCGACGCTGTGGAACATCATGTATGATGGACTGCTGAAGCTGGACCTCCCGGAAGGAGCGACGATAGTGGGTTTTGCAGACGACGTCAGAATCGTAGTTGTGGCTAAAACGACACGAGAAATAGAGATGCTGGCGAG